>CM070616.1:18241908-18756220 GCA_036346395.1 Hsuehochloa calcarea
AGTGGGAATAAAGTCTAACGACACCCACACAACAAAAATGGCATAAACAATACGAGGTAATACAAATTATTAAGCACAGTTACGCCCATCTGAACATGTGGTAGTGCAGTGGAGCTTTTGCAAGATGCGGCTCAAAGGCGGTCCTTAATCTACTTGGGCAACTTTCAATAAAAACCACAGGTCTCGTCCTAACCAGACAGGCGTGCATAAACTGCACCCCCTGCGGTCCATGTTTGCCCAAGTATAAACCATTTTCTTTTATTTTTTTAATAATTTTCAAAGACATTTGCAAAGTCCACCATGACAAAGCAATGTCATAGGCTTTTTTATCAATTTATGAAATTTTGGCTAAATTCTCCCAAAGTCAAATATTTCATGGTCTAAGCATTGCTATGCATATATTTATTTTTAAATTCATTTGACTAAGGTTACAAGGAATTGATAATACAACAATCAAATTTGGCTATACAAAGGAATTGGAATAATTAAATATTTAAAGCAGAATTTAAAATAATTAAATACAATTATGCATGCAATAATAATTTAAAAGCAGAAATTAATTAATTTTAAATATTGGGGCAAAATGGTCAATGGTGTAACTTGCCTTGTTCAAATTCTGGTATTATACTTCTTCAATAGGGTCAAGCTCTAGAGTCGTCAAAATCTATCTGCGAGAATATTCCAAATTCAAGCAAATTCAAATGAACACAAATAAATTCAAATGAAAATTCAAATTAACTCCAAATTAAATAATTTTGGTTTAGTTAGCTAGATCTTGATTTTATACAAATTTAGAAATTTGAATCACCTAAATCGTAGTTTGTATGAAGAAATACGAGCTCCTGGAAGTTTAAATCTAAATTTAATTCCAAAATCAGGATTTTCCAATTTTCCCGAATTAAATTTCTAAAGGAAATTCTAATTATTGCGCAAGCATGCGTCAGTGACCTTGTTCCTGAGACTGACATGTGGGCCCGACAGTCATGGGTGAGTCCACTGCGCTTTCAAGTTCACGGTGGACTCGGCTCACGGCCGGTGTGAAGGAAGCGTTGTCTTTGGCGCTGCGCTTCTGTTGCGACCACGTGGCGGCGACTTGGCTGCCACGCAAAGCAGTGAGGTGGCGAGGTGGCGAGAGCGGTCGCCCGCGGAGAGGCGCTCGAGGCCGATGGTGCGGCGAGCGGCGCGGCGGACTCCGGTGAGTCGCAAAACACTCGGAGGCGATCGATGCGGCGCTACTGGCGGAGCGTGGCCGGAAGATGGTCGGCGGCAGCGAGGCGCGGTGAGTTCGATCGTTGGCGGGAGGATGCTCGGGGATCTCTAGGCGAAGGCGAGGCACGCACGAGATCGCCGGAGGGCGCCAGAAGGCGATGGTGCGGTCGCGGTGGCGGGGAGTGCTTCGTCGCCGGAATCGAAGAAGATGGAGCTTTGGCGGCGGCGGAAACTTCAAATGCCGGCGATTGAAGCGGCGAAGCTACGGGAGGCGGGAATGAGTTGCGAGAAGAATGCGCAAGGCGCTTTATAGGCGAGGAGGCGGGAGGTGAGGTTAGCCTTGGCGTTAATGGCGGTGGCAGCAGGCGCGAGGCGTTCACGGGGTTAAGAGGGGGTAATGGTGGGAATGAGCGGTGGAAGGCTGGCGTCGTTGCAGCGCATGATGGCGAGAGAAATGGGGAGGAATCGCGGACTTGATGGCGGCGGTGAAGAGCGGTAATGGCGGCGTCGCGGGAAGAAGGAGGCGAGGAAGGCGATCTTGTCAGTGGGCCCCACGGCAATGAGACGAGAGAGGGAGAGAAGCGGGCGGATTGATTGTCGGCCGTCCGATTTTGATCGGACGGCCAGCGTTCTTCTAGCTGGAGAGTTGGGCGAAGCAGCGCCGTCTCTTGGGCTTGGCCCGATCTTGTGTGAAAGATTTTAAACCTTTTCAATTGATTTAATTCGAAATTCGAATATGCTTTAGAAAATAGTAAATGAAGTCCAAAATTTTGAGAAAATTCACGGAAATTCTATGAGGCATTACGGACTTAAATAAAATAATTCAACTTTTAGTTGGTAATAGATTTGCACATAAATTCTTTTAGCCTTAATATACTTTATTGAAAAGCTTTTAAAAATTCCAGAAAATCCACAAAAATTAATAAAGTCTTATTTTTAAATGAAATTGAAATTTTGGGCTGTTACAATCACCGGGCACGACGCCTCCACGCCTTCTAGGTGTCGGCAAACACCAAGAGAAATAAATCTCAACTCTCACTTGAACTAATCAATTGTCAAAGCTCAAGTGGATACACAATCCACTACCTGAGGCAACACATGCACTTAGGGTTTACTCTCCAAGCTCACCAAGTGCAACACATGCACATAAGAGAGGAGAGGCTTGCTCTTAGCTCAAGAGGCTCAAAGGATTGAGTATAGCACTCACAAGAACACCAGCAACCTTTTCCAACCGGCCAAGGTGGCTATATATAGCCCACACACAAAAACTAGCCGTTGGGAGAAGATTCCTTTAAATCAGCACAGGGCCGGTCTGACCACCAACTAATGGCCGGTCGGACCGCCCCATGCGCCAACGGCTAGAAAACTAGCCGTTGGGCCTTCGGCCGGTCGGACCGCCATGCAATGGCCGGTCTGACAACCGCCAATGCTGGCCGGTCCGACCGCCCGATGGAAATTTGGCTAAGTCCCAAAATGGGCGCTCTTTGGAATAAACGTTCCGCATGAACCCTGGAACTTTCTCACATCGGAAGTTCCGTTTTCTAGCGGCGGAACTTCGGACAGAATCAACTCGGATGGCCACGGTCCGACCGCCCAACACATGGCGGTTCATTGTTTACCACCGGTCGACCGGTCCACATAGTGATCGATCGCGGACAACAAAAGCAAAACACATTTGCTCTTGCTCAAATGGCAAAACACATTCGCTCATTTGAGTGCAACTTCAACTAGATTTCAAGATGATATTCTCAACAGGTTGCAAAACACATTTGCCAACCTTTAGAATACTCATCACAAGGAATAAGGTACATGGACTTACACCATTTGCAAAACACATTTGCAAACTTAAGTCACATGCTACAAGAAATCAAACATGAGCTTCGACTATTTGTAAAACATATTCGCAAATAACAGCATCATGCCACAAGGCCAAGGTGAATGGATTTCAACCATTTGCAAACTATAGTCCCATGCTACAAAGATTAAATGCATGGGCATCATTCATTTGCAAAACACATTCGCAAATAATAGCTCCATGCATAGATGAGCTAGAGCAAACACAATGAGCTATCAACACATGACTAACTCATGCTACTAGTCAAGACCCCTCTTAATAGTACGATAATCATATACTAGCAATCCGGTCTTCCAACCAAACACCAAGACCGGTAAAAGACTAGGAACACATCCTTAGCCCTAGCTAGTCATACCTTTGGCTTGCATCTTCTTGAAGCTTGATGACGCACCTCAACGCTTCAAGTCCGGGTCCTTGACTTTGACAATCATCAACACATGATGATTTCTTCACTTCGGGATCTTGTCTTCAACATCATCAACACATGATGATTTCTTCATCCCGAGTCTTGACATGCATCAACACATGATGCATTCCTTCACTTGACCTCCATCAACGCATGATGGGTCTTCTCTTGACTTGATGTGCATCAACACATGATGCACCCTTTTCTTCAAGTCTTGATATGCATCAACGCATGATGCATCCTTTACTTGAACCTTGACTTGATGATCAACTCATGATCATCCCAAGTCTTCATCATCCTGGAACATAACCTATACATCCAACTCATGGAAAATGTTAGTTCCACAATATGATTATCATTAATTACCACACCATACCATTAACACATAATGGTGGGACAAGATACCTCTATCTTTCCCTCTTTGATAATTGATGATAACCATTTTAATCACACATAAATTGATTTAGATAAAAGTAACACGTTTGAGTATATATATAAACTACACAAGTCAAATATATACTCACAACATGAGTATGCGAGAACTACACAAGTTCTACATACTCAAAACTTGAGTATACGAGAACTACATAAGTTCTTTATACTCAAATCATGAATATACAAAACTACACAAGTTTTATATATTCAAAACATGAGTATATACGAACTACACAAGATTTGTATACTCAAAGCATAAGTATACAAAGACTACACAAGTTTTGTATACTCAAAGCATAAGTATACAAAGACTACACAAGTTTTGTATACTTATACGGATATGTTTCAAAGTAAGGATCCCAAATATATGTGGAAAATGGAATATGGATCAATACTAGTGAAACCACAAAATATAGAATGAGCTCCCCCTAAATGTGTGCATACACATATGTGTAAAGAAAACATATGCACATATTCAAGTTATACTTATGGTGGAGTTCAACCTATATTTTGGATCAGAATGCAACATTACATAAGAGTATAAGACAAATGCATACCTCGTTGAATTTCACCTTTATATCCAAATGAGACTACACAAGATAATACTTGACAAGAGAGTTAGTCTCACAATTAGATTTGTCATTAATCACCAAAACACTCCATTAACTCATAATGGCGGGTCTAGATCATTCAGGCGGTGAGGAATCGAGAGGAGATGCATAATTGCATATGAAAAGTCGGTTTCTATGTGTCGTTCAAGGGGGGGAGCGGTGAATCATAGAGTGTAGTAGTTTCCTGCGATGTGGTGGACACCCATTGCGGTTGTCCAATTCTTTCGCGGTGAAGTTTCGTAGTGGTTTCTCCTTAGGAAGTAGGTGAGAGTATGACGATTTATCCTGCTGCGCGGGGGTAAACTTTAATTTTAATATTAGTAAAGATAAATTGAAATAAACCTATTTTACACGCTAAACTTTCTAAAAACTTCACTTAGCACTATCAACTATAAAACTGGGTATTTAACTCACCAAACTTACAAAACCAGGTTAATTCATACAATTAGACCATTTTGGAGAACGGTTTGATGATGTGGATCCCCACTCAAGTTGGTTTTTGCCATATTGAAAGCCATATCACCGGATTTTGGTAATAGGGATCTAATTCAAGGATGTCAAACATCCACATCATTGATCTCTTTCTCACTCATCTCTGTATTTATGTTCTCTTTCCAAGGAAATACTTCTATAGGTAAGAAATAGCTGGTAGGCCACATTGATTTCTTATACTATACAACTCTAAAATTTTATTATAAATGTAAGTTTTGGTTGGAACTCATGAGCATATAACTAGTGTTTCCATGCGACAAACTTATGGCGCCTAGGTGCAAGTTTTTGGATCATTTGGCACTGTTTGGCGTCGAAATAGCAATTCTAGCCTCCTCCGAAGAGAAAAGGCAAAATAGCACTGCGGACTTACCAATAGGCGACACGTACCCTCGTTCGTGAGCCCACTGCATGGTATCGTGCTACAGTAGTCGTCCACGTGCCCACCGCACGATAGCCAACACTGTTTGATTATCACAGTAAATCAGGATTGTCTGGTATTGGTTTCTCAACCAACGGTAAGTCCAACAGAAGCTCTCTTAGCCATTCAGCCTCAACAGTGGCTGTATCAAGTGCTACAAGTTCTGCTTCTATGGTTGACCTCGTCAATATGGTCTGTTTACAAGACCTCCATGAAACTGAAGCACCAGCTAAAGTAAACACATAGCCACTTGTAGCTTTGATCTCATCCGCATCAGAGATCCAATTGGAATCACTGTATCCTTCTAATACAGAAGGATATCCAATATAAGTAATTCCAAGAGATGTTGTGCCTTTCAAATAACACAACACTCTTTCTAGTGCCTCCAAGTGATCATCTCCTTGGTTAGATGTAAACCGACTTAATTTGCCCACAGCAAATGAAATGTCAGGTCTAGTGCCACCAGCTAAATACATGAGTGACCCAATAATTTGAGAATATCTTAATTGATCTTTTCCTGGCCCTTGGTTCTTTCAAAGCTTAATGCTCGCATCATAGGACGTTGGAGAAATTTTACAATTATCATAGCCAAAACGGCTTAAGATTTTTTCAGCATAATGGGATTGGCTTAAAGTGATCCCATCCTCGTTCTTGATCAATTTAATATTCGAAATAATATCTGCCTCTCCTAAGTCTTTCATATCAAAGCATCGAGAAAAGAAAGATTTGACCTTGTCAATTACGGCAGTGTTTGTTCCAAATATAAGTATGTCATCCACATACAAGTACAAGATCACTCCTTGACCCCCACCATAATGATAATATACACATTTATCAGCTTCATTCACAACAAAGCCAGCAGATGTCAAAGTTTTATCAAACTTCTCGTGCCATTGTTTAGGTGCTTGCTTTAGACCATATAAGGATTTTAATAAGTACATACCTTATTTTCCTGTCCAGAAATCAAAAAACAATCCGGTTGATCCATATAGATTTCTTCCTCCAACTCTCCATTAAGAAAAGTTGTCTTTACATCCATTTGATGGACATGTAGACCATAGGAAGATGCTAACACAAGGAGCACTCTGTTGGTGGTTAGTCTGGCAACAGGAGAATAGGTATCCAAGAAATCTTCTCCCTCTTTCTGGGAGTAACTCTTGGCCACAAGTCTTGCCTTGTACTTCTCAATAGTACCATCAGGCCTTAGTTTCTTTTTGAAGATCCACTTACATCCTCTGAGTTTACACCGATAGGACGATCAGTGATCTCCCAAGTCCCGTTAGCCATGATAGAGTCCATCTCACTACAGACTGCTTCTTTCCAATACTCAGCATCAGAAGATGCATAAGCCTTTGAAAGAGTCTTTGGCACATCATCCACGAGGTATACAATAAAGTCATCACCAAAGGTTTTCTCAACCCTTTGTCTCTTGCTCCTGCGAGGAGCTTCTGTGACTAGATTGTTATCTTCCTCAGGGATATCACATATTGGTTCAGAAATAGTGAGAAGTTCAAAAGTTAGATTATTCTCACTTTCAAAAATTTTAGTTTGAACATTATCTATTCGTGAAGTATTGCTTGCAGTTCTCATAGGAAAATAATCCTCAAAGAATGAAGCATCTCTTGACTCCATTATTGTGTTAGCAATAATCTCAGGAGTTTCTAATTTAACTACTAAAAATCTATAGTCCGTGCTATTATGAGCAGATCCTAGAAAAATACAATCGATTGTTTTAGGTCCAAGCTTTCTCTTTTTCTGCAATGGTATATTAACCTTTGCCAAACACCCCCAAGTTCGCAGAAAATTGACATTCGGCTTTCTCCCCTTCCATCCCTCATATGGATTAATCTCACTCTTTTTAGTGATTACTCTGTTTAGGACGAAAGTTGCTGTCAATTTGGCTTCCCCCCACAATGCCTTAGGCATACCAGCACTCTCTAACATGGCATTAACCAAGTCTGTTAGTGTTCGGTATTTCCTCTCAGCTACACCATTTGATTGGGATGAATATGGTGGTGTAAATTCATGGACTATTCCATGCTCAGAACAGAATTGGGAAAATTCATGAGAGTTGTACTCTCCTCCACGATCAGACCTTAGTCTTTTTATTTTCTTCTCTAGTTGATTCTCAACCTCGGCCTTATAAATCTTAAAGTAGTTAAAAGCTTCATCCTTAGTTTTTAGCAAAAACACATAACAATAACGTGTTGCATCATCAATAAAAGTTTAAAAATATCTTTTGCCTCCTTTTGTCAACAGTCCATTCATTTGACACAAATCTGAATGAACAAGATCTAATGGTGCCAAGTTCTAATCCCTTAAAGGGTTTGCGATGTTGCTTTGCTTGCACACATGACTGCCACTTTGATCATTTGACAATTTCACATTTTGAAATTAAATCTAATCTGGACATTCTAGCAATACTATCAAAACCAATATGACAGAAACGAGAATGCCAAATATTTACTTCACATTTATTTAAACCAGTTGCAACATTCAGATTATAACAAGACTCTAAAGTACTTAGGTGGAACAAGCCTCCGCTCTCATAGCCTTTACCAACAAAATTCCAGAACTTAGACATTACAATTTTATTTGACTCAAAAACTAGCTTATAACCGTCCCTACATAGTACAGAACCACTAACTAGGTTCTTGTTTATTGTAGGAGCATGCTGCACGTTCTTCAAGTGGACAATCTTCCCTGAAGTAAGCTTCAGATCCACCGTGCCAACACCAAGAACAGAAGTATACGACCTGTTTCCCATTAGGATGGAGGAAGCCCCTGCTGCCTGGTAACAAGAAAACAAGGAAATATCAGAACATACGTGAACATTAGCACCGGTATCAACCCACCAATCAGTGGATTGATATGCTGAAAAAACAACAGGAGAATTAATATACCCTCCTGAAGTTGAGGCCTCGCCTATGATCACGTTAACATCCTTCTTCTTTGGCTGTTCACCATCTCCGCTCTTGCGGAAATGACAGTCTTTCGCCATATGACCGTTTTTCCCGCACAAAAAGCAGGTGATGTTCCTCATATCCTTCTTCTCACTTTCTTCTTAAAGCTAGTTTTCTTGTTCGGTTTGTTGGATTTGTACTTCTTTGCAACAGTCTTTTTCTCTATGAAATTTGCATTGTTCTGACCAGAAGTGCTGGGTGCATCTTTTGCTCTTGCCTTTTCTTCCACATCGAGGGCAGCAATGAGATCTTTAACAGAAATCTCTTCCCTCTTGTGTTTCAAGCTAGTGGCAAAATCCCTCCAAGAAACAGGAAGTTTGGCGACAATGCCCGCAGCCACAAACTTAGGAGACAACACACAGCCCAGGTGCGCAATCTCACCAAGCAATAGCTGGAGATCATGAGCTTGTCCAACTATGGACTTAGCCTCAGCCATACTAAAGTCAAAGAATTGCTCACAGATGTAGAGCCAGCGACCTGCCTCTGCCTCTGCATATTTGTGCTCTAGTGCATCCCACAACTCTGTGGCGGACTTATAGTCCATATACACATCGTAGAGCTGATCTGCCAGAATGGTCAGAATGCAGCCTAGAGCAGTATTGTTCGCATTATTGAACTGCATATACTGATCAATCGTAAATGGATGCTGCGGGTGGATTACCCACCACAGCCCCAAAGACATGGCCCATAACTTGGCTCTAGTCTGCCATCTACGAAAATTCTGACCAGAAGACCTCTCAGGTTTCATAGCATCAGAAGCTCCGGCCATAGTTGTGTTGCAACAAAGTTTCCAATAAGGTTTATTGAATGTTGAAAATGTGGGCAATATTTTAATTCCATATTTTTAATAAAAGACATATGTTGCAAAAGACTAATGATGCATAAACTAGTACTAACAGCAGGCAACTCATTGTACTTCACTATATATATATATATATATATATATATATATATATATATATATATATATATATATATAAGCAGTAATGTAATAAGTCAATCAGTCGCATGAAAGACTTACAGCCGAGTTCGATGAAGAACAGGAAGCAGTGCAGACGCAGATGAATCAGCCACAAGAGCGGTCGCGCAGATGTGCGTTGCCCAGAAACCTTAATGCCGCCCCTCGTGCAGGTCTGCACGGCAGCAATGGTTCAGATATACCGCTCCCCTTCTTCACAGTGCACGCCGAGAAGAAGAATCGACGAAGTCCAGACGGCGCAGTATGACAGCACAGGTTTGCATGGGAAGAAGAGAAGGAATGGAGGCAGTGTCTATGCATAATGCTCTGGACATCTCTAGGCATATATATAGAGATGACTGGTAACTGACTGATTAAGTAGCCATTTACCCACTGGTAACTGACACACTTAACCAGCAATTTACCCACTAGTAACTGCCTGTCATCATCACCTAATAAAGCCTCAAATTCAAACATTTGAATCTCATTCAAATAGAGAGAGAGATGCATGGTTCAACAAAAAACAAAGTGGACTTGGTCTGCCAAGTGGCGCGCCACGTCACGTCACGTCACGGTCGCGCGTCGCAAGTGACAAGTCACACGATTTTTCACACAAAAATACGCGAATGCGCGTGCGTGCGTGCGCGCGTGTGTGTGCTTAGCCAAAGCCCTCCTCGTGCCACCCTCATCCATGCGTTACATGTTTCAAAGAGTGGCAAGGACTCCACCTTATATGTTGGTCACCTCTACCTTGCCTTAGCAATATGGTACTAAACTATACATACTTTGGAATTATAGAAAATGGGCCTCACTTATATGGGCATATTTCCAACAGAAAAAAGTAGGGGGCATAATCTATTTGGATTCATCAGTAATCACATCACTTAAGTGCAGCCCTAGCAAGAGAACAAACCATCCACTACTGTTTAATAGAACTAAACTTTTTAGGAGTGCAAGGCGCGGACACACACACCTTTATTGGACCCTTGGGTAACACTTCAAAATTCTTTGTATATTCTACACTAGTACCTGGAACAAGCTATTGTACACAGTAAACAAATATAGTAGCATCCATAATTCGCACAAGTTTTTTTAAAAATATCAGAGTTTATTACAAAAAAGACTTACAAACCAACAATAAAGAACACGCCAGAAGATAAAGAAGAAGTAGTAAAGCTCATCTAATCTGCCACATGTAATCGACTGGGGTAGTGGTCTAGTTGCCAAGATCCACAGCGGTAGCAAAGACCTTCTCTTACGAACAATATTTTATTAAGCAAATGTGAGTACAAATTGTACTACGTAAGTTACACCTAATATTACATTATAATGCATGTAGGGATATATCAAAGGAAGGCTCATAAGGTTATTTATGCAAAAACAACATTTGACATTTTAAATACATTTACTAAATTCCAAATAAGTTATAGTATATCTAAAATTCTTTGATTTTAAACCGTCAAGTTAGTGCAAGATGCACTTCTGGTCAAGGACTAACCCCCTTATGCCAAGGATTTTTGCCAAATTTCCCACATAGAATAAACATCCATCAAATCATTTTTGTCAACTCATTTTCAAAACAAAACAAAAAATCTAATCCGGGAAAGGTTTCGCTCAACATATCCATGACCGTAGACACAACTATTCGAATAGTTTTACACTCTTTAGAGGTTGTACAACTTTACCCACAAGAGATAGTTTGCTTAAAATGTAAAGCCAAGATACGCTTGCAATGCGCATGCGACTAAGCAACAATCACAAGGCCTTTAACTTATACTATCCCAACGTAGTTATGTCCGCTAAAGTTTCGCTACCACAAGGTTTTACGCCAAGCGGCAACCCCCTCTTGCACCATGTGGGTACTAATAGTAAGTATTCACGACAACCACACCTCAAAATAACACAACCACGGTGAAACATTACAAGTTAGTTAGCCAGGTCTGTCCCTGTAATAACTCAGAATCGAATCGGGAGATTTTAAAAGAAACCGGAGACGAATAGGCAATTAAATAAATGTAAATTCTTGTGGAATGAGGGGATTTTTCGTAAAAATTCGGCAACCTGGGCCGCGGACCGCGGCCCAGGCGGCCCAAGAGGGGGGAGGCAGGCCCAAGGGGGGCCGTCCAAGGGGGGAGGCGCCCCAACCCTAGCCGCCTCTCCCTACTCCCTCCTCTCCCCCTAGAGCCGCCACCCCTCCTCCCCATTCCAGCACCTCCCCTGTCTCTTGGCACCTCCCCTTCCCCTTGGTGCTGGCCTCCGGCGATCCCCGGCGCTCCCCCGAAGCCGATCTCTCCTGCGGTCACACCGGCCGTTCGTCGCCCTCCTCGTGGCCGGCCATTGGAGAGGGAGGGAGATCTTCGGGGAGTAGATCACCGTCGTTCTTCAGGTCCACAAGGGTAACGAGGAGTCTCACCCGCTGTTTGTTGTTGTTTGGAGGTAGATTGATCGATTAGTGATAAACTGTTTTGCTGTCTGCCAGTTTCCATAATAGATCCAATCTGTTCGTTCGTCTTACACGCCCTTTTTTGGCATCTTAAGAGTAGAATCTCGGGTTTTTGTCTTCTAGGTTTTGTTCCTCAGGTCGTTAGCTTTCTTTTGGCACAAAGATCACGAGATTCTGCCTTACGGTTAGGGAGATATGAATTTTTAACCGCGCGCTGCTC
Organism: Hsuehochloa calcarea; assembly: GCA_036346395.1. NCBI lineage: Eukaryota > Viridiplantae > Streptophyta > Magnoliopsida > Poales > Poaceae > Hsuehochloa > Hsuehochloa calcarea. The sequence goes on from CM070616.1 coordinate 18,253,919, forward strand.
TGTCTCTCTTGGATCTGGGGACTGTCGGTTTGTTCCTTGGTTTTGATCTAGTTAGATTCGGATTCAGAACCTCCACCCAAATAGGTTATTGTAGCCCTTTAAATTATATTTCCAAGTGGATAAAGATCACCTCAATTGGATCAGTAGATTGAAAATTACATCATTTTATTTGCTACTGTTTTGCAATCTGGACAGATGTCTATCAGTTGCTTTCAACTGTTGTTTAGGCCACTAGTTTGGCCGAATCAAAGAACCCCACCAACTAGAATTTCGTAGCCTGGTGCGTTAAGAGTATTTGAGCACTGGTTTCAAGTCATTATGAGTCACAGATATTTAATTACGATTTTTCTCGTACTGCTGATCAGAAGGGCTGAAATTGGGCTAATTAGTTAGGACGTCATTTTGAGTCATTGTTTATGTTTGGTTAGTTAGAGGGTTTAGGTAAAACGCTTGTAGCACGTCATATCTTATTAATCTTATTTCGGTTAATTATTTGTGTAGGCGGTGGGGCAGTGAGTGGAGGAACACCGTCGTTGCCTCCTAACTCATCACAGCGCGGAAGGCAAGTACCATGTCCGTTATTATTCAATGACGTTGTTGCTTGTGATTATACCACTAGACTTGTTTTCATGTGTTTGTTTGTATGCTATGTGTTATTCTCTATTGATGTGTGATAGACATTCATTTCATGAAAATGCATTATGTTCATGCATCGATTCAATTGAACCACGGGAGTGAAAATTTGTAAGTCCCATCAATTCCAGTATGGGCATGAAAGACCCACCATTCCAATGTGGGCAATGTTGGACACCCGTATGAAACGTTCTTCATACGGTATTTGAGGTCCCCGTACTTTGTTAAGTACGGGCTTAAGTGAACACCGATGGGTGTGTCACTCACTATACCGGTATAAGTTGTGAGCAATCCATTTCTTCATTGCATTATCCCATTTCATTCATATGCATATGTGTTTAACTTGTTTGTTCGCTTGGAAGATTTATCTTTTCACAGAAGTTCTGTTTTACCCCTGTTGGAAAATTTAACTCGTTTGTTCGCTTGGAATTCGGACATTGGAAGATTTCTTTTGCAAGTTCTTTATTAAGTGTGCATTGACCTTGTATATTTCTTTTGGATTACTTTAGAAAATCGTTCTCTTCCTTGATTTCTGAATTTGACAAATTCTTGCCCGGTGTGGTTGATGAATTTCTCTTGGGTTCATGATTCATGGTAGATGAGTTTCAGTGGGTCTTTAATGGCTCTCTGAAACCGTTGTTGTTTTCGATTGTTGAGTTGCTTTTACTACTGGTGATTTTCGTCAATTGGCAATATTGCTAGTTTCATGGTTGTTCCTTCTTTCTCATCGGGAAAGAGTAACTCACTTACTCGTTTGATAGTTTGAATGCTGAGAGTTTTCTGCTGCAAGTTCGTTAAAACGAGAACGCGTTTGGCTCCATGAATTTCTTTTGGATCATTCCGCATGTTGAAGTTTAATGCATATTTTTTCTGAAGAAAAATGTTAAAACCCTTTTGTGGTGTTGTGTCAGAGGTTTGTTTAAACTTTGCGGTTTTCGTACTAGGTTTCTTTTCGAGAACAATCCCATTTAATGCTGGGGATTTCTAAGCCACACTTTGTCTTGTTTCCTTTAGAAGGTTTATTGATAGAATAATAATGTAAATTGATTGTTACCAGAAATGTATGTTATTGCTCTTAATGAAATGTTCAGTAATGTGTGGGTAATGTTGATTCTTTTATAGAGAAAGAAGTTTGACCGCCTTTCTTGATGTTTCTAAAATGATCAAATTTCAAGTTTTGTGTTCATGACCTTTTGGGGGTTCAAGTTTTATATGGTAAACGAAGTTGCCACGTAAAACGATTTATTGCAAAGTTATAATAGTTCTCCGTTGAAGCGAGCGCTTTGATCTTGAATGCTTGTTGTTCTTATTTGTTAAGGTTTGACATTCTCTTCTTGTGGGGCTTATGCTTTCAACTGCGGACTCCACTTATGTTCTATGAGTTCTGTGCTTAATTGGTTTTCCCCTTTGGCCCTGTGTTCATGCGAGTTTTAAATGATTGTTTAGTTAGTGAACATCGTTTCCATTTGTCTCTTCTTTTGAAAAAGAATCAACCCATTCTTTTCACGTGGATCTTTCGAAGTGTTTTCTAATTATTGTTGTGAGATTGATGTTAATAGTTGTAGTAAGTTGATCGCCTTTGGTGATATCGTTCTAATGAAAACATTTCAAGTTTAGCTTTCGTGGTACTTTAGAGCTCTTGAATCATCTGGTAGCTGAAACTATTTTTGGGTAAATTGAGGTATTGGAGTTATCCTATTGTTTCTTAATAGTTTTCGTGTGATTTAGTCCTAAAGGCTCCTTGGTTTGAGTTTGCAAAGTGAGGTTGCAATCAAAGAAAATTTTTGTCAATTTCGTTGAGAATCCGTTTGCTTTCCGTGAAGTCCTAAAAAGAAAAAAAAAATGTTTCGAGTGTTATGGCTGAGGTCATTTGAATCTCATGTTTCATAAGTAGATGAACGGTTTCGAACAAATTGGGCGTATTGAAGAATTTTATTGGTTCTTAAGTAGTTCGGTGGGTTGGACTAAAGAACTTACCTTGTTCTATGTGGCAAGGTGTTATTAGTTAAAGGGCTAAATGCTATGTTAAAGGAAGGAGTGCAGTAGAAGTATTTGAGAATTTGAGTCAAGTTTTGTAACATGTGGTTATTTGAATCTTGCCTAGACTTTCTGCTCTTTCTCTCAAGAGATGTCGAGTTTCAACCGTAATATCATTTTCCTTATTAGTTGTTACTTGTTAATTCCTTTTTGAGGGAGGTGTGCCCTCAGCTGTGAGTTCACTTTTTATTTCTTTTAAGTTCCTCCTTACCAGATTCTTTCTTTTGGTTTCATGCTCGCTGTGAGGAGTAATGTTTTTCTGTGTGACGAAGCTTGTCCTTATTTGCCTCTTTCTTTTGACAAAGACTCAGCAAATTTTGTTACAAAGTTTTGCAACGCGTATATTGGCCTCTGTTTGGTGGTGGCTAAGTTTTGGTAGTGGTGATATTTTGCTATCAGGTTATTGGAGGAGTAGTAGTATGTGAATTGGTTTTGATCTGTATCTCTTGGAGGAAAATTTGATCCATAGGGAATGTTTGGTTTCAAAGTAGAGCTGAATAGTGTTATGGCTGAGTAGAACCTATGGTATAGTGAAATTCCAGAACTTTAGTTCATGTTGAAAGGTCGAGGATTATCGAAGGTATGGAAACCTTGATTAATTTTATAGAGTAACGCAATTGGATAGTATTGTGAGATTGTGTGGGTGATTTCGGATGATGTTAATGAGTGAGGATGTTAGAATTGTGGGAATGTTAGATATTTAATTTGATGATTTCACTATCTGTTATAAGAGGAAAAAAATTGTTGTAGAGGTTTTGGAAGTTAGGTCTGGACTTTGCATTCTTATGCTAGACCTTTGGTCACACAATGATTGTGTGTAGAGAAAGTGGAATAATGGAGTTTCCTGAACAGTAGAATGAAAATTGATAGAACCCTTCTGATGTAGTACATGATTGTGCGGGTTAAGGATTCTGAGTTATTGTTCTTGGAAATTGGAGGTAATGTGATGGTGTGGAACCTATTCTGTGGTGTCTTGAGCGCCTTCTATTAAATCGATTTTGGTTAGTAGAATGAATTATCTAGAGTATTCGGTGGATTCAATATAGCCTCTCCACAATTGTGTGGATGATGTCCTTCGGTTTGATCATAATTTGAGGATGTTTAACTAAGAGGTTTAAACGCAGGTGGTATGCGATGAATTCGAATTTCAAGGTTCGAGAGAAATTTTATTCCTAGAAGAGAGAAATTGAGGAAAATGATGTTTCATCGGATAATGAGGCGTTTTCTTGATTCTTGTTTGAGTTTTGTGTTGTTGACCGGTGTTTTCTGCAATTTGAGTTGGGGGCTGTGTTGGCATGTTGAATATTTTCAATTCAGACAAATCACAAGTATTTGGTTTGGGCATTCGAGCAATTTTCTCCTTTGGCTGTCGTGATGTTCATTCGTAACCTGCCTATTTAGAAAATGGATTTGTTTTCGTGATGAATTGTCAAATTTGGAATTTAAAATTTTGGTGGAGAGTTAGCAAAGCGTGGATGCGATGAGGACTCTCTATTTCCAGTTGGATTCTTTTCGTTTCTGAGAGTTGCAGAAATTAGAAGGTTGACATATCGTTTTATCCGTGTTGGGTACATACGCCGAATGCGCAACCGATGTATTCGGTCTTTGAGTGAGCGGATGAGCAATTCAAAGTTTAAGATTTAGTTAAAGACGTTGACCATCGAGTATGGTCTTACCTTCGACCCTCTTCTGATGAGTGAACCTAGAAAGTTCAGGTTGAGCGTTAAGTCAGCCTTGTTGTACGAATTTGTGTTGTGGTTTCTCTAGTCCAAGAGAGAGGCCACTTGGGAGCTAGAGTCCGTATGCGAGATCAACATCCCGACTTTTTCATTTTAGGTAAATGTTTAAGATTGTTAAATTCCAGTCGTTCTTCTTTCTAATAGATCAATGCGAAGATTCGAGGTCGAATCCTGTTAAGGGGGGTAGAATGTAATACCCCGGAATCGAATCGGGAGATTTTAAAAGAAACCAGGGACGAATAGGCAATTAAAGAAATGTAAATTCTTGTGGAATGAGGGATTTTTGTAAAATTCGCAGCTTTGGGCCACGGACCATGCCCAAAGTGGCCCAAGAGGGGAGGCCGGACCAAGGGGGCGGCCAGAGGCGCCCCAACCCTAGCCGCCTCCCCCCACTCCCTCCTCTCCCCCCTAGAGCCGCCACCCCTCCTCCCCATTTCAGCACCTCCCCTGTCCCTTGGTGCCTCCCCTTCCCCTTGGTTCTGGCCTCCGGCGATCCCTGGCGCTCCCCCACAGCCGATCTCTCCTGCCGTCACACCGGCTGTTCGTCGCCCTCCTCGTGGCCGGCCATTGGAGAGGGAGGGAGATCTTCCGGGAGTAGATCACCATCGTTCTTCAGGTCTACAAGGGTAACGAGGAGTCTCACCCGCTGTTTGTTGTTGTTTGGAGGTAGATTGATCGATTAGTGATAAACCGTTTTGCTGTCTGCCAGTTTCAAGAATAGATCCAATCTGTTCATTCATCTTACGCGCCCTTTTTTGGCATCTTGAGAGCAGAATCTCGGGTTTTTGTATTCTAGAGATTTGTTCCTCAGGTCGTTAGCTTTCTTTTTGCACCACGATCACGAGATTCTGCCTTACGGTTAGGGAGATATGAATTTTTAACACATTTGCTCTGTCTATCTTGGATCTGGGGATTGTCGGTTTGTTACTTAGTTTTGATCTAGTTAGAATCATATTGAGAACCTCCACCCAAATAGGTTATTGTAGCCCTTTAAATTATCTTTCCAAGTTGATAAAGATCACCTCAATTGGATCAGTATATTGAAAGTTACATCATTTTATTTGCTACTATTTTGCAATCTGGACAGATGTCTGTCAGTTGCTTTCAACTGTTGTTTAGGCCACTAGTTTGGCCGAATGAAAGAACCCCACCAACTAGAATTTCGTAGCCTGGTGCGTTAAGAGTATTTGAGCACTGGTTTCAAGTCATTATGAGTCACAGATATTTAATTACGATTTTTCTCGTACTGCTGATTAGAAGGGCTGAAATTGGGCTGATTAGTTAGGATGTCATTTTGAGCCATTGTTTATGTTTGGTTAGTTAGAGGGTTTATGTAAAACACTTGTAGCATGTCATATCTTGTTAGTCTTATTTCGGTTAATTATTTATGTAGGCGGTGGGGCAGTGAGTAGAGGAATACCGTCGTTGCCTCCTAACTCATCACAGCGCGGAAGGCAAGTACCATGTCCGTTATTATTCAATGACGTTGTTGCTTGTGATTATACCACTAGACTTGTTTTCATGAGTTTGTTTGTATGCTATGTGTTATTCTCTATTGATGTGTGATAGACATTCATTTCATGAAAATGCATTATGTTCATGCATCGATTCAATTGAACCATGGGAGTGGAAATTTGTAAGTCCCATCAATTCCAGTATGGGCACGAAAGACCCACCATTCCAATGTGGGCAATGTTGGACACCCGTATGAAACGTTCTTCATACGGTATTTGAGATCCCCGTACTTTGTTAAGTACGGACTTAAGTGAACACCGACGGGTGTGTCACTCACTATACCGGTATAAGTTGTGAGCAGTCCATTTCTTCATTGCATTATCCCATTTCATTCATATGCATATGTGTTTAGAGATGTTTTCTTTTCACAAGCAGATTGTGATTTACTTTGTTCGCTTAATGTTTATTTTGCCTGTTAATGTACTTGCTGACTCTTTGGCTCATCCTTGCTTTGTGTGTTTTATTTAGGTAAATGAGGAGGAAGGCAAGTCCTTTTGAGGATAGACCAGCACGCTGCACATCACCTTTATCAAATAAGAAATAATATTGTTATCTTTCATTCATGTCAACTATTTGTTAAATTTTCAAATTGTAATAATCCAATTTTGGTATCGCTCATCATACATTTTATTATGAATGTTTCTATTCCCTCTCATGAAACTGTTATTGTTTGTCGTTGATCCTTATGAAATTTGGTTATTTAAGCCTGTTTAACCCGACTTTGATGTACATACTTGGTATTTATTAGTTATTTTAGGTGACATCTTGGCTTTCGAATAGTCAGGGTGTTACAGTCCCATACCAGACTTGTGGTACTACAGTTATGGCTTAACAATCCACAACTCGCAGACTGGTCTTTAATTGACTGAGCGACTTCCAAAAGTAACCCCTAGGCCTCGACTATTCACTAAGACGAGCCCGTGCATAAACTTGCACTCACCAACTATCTAATTCGCCCAAGTCTAAACCATTTTTTTACTTTTATTTTGCTTTTCAAATCATTTGTAAATTTCTATGGCATAATAATAACATAGACTCCTTTTTAAACCATATTCGAATCTTTGGCTAAAATTCCCCTAATTGAACATTTTTTTATCTAAGCATGATTAGTCATATTTTTTTTAAAGTGTTCTAGTTTATACTATTGTATAAACTAGATTTTCAACTAAGGTGTCAAGGTATGTTTAATTCAATGTCAAAGTTGGCTATACAATGGTAATGCAAATAAACTCCAAAAATTCCAAAGAAAATCTAGAAAATACTTTGGAACCCAAATAAAATGGTTTTGAATTTATTTGAAGTTTAGATTATTCATATTAGATGGTTTTAATTTCTAAAAATTCAAATTAAGCTTTAGCTTATACAAGAAAATTCAAATTATTATTGTTTTTTAAGGCTTCAAAAGAACTCCAAATTTGGGATGTTACAAATCTACCCCCATTAAACGGAACCTCGTCCCTAAGATTTGGGCTAACTAAAGAATAGGTTTAAAACTCGAACTTTGGTCACTCCTCCAAGTGGCTTTCTCTTTTGATTGAAACAAAGCTTGCAACAAATGTTGGGCTAACTAGAGACTTACCCAGAACAATGTTCTAAACTGATTGAACTTCCTCTGTAATGACATGATTCAGTCGTCCTCTTGCTGAAAGCGGTAGAGTCCTGGTGGCTTGACTTGGGGTCTAAGGCAGCCCTCGTCCTGCTCCTAACGTAGAGATCCTGGCTAGCGTAGCTCCCAAGTTAAAAATAATTGGTGTCGGGGATTGCTTTTGTGGACAATTGATGGCATAATGACATGCATCGTGGAACTTGAAACAAACAACTCTTGGGGCTGGATTGTTGTTCCCCTGAGGTTGATGGGTGTTGCTATTATTGACGTTGCGGAATCCGAACGTTACTGAGTGAGATGTTGGTGCAGGGGTTCTGAATACGGCATGAGTGTTATTGAAACGAACAGTCTGTTGTACGTTGGTTCTGGCTCTCTGCAGATGATCCTGATGAACTCTATGTTGTATCATCTTCCTTTTGTGAGATTCCTCTAACTCACAACGAGAATCTTCTATAAGTATAGCCCACTTCCCTCTCTCTCTCTCTCCAGCCTAGTCCATCTGCCCGCTTCCATCACTGCTTCCTCATTTACAGGAGTAGGTAGCGGCTCCTCTTTGGACTCTTCAATTTTAGCAATTGGAGCAAGAGATGTGGTCGGAGGGCTGATATAGACAAAGACATTTATCTAAGTAAATTTTACAAAAAATCAAATAAAGAGAAAGTTAAGTTAAAATACTTACTCAAAGTGGAGACCAATCTCAGTCTCAAAAGAAAACAGGACGTCAGCAGCAACAAATTTACTACTGCTGACTTCTGTGATGTTAATACTATGATTGCTAATCCTAGGTTTTCTCACCAAGATGATGGGAGATTCTTCTTCCTCCTCAGTTTCATCTTCCTCATCCTAAACATATGGAAATAAAGTAAGATGACTATATGATTGCTGAGAAATCATAGCATTTCGTTTTCTCTTACGCACCTGACTTGCAATCTTGGTAGCTTTCGCAAGTTTTTCTTGAGGCTAGGGCCGGTCATGGATGCGTTTCAACCAGATATCAAGGAGGATGCTAGTCGTCTCTACCGCAATCTTGCTACTTGACGGCACAACACTGGTTGACAAATCACTGGTCATTGTCTGATTAGCGACAACCAAAGAACCTGTAGAGATTACTAGAGTAAGTATTGCCCTGGTTGTCGGTCTCTAGACCACGATTTGTGTAGACGCTGCAACAACAGTCTCGATCTTCTTTGCAGGCAGGGCTCGGCTGCTAGATCCAGACCGGTCGATACCCCTCTTTCTGTCATGCATCTAAAGAGAAACATAAAGTTTATCAGCTACAGTCTTAAGAAAAAATGCAAGACTAGAATTAAAGTTTCACATACATGCATTCGTTCATTTATGAACTCTGCACACACCCCGATTAGGCTGGAAGGCTAGTCATCAAAGGATATAGGTTCTGAGCCATCTCTTACATTCTTCAACATAGTTGAAGCCCTTTCTTCGACCACCTCCATCGCAAAACTAAAAATAAAAAATAGACTTAGTAGTGTTTATACTACAAAGTCAAAATATCGCCTTAAAATAAATCTAGAATGTAACATACCTCCAGAGCTATCTTTGGTTGGGTCATCAACCCCTTTTAGCATCCAAGCATAGTGAGCCATTTTCTTTAGGAGTCTGATCTTATGCTGGAGGAAGTCATGGTTGATCTTACGACCGGTTATTCCAGCAACCACTAGTGAGCAGACCAGGTTAGTGGTGGGCTTCTGGTATACTTCAAGCGACTGTGTGTAGGAACTTCGGAGTAGAACCACTCCTTTTAGTAGTCCTGCCATGTATCCTTGATAGGGAGAGGGTGATATTTCTTGGACATTTGGTCATGGAGCTTGAAATAAGTGCTTCCATAGAATCCCTCACCTCTATTATTTTGGATAAATTGATAAAAACGGTGGAAAAGATGAACGGAAGGACGAATGTCAAGGAAAACTTTGCAAAGTTACAAAAAGACACTAAGAATTATAACAAAGTTTGGTCTAAGGTGGAAGAGGTCTATCCTAAAGTAATCTAGGATATCTACCAGGAATTCACTCTCCAGTAAGCGAAAACCTAACTTCAACAAAGAAGCAAAGAGGATAATACGATCTTCTTCTGAAATTAGAGCCGCTTCGCTGCCGTAAGGAATCCATTTTATTAAAGATCAACCTGAGAGATATCCTTGGTTCTCCAACTCTTGAATCTTGTTCTCAAGGTGGATTAAAGCACCCATAATCCCTATTATCAAAGATCAAACAAAGATTTTTAAAGACGAAGAAATTCATGAACAAGAGGAAAAGGAGACGAAGAGACTCTAATGCAGGAAACGGAGATTGCAATGAGAACGAATAATAGTAAAGGTAAAAAGAAGTATTTTTATATCTCTTTATCACAAACCGTTCACCCACTCACCGGAACCTTTGGATACGATTTGCAAGAAAACAAAAATCTTTTTCTTTTTCTTTCTCACATTTTCATTAAATAATTGGAATGGTTGTATTTGATCAAATCTTATTGATGTATGTTTCAAGACAAGAAAGACTTAAGTAAATTTTGTTTATTTTTAAGCCTTGGGGGCTAGCAAACGAAGATTCTTGACTAGTTTAATATTTTTGGTCAAAGTCTTTGTCAAAGTAGACTCTCATATCAGAAGTTAATTGTATAACGATTATGAACCTACAACCAGTACTTAAAGGAAATTTAATCCCCTTTACTACGACCAAATTGGTCGACGACCAGTTTACCATGAGACGACAAGCTATGGACACCATCAGACCAGCCACACGGTTTTGGGCAATCTCTGACCAACAAACTGGTTAGGAGACATGACAGTTTCTCATGTGACTAACATGGGATCGGTTATTGGCGCATCTAGCAACTTACGACAGTTGGCTAAGAGACATGACATTTCAAGACTTAACAGAAGAACATGTGTTAAGATTAGAGGCGTCTTTAACGGCATTAACTGTCACCCTTAAATAGCTATAAAGGGGTATCCCACGTATTCTGTAATATGAACATGTTCATCATTCAAATTTTCAAGTTCATCGATTCTGTAGCATCCCCATTGTATTATCATATATACATTTAGTGTGTCTATAACAATAAAAAATCGTCATTTATACTGTATTCTTATATCATTTATTTCGAATAAACTTAATAAAAAAAACCTATGTTCTGATTATCGACAGCAATGAATGCGACGAAAGCGTTTGGACGGCGACAGGAACTGACGGAGATGAAGCGACTTTCTTCCGCTACGGTTTCGACAGCGAGCGGACTATCAGTAAGTCTCCATACGCCAACAAGATAATATATATCTAATAACATCGGATTTTGTTGATAAACCGTACCAACATCATTTTCTTTGCTGAAGTGACCCAGCCGAGTCGCAACAAAGAAACCGTCTCTACTAACTTGTTAATGATACGGGGGATGCTCGATCTTCTCGGTGAGGAACCGTGGATAACTGATGCGAAGTAGACGATGTCGCTAGCTGAACTCTCGCGCCAATGTACGAACCCTCAACTCTTTGGAATACGCCCAAAACACACGGATAGTTGATCGTCGTGAGACCACGAACGACGATCGCCAAGTCCCCAATTCCCAATGGAACGACGGCTTGACCTTGAATTGTAGAACGAACCAATGGATCGCCTAGTCCTCTCTCAAAGTCCTCGCATGAACTCTGGTTTCGAAAGAACAAGCAATAGCTATGTTTCTATTCTTATGCATAAACTGGTCTGAGGTTACAATGGGGGTCTAACCCTCAATATATAGTGCCCCTTCTCCTCCTCATGGCTGGCCAAGAGGCCCTACTCCTACTCTAATTCGGAATTAGAACTCCTACTCCAATTCCGACTCAATCTAAAACAAAAAGGAAACTCTAATTTTACAACTGTCATATTGTTTCGGTCATATCTTTTGACTCAGGAGGTATTTCGGAGTGTGCAAGGATCCGTTGGATCGGGCTTGAAGTTAGCTTTCCAACAAGTCCAAAAACACCCAAATCGGACTTTGTATGAGAAAGTTATGACATTTTTACTCCGGACTGTCCTGCTGATTCCGAATCCGAATTTGAGGTTGATTCCGAATCCGAATTGAATTCTGAGTTGATTCCGAGTTTGAATTTGGTTGGTGAAGGACCGAAATGGCAACAGAGGGGGGGTGAATGGTGCCTAATAATTAATAACTCCCCTTTACTGTATTTAAACAAGCTTACAAAGATCTCTGGAGATCTAAAGAAAGTAAATGAAGCAAGATTAAATAACAAAAACAAGCCTCGGTCGTTCTTAAAATCGGAAGCTCGGCCAATAATGTGCGGAAGTTCCGCCTTTATGATGTAGTTCGATCTTCCGATCTTGGAAGTTCATAGCGGTAGTTCCACTATGTAAAATCGGAAGCTCTGATTAACCTGACCGAAGAACAGTACGCTCGGGTTTTTGCCCAAAAATCCAAACTACTTTTGATTTGTTGATCTTCTCTGGTCAAGTTTCACAGGACATCATTCTAAGCAACATCTTGACCTCATGGAGAAGAATCGCAAACAAAGATTCAACAATCAAGCCAAAATCGGTTTCTTGAAGAAGGGCAAGAAAGACCAAAAACCGAAATAAACTCGATTCTCGATTCTTAGCTCATGAAACTTTGAGGATGTAATAGCAATATTAAAGCGACTCTCGATATCAAGTTTCATGCTATTTCATAAGACGAATCAAAAGATATGCAAAACCCTAGATATTCAACATGAGCAGAGAGGGAATAAAGAGAGGCATAAACATGTAATCAAAGACTCGAGTTTCATTGATAGAAGTCAAGAAATCACGGAGGAAACACAGAGGAATGATTACAAGTATTTTGATTCATTCTCTCAAAATCAACAAACTCTCAAAAAGCAAAACAAACCCTTTTGGTGGAGCTAACCTAATTTTCTCTCTAGGTCTAACCCTAGCACCGGGGTTCATGTCTATTTATAGCCCTTGGCTAATGGGCCTCAACCCATTAAGCCCGCTACACCCGAGCGGAACGCCTCCACTTGTGCCGCTTTGCGAAAAAGACCGTTCGCCCCTTGCGCACCCTCTGAAGCCTCCATCTTCCTTCTTGTGCACGACTATAACCGCTTCAAGATTCACGCCGTCTTGACACATCCGACCGTTCGACCTCAACGCCTCCTGCGCCTAGTCCGGTCCACGTGTCTCGCCACGACTCCATCTCGATGCCTGCGGTCATCACAAGCAAAAACACATCACATAGCATTGCACAATATCATAGCATCAACATTTGTATAAGACTCAAACTCATACAAAATCAAAATCACAATTTATCCTTCTACGCGCGATTACGGTCACAATCGGAAGTTCCGCGCTTACCACAAATGGAAGTTTCGATTTCGAACGTCCGCACTTGTCGGGATTATCGGAAGTTCCGCGCTTAACAACTGCGGAACTTCCGATCTTCTAACATCCGCCTTTCAGATTTTCAAAACCGATTACCATCTCGAGAGGAACACTCAATGTCGGTATTATCGGACACTCGCTACCTTGTGCGGAAGTTCCGATTTCCTTCACCAACTCAAAACCGGTAAATCGGAAGTTCCTATTTCCAGCGCCAGAGTTAGATTATCGGAACTTCCGCTCCATACAGCGGTAGTTCCGATTTCCTGATTGACCTGAAGCAGTCCATACCGAAAAACTCAACTCTCAACCTATTCAACCACGATGTCAAATACTCATCACTCAGTGGAGGACCTCTCACATGGTCTCTCAATCTCCCCTTGATGAGTATATTGACAATCACCAAAAAGCATAAGATGAGTTTGAGTTTAAAGTCAACCACGGTCTAAACAAGAGTAGTTAAGCTCAAGACCATGTTGACAAAAGAGAAAGACTTGAGATGAGATGAAAGAGCAGTTTTCGCACAAAACTCAAGGCTTTTCTCCAGAAGGCTTTTTAAGGCTTTTTCTCTCTAAAATTCTCCCCCTTTGGCAATAAAATCATCAAGATGTAGAAAAGGGAGGAAAAGACTATATGATGTTCATTTTAAGCAATAGGAGCCATGTAGATTATCCAAAATGACTATTAGTGAAATACACCAAGCCATAACACAGAAGAATGCTATCAAGATCATGACAAATGATGTATAGCAAAGCTAAGACATAGAATCCATAATCTGATTAATGATCCAATTCTTTAGCAAGTCAATTAAACCAAGTTTGCAGTCTAGCTAAAGATATCCAAGGATGATGCAAGCCATGTCAAATAATCTAAGTTGAACCAAGAAGGCTCAACTGAACAGTTTAGAGTGCTACCAGTTGAAGAAAGACTCATTTTATCCAGAACTTGGTCTTTTTGATGATAAGCAATTTTAGCACTTTTTTTTTAAAAGCTCTTTATGGTTTTATCTTAGTAAAGCAAGCTCTGGACTAGGTGTCATCCACAACTGCCTCCTAAGCTTCAACCAATTTTTTTTAAATCTTAGCCATGTGCTAGATCCCAAGCCTTATCGACCACTCCAAACAGAGACTTAAGGAGGTGATCTTAGGTCATCAAGGCTCCCCACGAGTTCATGCCTAGTGCAATGGCAAGTCTCATGAGAAAGATTTGGTGAGATCGGTTTTTACGCACAAAGAGATCATTTTGCTTTTGAAATTTTAGACCAATGATTAAAGAAAAGTCAAGTTTCTTAACAAGCCGACATAGCTTACTCAAAAGTTCAATGGAGATTAAAGACTCAACTCAGCCTACTTGACATGGCGAAAATCATAAAAGAATAGCTTCAACCAGACTAGTCTCAAGAGCTATCATGACAAGATTTTAATTCAAGTTTAGCATTTTTAATCACTTTAGTATGGCAAAGGCTAAACTACACATAAAAGTCATGATAGATCTAGCAATTTAGCATAAATCATGGCGGGATGTAAACCGGTGAAAGCAGATCATAAGGATAATAAACAAGGCTCCATTTGATTATAATGCAATGCAGATGAAATGCGGGAAAAACGATTCCCTTGAAATGAGATGCATCTCTTAATTCAGGTTGAGTTATGACAAATTTAAGAACTGGAATTACCAAGATGAACTCCCCCTGAACCAAAGGAATAAAAACGAGAATCGATAAGAGAAATGTAAAAGCGGTCCTTTAGAGCATAGAAAAGATATAGAAAACTATCGCTCAGACGTGTTCTTATCTACCCCATATGATTCTAGGACTATCACCGATCAACTCATACACTAAGGAGCAAACAACTTGTCCTGTCTACCCAAGGGTGGCCCGACCCTGCTAGAACCTATAAGAAGTGAGTAAGCTCTACTTAGAGAAAGAAGAGGCGACTAATAAGCGGCATCCTAGAAGCACAAGATAAGAAATAGCAGTCAAAGCAATTTGGCAAGAGAACCACTCTAACCTATGCTGGAAGGACTTCGACCCAAAATACAAAAAGAAATGCAACCAGAAAGGAGTAATAGTATAAATATAATATAATACAGTAGTAGCACATAGCTCCCCCTCACAACAGTCCGTAAGGACAAACCACTAAGCTCTCCCGTGAAATTTGAAAACCTAGAGCTATCCAAAGGCTTAGTGAAGATATCACCAGCTGGTGCTCACTCTCCTGGCTGGAGCACAATGTCACCCTTCTCTACATGGTCTCGAAGAAAGTGATATCGATATCAATATGCTTGGTCCGAGAATGTTGCACTTTGGGTTCTTGGCAATGCAAATCGCGGGCGTGTTATCACAAAGAGTGGAACACGATCGATAGATAACCCAAAATCTGCAGGTCGAGACCATCAAAGTACATGGCTCTGACAGAATCGGCCGCGACAGCGTGCTCGGCCTCTGCAGTGGACTGCGCAACACCGGATTGCTTCCTTGAAGACCAAGAAACAAGAGAAGTACCAATGAATTGGCAAGTGCCAGAAGTACTCTTCCTATCTATCCTACAGCCAGCGAAATCTGCATCGGAGAAGGCTTTAAGAGATAGACAAGAAGAGGAAGAGTACCAGATACCATAGTCAATGGTAGCTCGAAGGTACGAAAGATCGCTTCACTTGCTTTGACGGTGAGATCTGTGAGGAGAAGCTCAAACCGAGCACAAAGACACACAGAGAAATGTATGTCTGGTCTCGAGGCTGTGAGGTACAAGAGAGAGCCAATCATGCTCCTGAACTCCTTTTGGTCAACAAGTTCACCGTCTTCATCTGGGTCAAGAGATGTTGTGGAAGACATTGGAGTTGAAACTGGCTTTCCATCGCTCATGTCGAAACGCTTCAGGAGGTCTCGAGTGTACTTGCCTTGGTGCAGAAAAGTACCCTCCCGAGTCTGTTTGATTTGGAAGCCAAGGAAGAAGCTCAACTCGCCCATCATGCTCATTTCAAACTCCGAGCTCATGACATCGGAAAACTGGGAAACAAGAGCATGTGAGGAGCCGCCAAAGATAATGTCATCCACATAGATCTGGACAAGCAGAAGATCAGTGCCGAGACGGCGAATGAACAAGGTCTTGTCAATTTTACCCATTTGAAAGTCATGACTCAACAGATAGGACTTAAGCCTTTCATACCAAGCTCTGGGAGCCTGTTTGAGTCCATACAAAGCTTTGGAAAGCCTGTAGACATGGTTAGGGTATTTGGGGTTCTCGAAACCAGGAGGCTGTCTGACATAGACTTCTTCCTCAATAAGGCCATTGAGGAAGGCACTCTTGACATCCATCTGGTAAAGCTTGAAACCCTTAGAAGCTGCAAAGGCAAGCAGAATTCTAATGGCTTCAAGTCTGGCTACAGGTGCAAATGTCTCCTCAAAATCGAGACCCTCAACCTGGGAATAGCCCTGAGCTACCAGTCTAGCCTTGTTTCGAATGACTAACCCATCTTCACTTTGCTTGTTCTTGAACACCCACTTAGTCCCAATGATATTGTGACCTTGCGGGGGCTCAGCAAGTGACCAGACCTTGTTTCTTTCAAAGTTTTCCAATTCCTCGTGCATGGCGTTAGTCCATGACTCATCAGAAAGAGCATGACAAACGTCTTTGGGCTCAAACGAGGCAACAAAGGCGAGAATGGAGCGAAATGAGACAAACCAGCTTTAGAATGTGTGACACGCTCAAAGAGGTCTCCAATGATCTGCTCTGAAGGATGGTCCTTTTGAATGTGTCTAGGAGGTCCCGGGTTAGAAGAAGAAGTGGCCTCTACCTCATTAGCAGATGAGATAGGAACAGAGCCACTAGCTTCAGAAGAAGCAGAAGGTAAGGGCTGATCTCCTCGAGGTACTGTGGAAGAAGGCACCTCAAGAGGAGGAGGAAGAAGCTGGATCGGTAGACAACCCTCATCTCCGTCTTCCTCTTCGTCCACAAAGATGGACTCGAGTCGCTCTAGAGAACACGAGATATCAGGCCTAGTCCCGGTGGCCTCATCGAAGGTCACTTCACAGGTTTCTATCATTTTACTAGACTCGCAGTTCCAGACTCTATAGGCACGAGAAGAAGTCGAGTAACCCATAAAGATCCCATCACAAGATCGTGACTCGAACTTATCTAGGTTCCCAGACTTGAGAATAAAACACTTGCAACCAAACACGAAAATGCGAGGCGCTGGGTTTTCGCCCATATCTCAACTCATAAGAAGTGCGATGCAAGAGTGCAGAAGAAAAACTCTATTAGAAACATGACAAGCGTAGCAATTGCCTCATTAAAACTTCCTAGGTGTAGAGTACTCATCAAGCATCGTCTGGCCATCTCGACCAAGGTGCGGTTCTTCCTCTCCACAACGCCATTTTGTTGGGGGCGTATGGAGGCGAGGCGGTGCTCTACACTGTCTCACCACAAAACTCTCAAAGTAGGAATTCTTGAACTCGGTGCCATTATCGGTCTGAATTGCTCGTAATGCACAGGAGCTCAACGAAAGCCTACTAAAAGACCACGAAAAGAGTAAACGTCTCATCCTTGAGGCTAAGAAAAACACCCAAGAGTACCTCGAGAAGTCATCGACCACTACAAGAATATACCACTTCCCTCCTGCCGACTTTTTCGAGTGGACCAAGCTGTATCCATATGGGCGGTTGTCACAGTGCATCGATCATTATCCTTTATGTTGGAGAGTGAAGCGGCAACCATCTTGCCGTGTCGGCATGGAGAACAAACCGGATCCTTGACCATCTTGAGTTTTGGCAAACCACGAATGAGATCGTGGCGTGACTCGTGTCGGATGATCAAAGCCTATATGACCTAGTCTCCTATGCGAGAAAGTCAAGCCACGAGATTGAAGAAATTAAACACGGAGAGGATCACGGAAGACTCGGAAAAATTAGCACGAAAGATCCTCCCATATCGAAATCCATAAACTAGACTACAGAAGAATCAAGAATTTTGCAATTGTTTTCTTAAAGCTCACCTCGAAACCGTCATCGATGGTGAGAAAAAGCGATTATCTGCGGCTTACTTACTAAGGTAACATCTTTCAAAATAAAAGAATCATTAATGCTCACGGTACCTTTAGCGATGGCGCCCAAAAAAGCATCTCCAAGGTGATAGTCTCATCACACGAGGCACGGGCTGGGAAGAAAACCAACGAGAATCTCCAATCATGTGGCGAGAACAACCGAGTCTACAATCCGGACCTTTCCCTTCCCGCCCGGCGACCACGAGTCAAGCAGTAAAGTCTCGATCTTGGGGTGAATCAGCAGTGATTTTGGCACCCAATCTTGAGTAACACGTTGAGCAGATGAAGTAGTCAAGCAAGACTGACCTCTATCTACCCTCGCTCTGTCATTCAACAAGTCGAAGATCTCGGCTGTTCTTTGGATCCGAGCGCTATGGGAGAAGCGAGTCAAGTGCGATGCTGCGCTGATCTCGCCATGGTAGCTATCTCGAAAGGAAAAATGAGATCTACCCTCGGGACGGCGGAGATTCACGACCAAAGGAGCATGAGGACGAAAATCGAAAACTTCGGAAAAACCAAGTCCTCTATGCTGCCCAAAATCATCAGATGGAACAAACCTAGACCTCGTGTTGGTTTTAGGTGCACTCAAGATCTGGGGCTGACCCTGAATGTACCTAACAGACTCAACACGGTCTCTACGCGCGATCTTGGCGCGCCTGAAGCAATAATCAACCAAATGTCCATCCTTCTGACAGAAGGTGCAATGATACTTCGCCTTCTGAGGGGCCGAAGCTACAGGTGGAATCACCTTGCTGTCAGAGATCCTTTGAACAAAACCCGCTGATTTAAAATTGACTTTGTTAGACTTGGGCTTAGTCTTGAACACACCTGGTGCTATGGTTTTGAGCACGACAAGTGGATTCTTTCTCATATCCTTGTGGACATCATATCCTAGACCCTGATTAAATTTGCAAATCTTGGATTGGTCTAGAATGAGATTGAGCTTCTTCTTGCCTCCTACAAATTTCTCAAGAGTGTTCATAAGATCACCGACACTCCAAAAAGAGAGGTGCAAGAAGAGCGGGGGAAGAAAGACGGCAGAAGATAAGGAGTAGAGGAAGAAGAACCAACGGCATAGGAAAGATTGGCTTGTGCATGCACAAGACTTTGAGGACAGATCCTATTGCTAGCGATTGGTTCACGTTACTAGGCGTCTCTACCAAACCCTTAGACTTCTTCCCAGCACACACAATACAAGCAGAAGATTGTGTTTCTAGAAAGTCCTTAGTTAGCTTCACGCATTTTTCATCCAAGGCAACCAAATCACATTTTAGTTTATTACATTGATTGCATGGTGAGCTAACAAGGTCCTTAGAAGCATCTTGAGCAGCTTTGTTATTGTGATCAATCATTTCTTGGGCTGCTTGAATCTGATTCTAGTTCAAATATTAACTTAGGACGATTTAAGCAAGAAACAATGGGCTCTAGTAGCGCACTTGGAATTGACAATTTTGTGATCTACCGTTTTAGGTTCATCTTGAGATTATTACAATTTTCACAAGTCTCAGGCGATCAAGCAACATGGTATCTGAGACCTCTAAACGAGTTGTCCTTAACCTCACATGAGGTGCAAGCAGTAACCTCAACAGTAGTAGATGAAGAAGGTGCTACCCTACTCATCTCTAGTTCAGCAAGAAGGCTAATGTTCTCTACTTTAATCATGTCAAGTTCAGAGGACACACTATCATGCAAGGTCCTTAGTTTTTCCATGTCATCAAGCAAGGCACAGCATGTGTCACAATCATCACGGAGGGAGCGGATGCAAGTAAAGTAAGCTCCCGTGATAGTCTAACTACTTCCTTCTCCAACTCAGCACACTTAGCCCTAGACTTAGCATGAAATCTACCTAGCTTAAGAAAAGCATCATTAAGCTGGTCGTAAGTGGGACTAACCTCATCGGAGTCGGAGTACAGCTCGCTGTCGCTCAGTTCGCCCCCGAGGGCCATGAAGCACATGCCGGAGAAGTTGCCGTCGTCCTTGGGATCATGATCGTCCTTCCCATCATCGTCACTCCACCCCTCCACCTCGGCGGTGTCCAGTTAAATCGAGGTGGTGAGGGCGCGATGGAATGACTTCTTTGCCTTCCCAAAGTTGCGGAACTTCTTCTTGCCTTGGTCAGGTGCTGAGGGCTTCGTGTTGCGGTTCTTGTCGATGTAGTCGTTCTTGCTCGGACCGCCATAGTCACCTTTGCCCTTCCCAAGCTTGGGACAGTTTGCTCGGATGTGGTTGGGGCCACCACACTCGAAACAAATCACAGGACCTCCTCTTTTTCCATCCCTCCTCCTCTTGTAAGCATGGGAAAACTTCCGAGCTAGGAGGGCTAGCTGTTCATCCTCAAGCTGCTCTAACTGATCATCAGTTATGTCACAGAGAGCAGCTAGGGAGAACCCGCGTATCGACTTAGAAGAAGATCCAGAGGTGGGATCAGTGACTAAAGCCATCGATTGTGACTTCGACCTTCGAGACAATGTCAATCTCGTGAGTCTTGAGGCGAGTAAAGCGCATCAAGAGTCAAGGTCGAGAGGTCCGTGCTATCTTTGATGGTAGTCACTTTCATCTCCCAAACACGAAGATCAAGTCTGGCAAGCATCATCGGCGTTATCCGAGTCGGGTATGTAAGACCGACCGCTCGGAGGTTGCTCAAAATCTTGTGAAAACGCCGAAAAGCACTCGTCAAGAGATTCACCACAAGCATCTCAAATTTCTTGTATTCACGCTTGCTGGTCTTGTCGAACCGTCTTAATCTGGGTGGTGCCCTCATGGTATGCATCGAGGGTCACCCAGATATCGTAAGCAGAAGTCAAATGAGAAATGCGATCAAACTCACTTCTACTCAAACCCTGAATGATGATGTTCCTAGCCTTAGCATTGGCCTCAACATCAGGCATGTTTCCCACATTGATGTTTTCATCGGCAGGAAATGCAAATCTCACTTTCACTTTTCTCCAGATGGCATACCCCTGAGCCTGGATGTATGTTTCCATTCGGCTCTTCCAGAAGGGGTAATCCATGCCATCAAAGACTGGAGGCTTTGTGGAATACTTGTCCGTTGTCATGGCTCAACCGACCGGTTAAGATCTATAAAGAAGAGCTAACCGGCTCTGATACCAATTGAAGGACCGAAATGGCAACAGAGGGGGGGTGAATGGTGCCTAATAATTAATAACTCCCCTTTACTGTATTTAAACAAGCTTACAAAGATCTCTGGAGATCTAAAGAAAGTAAATGAAGCAAGATTAAATAACAAAAACAAGCCTCGGGCTGTTCTTCTGGAAATCGGAAGCTCCGGCCAGTAATGTGCGGAAGTTCCGCACTGCGGTAGTTCCGATCTTCCAGTGCGGAAGTTCCGCAAGCGGTAGTTCCGCTATGTAAAATCGGAAGCTCTGATTAACCTGACCGAAGAACAGTACGCTCGGGTTTTTACCCAAAAATCCAAACTACTTTTGATTTGTTGATCTTCTCTGGTCAAGTTTCACAGGACATCATCCTAAGCAACATCTTGACCTCATGGAGAAGAATCGCAAACAAAGATTCAACAATCAAGCCAAAATCGGATTTCTTGAACAAGGGGCAAGAAAGACCAAAAACCGAAATAAACTCGATTCTCAGATTCTTAGCTCATGAAACTTTGAGGATGTAATAGCAATATTAAAACGACTCTCGATATCAAGTTTCATGCTATTTCATAAGACGAATCAAAAGATATGCCAAAACCCTAGATATTCAACATGAACAGAGAGGGAATAAAGAGAGGCATAAACATGTAATCAAAGACTCAGAGTTTCATTGATAGAAGTCAAGAAATCACAGAGGAAACACAGAGGAATGATTACAAGTATTTTCAGTTCATTCTCTCAAAATCAACAAACTCTCAAAAAGCAAAACAAACCCTTTTGGTGGAGCTAACCCTAATTTTCTCTCTCTAGGTCTAACCCTAGCACCAGGGGTTCATGTCTATTTATAGCCCTTGGCTAATGGGCCTCCAACCCATTAAGCCCGCTACACCCGAACGGAACCGCCTCCACTTGTGCCGCTTTGCGAAAAGACCGTTTCGCCCCTTGCGCACCCTCTGGAAGCCTCCGTCTTCCTTCTTGTGCACGACTCGCAACCGCTTCAAGATTCACGCCGTCTTCGACACATCCCGACCGTTCTGACCTCAACGCCTCCTGCGCCTAGTCCGGTCCACGTGTCTTGCCACGACTCCATCTCGATGCCCTGCAGTCATCACAAGCAAAAACACATCACATAGCATTGCACAATATCATAGCATCAACATTTGTATAAGACTCAAACTCATACAAAATCAAAATCACAATTTATCCTTCTTCTGGCACAGTTCGGTCACAATCGGAAGTTCCGCACTTACCACAATGAAGTTCCGATTTAACGTCCGCGACTTGTCGAGGATTATCGGAAGTTCCGCTTAACATCAAGCGAACTTCCGATCTTCTAACATCCGCCTCTCAGATTTTCAAAACCGATTACCATCTCAGAGGAACACTCAATGTCAGTATTATCGGACACTCCGCTACCCCTTGCGGAAGTTCCGATTTCCTTCACCAACTCAAAACCTGTAAATCGGAAGTTCCTATTTCCAACGCCGGTAGTTCCGATTATCGGAACCTCCGCTCCATACACAGCGGTAGTTCCGATTTCCCTGATTCAGCACAGAAACAGTTCATACCGAAAAACTCAACTCTCAACCTATTCAACCACGATGTCAAATACTCATCACTCAGAGTGGAGGACCTCTCACATGGTCTCTCAGTTGGGCTTGTGGAAGTTTCGAATTTGACTCGGATTCTTGGGCTTCTCCCCCTTGCTTGTCTCCCAGGAGCTTCTCCTCTATTGCTTTGGCTCCGGCGTCTCTCTTGGTTTCGAAGTCTTCAAAATGTTCAAACCTTAGAATGCACAAAACATTTGCATGAGGTAGCACCCAATTATGATCAATGACAATAGATGATTCATTAAGAAACAAAAGCACCTGTTGATTTAAAAGTTTAGCTTTGTTAAGAGTATTGTATATTCTACATTTCTCTCTTTCTCTCTCTTGGCTCATGTGGCCCTTGTAGCCCATGAGGCCCATGTATCTTTGTCTATATATATCTCCTTCATTAATGAATAAGATGAATAGTTATGAATAGCAAACCCTAGCCTTCATTGTTTAACATGGTATCAGAGCTCCAAACCCTAGTTTATCCAAAACCCTAACCTGCGTTCGGCCGCCGCCTCTCCACTGTCTCCACTGTCGCCGCCTCCGTGTTCCGGATCCTCCGCACCCTCCAAACAGAGGGGAAGCCGCCTGTCGCCGCGCGTGTTCCACCGCATCCACTGTCGCCGCCGCCGGTCGGAGACGACGCCGGAGACGACGCCGCCCGCCTCTTCCTCTCCATCGCCCGCGCCTGGAGTTGCCCGCACCTAGTCGCCCGCGCTTCTCCATCGCCGGCGCTGCCCCGCGCTCGAGTCGCCGCGCTGGAGGTCCGCTCGAGACGCCGCCGCGCCGAGCTCAAGGATTCGCGGAGATGACGCCGCCCGCCCCCGCGCCAGGAGGTCCATCTACCATCTGAACCGAGATACCATCGTGGATCTGCGCCGCCTGGATACCATCCATCACCTGGCCTCCTCACGACGCCGGAGATGACGCCGCCCGCCCCCGCGCCAGGAGGTCCATCCACCATCTGAACCGAGACGTCGCCTGGAGACTGGTATTATACTGCTAGTGGTACTGTTCCAGTAAGACCTTTTTGATTGCTGTCTATTGTTGATGCTTGGTCCTATACTGCTAGTGGTACTGGTCCAGTAAGATCTTTTGATTAGTACTGTCTAGTGATCCTGCTGATCTGCTACTATTGCTACTGTGATTGGTATTGTTGTGTGGTATGGCTAAGTCCGACTCGATGTTTGGGGGCAGTTCATCTCTAGTGTTTACGTATATCAAGCTCGATGGGTTGAATTACCGAGCATGGGCTTTCTCGACCATGACTACTCTTAGGGTTATGGTTTGGCCTCTCATTTGACTGATGATCCTCCTGATCTGAAGACCGTTGATGCTGAGTGTTTAAAGGCTTGGCATAAAGAAGATGATCGTGTCATGACCGGAATTGTGCTGAGTGTTGATGTTTCTCTGCGGATGAGTCTTGAGTATCATACTTCAGCCAAGCAAATGTGGACATACTTTGAGAAGAGATATGTTCAGTCCAGTGGTGCTCTTCGCTTCACATTGCTCAAGAACATTCATAGTCTTCAAAGCAGATCGGTCGGTGGAGGAATATTACAGTGCTTTCACTCACATCACCGGTCCTCTAGAGTCTATGACACGAAGGTTTCTTGTTGCTGTCGCCTTGTGCCGCTAAAGATGAGTATGCTCGTGACGCTCATGTATCGGTTTGTGATGGGGCTTCGATCGAGTTTGAGCCTGTTTCAGACTCAATTGCTCAACTATCCCACTCCACCGACTTTGATCAAGCGCTCTCTAGTTTGATTGATGTGACGCCGGGATTATTAAGCTTATAATGATCACCACCACTTGACCCTATCATCATAAGCATAATAACTCGTGTGTAGAGGAATGTATACTTCCCAGTGCAAGATACACCCTCTCACAAAAGTTCATGCATCAATTCCATTCAATCACATAGAACCGAAAGCACGTAACAAAATAAAGACATACATAATAATATTCAAGAGTAATTATAATAAAGAGGCCAACCGCCAATGATAAATATTACGTAATCATGGAAGCAAAAGTGCCATAAGATGGCGATAAACAAAGAGCCCAACGGTGTGCCTTTTACCCACAAGGCAACCGACCAGCCGCAATAGCCGTCGAACTCAAGCAAGACATCTCACGTAAGTGAAGCCTTGGGGCTCACCTTCTTCCTCTGCAGAACAAAAGCACTTCAAAAAAGTCGGGTGAGTACTTTGTATGTACTGCAAGATATATAAGAATGATAACAGATCTATACAATAACTATATGCAAGCTTATTTAAGTGGAGCAAAGCTAGGACTCAAGTTTGTAAGCATACAAAGAAGTTTTATTTGCAATAATGTAATAGATTGAAGGCAATTTTGCAATCTAATTTTATTTGATAAAAACAGAGTAATCAAGTATCAACAACAAGAAAAGCAATCCCGAAGTGGCTAACCCAATAGCCACCACAATAGCATGAATTACCCATTCATGCCAACCATCAAGTTTTAATTTTAAAACAAAAACAGCTTGTTGAAGTCTAGATCTTGCGTGAAATCACCAAGCGTGTCCACAACCTAGGGCGAGGCTATTCGAATAGATTTATCCTGCGCAGGTGTACCAACTTACCCACATGTCGACCGCTTTTTGCCACATGATTAAGCACACTTCCTTTGGTATGCCGGCACGGCTAAGTCCTACGAGACGTTTCCAATCTTATGTATTAACTTCAAGTCGCCCGTATGGATAGAAACCCATACGTCGGGTAAAGCCTCGGACAATCATGACGCCTCGAGGTGGAGAGTCCATCCCGGAAACTCCACCACCGCACACCCAACACAAGAACACAATTCCTTTTCACACAACACACACAACGCTCCTCCTGCGACTGAGATAACACACTCCAAAGTACTAGGTCAAGAGGGTCCCATATAACCTCATGTGGTTAGTACGCAAAAGTACTTGGATCGATGGCGCAAGCAACATTTTCGGTCCTTAGGGACTCGGGCACCTTTCCTTGTCACACCCAACAATCACACCAACATGCCATTGTGCCCAAGTCAAATCATTTTGTTTCATTTTCGGTTTTACAAAATGAAGCATAAGGTGCTGAACCAAAAATAAACAAAATGATTTGTGTGATCAAGGTCATCGACTAAGTCGATAACCGCCCAATTCTACCGGTAGCTAAGCATTTCTAAGCATGACATCGCAACGACAGTAAAAGATCATAATTAAATCACCGGGCTCTAATTCACCAGCGATGATAATAACTTATGGTTGTGGCAGGGGATAACATTTTAATGGCAACAATGCATTAGGAATAGCTACCTCTAAGCAGGGCAAAAATAATTGGACACAAAAGCAATGCATACATAAAGTTGGTAAACAAGATATTAGACTTTGAAAGTAATGGGACATTTATGATCAAATATCTTGCCTTGCTGAAGCTCGCTGTTTTGCTACAGAGGATCACTCTCGATATTATCAATATTGTCGCAACCTATCGAAAGAACCAACAAGAACCAATAAGGCGAGAAACATCAAAAGATGCAACAGCAAAACTCAGCAAAAAGTCCTCCAATTTTTACAGTAAAAAGAACATAATTTTTATGAACTAAAGCAACAAGAACCAATTGATTTGGATTCTCAATGCAAAAGTTATGGCCAAAACAATTTCATCGGCGTAAAAGGAAAAACAGCACTATTCACCTAAGCAATGATTTTAGTGAAATTTTCTAGAATGACACAGCTACTGAAATTTTTATGGTAAATCAAGCACCTCATAAGTTGAACAGCCCCACTGGATTCATCTCATTTGGAGCTTGCAATAATTAGTTATGAGTTTTCTAAGATTCACTATTTTTCTGTTGCAAAGATAATCAGTTTAATGCTTACTTTCAAAATCTAAATTTTCTGCTGCAGAAACATAGTTGAAACCTATTTTAGAATAAAGTTCATTAAAAATGAAAAATAACAGAAGTGGTTTGGCCGATTTTGGAGTTAAAATGAATTACTTATACATTACCAAAGATAAAACTATTTTTCGGTTGCTAAATAACTCTATCCGAGAAATACACTCGGATAAACGACGTGGACAAATCTGGGCCGAAGATCCGAAAACAAACGGCCCAAACACAAAGCAACAGAACTCACGCGCGAACCCTAAGCATCGACCGTTGGATGAAAGATGAACGAACCAGATGCCAAGGATGTCCGGCGGTCCGAACGTTCACACGAACATGAACCGTTGATCTTGGATCCAACGGTCCACGCGGATCGAACCGTTCGGACGGTCCGAACGTTCATCCAGATCTGGACCGTTGATCGAAAATCGGACGGCCACGCGCGATGACCTAGCACACGCGCGTCCGATCACGGCCACAAGAATCCGAGCGATTGATCTAAAATCCTACGGCTCAAACTCAACGATAACCGAAAGCTCTCTGTTTTTCGTCCGACAACGAAGATCGACAAAAAGAACAGAGGCAAAGCCCGACGATGCGCCGGCGACTCAAGCAAAAATAGCGAAATCTAAAGCTACTACGATGATCGCAATAGCATGGAGTACCTACTGAAGCAAGGAATTGGACAGATATGGACTTACCGGAGCTGGAGATGACAATAACCAATTTTCGGCCGAAAGAGGGGAAAAACCAAATTGATAAGATTCCTGCGGCCAAATGTGAAATTGATTGAGGGCTAATGCGCACAGAGATGAGAGTAAGCGGAGGGAGCGAACAATTGAGAAGGGGAGCACCGGAGCCCTACCTTTGCCAAAAACATGAAGCTACGGCAATGGCGGCAATGACGACAGACAAAGAACTGAGGCGATAAAGCTCAATTGGACCTCCAGTACAGATGCTAAAGCTCAGTGGTGCTCAAAGGAGGCTAAGGAAGCAATGAAGAAGCTTATATAGGCCGAGAGAACAAAGAAGGAAGCAATGCAACTTTCGGTCAAAAGCTTGTCATTCAAACCGCCGAAGGGATGGGGCGGTGCACGAGGTAGAAGACGACTCAACAGTCGGCAAAGACTAGCATTTAATGCTCAAAGACGTTGGCGAACGATGGAGGTGACAATGCATCGTGGTTGCTTGCATCGCACGCTTCTCTGTTGACTTCGGTACGACGCTTGCGTGAGCGAGAGGAAGACGAAAAGAGGACGGCCGCTCGATCACATAGGATTCCAATCGTGCGGCTATATTCACCGGTGGCCCGAGCGCTCCATCGCTTGTCGACCGCACGATCAAGATCCAACGTCGGTTCTCACCGCACCTCTCGGACGGTCCGAACATCCCTTCCATCGCGCCGTTGATCGAAGATCAAACGACTAACGCGCTTAAGTGAGTTCGTTCGGTCCGAACGCTCACCGTAGCGTCGGCCACCGGATTTAGATCAAACGGCTACGGATCGGCCCGAGAGACGCCTAAGGTGCTATTAGTTGATCTCGTTGCACCCTTGAGCTCGAACCAAAGGTGCCGGACCTTTAACGAGCAACAAAGGAAACCGATTTTTGACTTAATTGGTGAGCCGACTTTAGAGAATTATTTGGAATAGCAAACAAGCTCCAAAATTCATGAAATTTTAACTGAGATTGCCGATAAGCAGAGGAACCTTATATAAAATTTTCAGAGACTGTTATGCACCGCATGTTTCTCTAGAAATTCCGTAAGGCTATTTTAGGAGTTTGACTAATGTTTGACTTGTCTCAAAATTATCAAATAATTTCTGAAAATTATGAAATAATTCTCGAGGTGTTAAACATCACTCCTAGGTCCAAGAAAATTATTTTCGTGGGTTGGGCCCCGATTTTCATTGAGGAGATTTATGACTTGAATTTAATTGGGGAAATTTTGAGTTTTAATTTCCACCAATTAAAGGAAAGAGGTTTCAAAATCAGAATAACACATGAGGCAACAAAGTTTTAATTTATCCTCATTTTTATTACATTTGAAACACAAACCCAATTTGGGATGTTACAATTGCAGAAGAGACGCGTCTTCATTCTCTTATGCCTGTCTCAGGATCCTCACCACATGTCGCTCGAGTCTCTCACAGTGATCCGATCTACCAGAGCGACACCCACAGGAGTGTTGGTTTGTTCCCATTGTAAGAGGACTGGTCATCATGTTGACAAATGTTTCAAGTTACATCCAGATCAGCTTATTGCCTATCGTGCTAGACAGCCATTTGACCGTCGTCGTGGAGCACCTACTGGGCCTTCCAGAGCACTCATCGGGCGATCCATCACGACACATCCACATCTACTGTGACTTCTGGATCAGTGTCTGCTATGACATCAGTTGCACCTTCTGCTTCTAGTGCTGCTCATCCTTGGATTCTGGATTCAGGTGCTTCGTTTCATGTCACATCTGACAGCTCTCAGCTTGTTGCTCGTAGGCCCTTGACTGATGCTACCTATGTTCACACTGCTGATGGTACACCTTGCCCTATTACCCATCAGGGCATTCTCTCTACATCTTGCTTCTCTGTTCCTGATGTGTCTTTTGTTCCTCAGCTATCTATGAATCTTCTTTCTGTTGGTCAACTAACTGATATGAACTGTTTCATTGGATTTGATGATTCTTCTTGTTTCATTCAGATCGCGAGCGTAAGAGTGATTGGTTCGCCATCGCCAGAGAGGCTCTCCCAGCCTCTATGTCTTGGACATCTTACATCTTCCTTCCACCAAGACGTCGAAGGCCTTGGTGTCTTCTCGCTATGTCTTCATCTCGCCTCTCTGGGGTCTTCCTTCAGCAAGTGGCATCATCGACTTGGTCATCTTTGTGGAGCTCGCCTCACCACCTTAGTTCACCAGGGTTCCTTAGGTCATGTCACTGTTGAGTCTAGTTTTCATTGTACTGGTTGTAAGTTGGGAAAACAACTACAACTTCCATATCCCAGTAGTACCTCTCAGTCTTCTGATCTTTTTGATTTGGTGCATTCAGATGTATGGGGTCCATCTCCTTTTGCTTCGAAGGGTGGTCATAGTTATTATGTCATATTTGTTGATGATCACTCTCGATATACTTGGATCTATTTTATGAAACATCGTTCTTAGTTGATTTCCATTTATCAGTCTTTTGCTAAGATGGTTCATACACAGTTTTCTTCTTCCATTCGTGTTTTCCGTTCTGACTCTGGAGGCGAGTATCTTTCCTCAGCCTTTCGTTAGTTTCTTTCTTCTGAGGGTACTCTTCCTCAGCTCTCGTGTCCCGGTGCTCATGCTCAGAATGGTGTTGCTGAGCGCAAGCACCGTCACATCATCGAGACTGCTCGCACTCTTCTCATTTCCTCCTTTGTCCCCTCTCACTTCTGGGGGGAAGCGGTCTCTACAGCAGTCTATCTTATTAACCGTCAGCCCTCCTCTAAGCTTCAGGGCAAGTGTCCTGGTGAGGTCCTGTACAGAGCACCTGCTCACTATTCTCATCTTCGCATTTTTGGTTGTGTCTGCTATGTCCTTCTAGCACCTCGTGAGCGCACAAAGCTGAGCCCTCAGTCAGTTGAGTGTGTTTTTCTGGGTTACAGTCCTGAGCATAAGGGTTATCGTTGCTATGATCCCTCAGCACGTCGCATTCGCATCTCTCGTGATGTGACTTTTGATGAGGGACGTCCTTTCTTTCATCATTCTTCTCCACATCCCACTTCTTCTTCCACAGATTCCACTTCCTCTTTGTGTCTACCTCCCATTCATTCTCCAGATACACCTTCTCCACCAGTTTCACCTTCTCGTGTACCTTCTCCACCAGCTCCACCAGTTTCTAACACTTCCACTCTTCCCTTCCACTATAGTCGCCGACAGAGAGTTCCTTCTGATACTCTGTCCTCCTCTCCTCCGCCTGATCCTCCGGCCAGTACCATCGACTCTGACGATCGTTCTACTACATCACGATATGCCCTACGTGATCGTTCTTCTATTCAGGCACCAGAGAGATGGGGTTTTTCGTGCGAGTGCATGAGTGAGCCGAGTACCTATCGAGGTCGTCGGTGTACCGAGTGGCAGTTGGCTATGACAGAGGAGCTCACAGCATTAGAGTGCACGGGCACTTGGGATCTTGTTCCGCTACCGTCTGGAGCTGTTCCTATCACTTGCAAGTGGGTGTACAAAATAAAGAACAAATCAGATGGGTCAGTAGAGCGATACAAGGCTCGTCTTGTTGCAAGAGGTTTTCAGCAGGCTTATGGTCGAGATTATGATGAGACTTTTGCTCCAGTTGCTCATATGACCACAAATCAGCACTTTTATTGCGATTGCGCAGAATACGCACATGGACTATATCACAAATGGATGTCAAGAATGTTTTTCTTCATGGTGATCTACACGAGGAGGCCTATATGCAGCCACCTCGGGTGTTGAGACTCCTACATGCTATGTTTGTCGCCTTAGGCGTGCTTTATATGGTCTCAAGAATGATCTTCGTGCTTGGTTCGAGCGTTTCATTTCGTGATTCGAGCCTTGGTTTCACTTGAGTGAGCATGACCCTGCCTTGTTTGTTCACACTTCTCAGCGAGGTCGTACTTTGCTTCTTCTGTATGTAGATGATATGTTGATCACGGGAGATGACATGGACCACGTGGTTTTTGTCAAGAAGAAATTGAGTGAACAATTTATGATGTCCGATTTGAGACCATTGAGCTATTTTCTAGGAATTAAGGTTCATTATGATGGTGATGGCTACTCTCTCTCAACATCACTATGTTCAGGATCTACTTGCTCGCTCTGGGATGACTGATACTCATCGCCACCACACCCATGGAGCTTCACTTGCGGCCGACCTACGAGGCGGTGTACCGACGCATTCTTCTCGCTATCGTCGCCTTGTTGGGAGCCTTGTCTATCTCACAAGAACTGTGCCGGACATTGCTCATGCCGCTCATGTGCTCACCAGCTTGTCGGTGCTCCCACCTCGCTCACTATAGTCATGTTCTTCGTGTCTTGAGATACTTGAGAGGAATCTGCCCGGACGTCATTCTATGCGATTCGAGTCACTCCACCCACGCTTACTCGACTCTACTTGGGCGAGTGATCCCGCCGTCGCGATCCACATCGCTATTGTATCTCTCTTGGTACTTCGCTTATTGCTTGAAGTCCAAGAAGCGCATCATGTGTCACGCTCTAGTGCAGAGGCAGAGCTCGAGCACTTGCCGCTACAACATCGAGATCATTTAGCTTCGATGGCTCTTGACCGATCTTGGTGTCCTTTGTGACAATCCTACCCCTCTCTTTTGTGACAATACAAGTGCCATTCAAATTGCCAATGATCCAGTCAAGCATGAGCTGACAAAACACATTGGTGTTGATGCATCCTTCACGCGATCTCATTGTCAGCAGTTGACCATCACCCTCAAGTATATTCTCTCAGAGCTCCAAGTTGCAGATTTCTTCACTAAAGCTCAGACTAGAGAACATCATCGACTTCATCTACTCAAACTCAGTGCATCAGATCCTCCTGATCCACCTTGAGTTTGAAGGGGGGTGTTAAGAGTATTGTATATTCTACATTTCTCTCTTTCTCTCTCTTGGCCCATGTAGCCCATGAGGCCCATGTATCTTTGTCTATATATATCTCCTTCATTAATGAATAAGATGAATAGTTGTGAATAGCAAACCCTAGCCTTCATTGTTTAACAAGCTTTAGCTCTTGTTAGTGGACCAACAAACACTTCTGTTCTTGTATTACTTGTAGCCTCACTTATGGCTTGGAGATCAATATGTGTATCACCACCAATAGAAGGAAATGTATAAGTGTTAGAGATGCCCTCATCAGTTAACCTCAACAAAAATTAGAGAAACGATATTTAGCATAACAAAAAAGACTATCAGTAAGTCTCCATACGCCAACAAGATAATATATATCTAATAACATCGGATTTTGTTGATAAACCGTACCAACATCATTTTCTTTGCTGAAGTGACCCAGCCGAGTCGCAACAAAGAAACCGTCTCTACTAACTTGTTAACCTCAACAAAAATTAGAGAAACGATATTTAGCAGAACAAAAAAAAGTATTTAAGTGAATTGTCAGGAAAAAAATATGCATAGAAAAAATAACTAATTTCCTCACAAAGTAATATGTAATCAACAAGACAAAATTGTATCTGGCTGGCACATTACACCAATCAGGAAAAAAAAATTCAAATTGTGCTGCTATTTCGATGTAAAAAAACAAAATATCTCTCCAACCTAGGCCTCACAAGGCTCGACCAATTTACCAATGAATCTTCCTACCAGAAGCGCGAAACTAAAACAAATTGGAAGCAATAATTGACCGTCCATCCAGCAGGGCAGCCTAGTACCGGTACTGTGCCGGTTTGTATGGACCTTCCACTGGGACGCTGATGTAGTCAGCCTGGGACTGGCTGAGCTTGGTTAGCTTGGCCCCAAGCTTACCCAAGTGCAGGGCAGCAACCTTCTCATCGAGGTGCTTGGGAAGAACATACACCTTCTTCTCATACTTGCCGCTACTCTTCTCCTTCCACAGCTCAAGCTGAGCAATCATCTGCAACAAACACAATTAATCAAATGATGTAAGTGGTCGCTATCATGATAAATCAATAAGGTGTCAATCTTGAAAAAGTGCAATATTTGCACTTCAGAACACTATTACTAAATGGATTGTCAAATGTACCTGGTTAGTGAAAGAGCATGACATGACAAAGCTGGGGTGGCCGGTGGCACACCCAAGGTTCATCAGCCGACCCTCAGCGAGGACGATGATGCCAGTGTTGGTCTCAGGGAAGACCCAGCGATCAGTCTGAGGCTTGATAGTTATGCGCTTGACGCCAGGGTATGTCTCTAGGCCATGCATGTCAATCTCATTGTCGAAGTGCCCAATGTTGCAAACAATGGCGTTGTTCTTCATCTTCCTCATGTGGTCAACCATGATGATGTCCTTGTTGCCGGTGGTGGTCACGAATATGTCAACCTCTGGGAGGACATCCTCCAAGGTGAGAACCTGGAGACCCTCCATCAGAGCCTGGAGGGCACAGATGGGGTCGATCTCGGTCACAATGACACGGGCACCGGCCTGCTTGAGGGCAGCAGCACAGCCCTTGCCAACATCACCATAACCGCAGACAACAGCAACCTTGCCAGCAATCATAACGTCGGTGGCTCTCATCAGGCCATCAGGGAGGGAGTGGCGGCAACCGTACAGGTTGTCAAACTGTTCAGAAAGAAGAACTATTATCAGGTAACTATTGCATTGCAATTTTAGTACCATAGATTTAGTAACATTTTGTACTTTAGCTATAGTGCTACAAGATCCAGGATAGATACAAAAAAGTCAGTGTAAGGCCCTACTGAATAATACTCCAGGCTCAAATCTTGATCAGAGATGCAGACCATTGCACATTCTAGAGGTATCAACATATCTTTATCAAAAGATTATTGGAATTAAGCATTTATACTAAAGTAACTCTAATATTTAGGTTTAAACAACTCAACTCCTTCAGATCTAATTACTACTGTATGAAAAGTTTGATCAAACTCGTACCACAGCGACTTCTAAAGTTATAAGGTGAAACGGAGGGAGTAATGATATGTGGATTTTAACAGTTCAACCACTACAAAACTAACAGCTACTGTCGTATATCTCATCAGACTTTCAACCACTACAAAACTAACAGCTACTGTCGTATATCTCACCAGACATAAGAGGGCACTCATCGAAAAAAAGGGAAATAACAGGGTACTAAAGCACGCTGTGAGTAATCAATAAAAAAGTACTATTGCAGTGAAAATTACAAAATGAGCAACAATTCTTAGCAAAGTAGCTATAAGAAAGCAACAACCTTAGATTCAGGCCAACCTGGAACTAACAATAATAAACAACCATAACAAATCCGTAATAAAGTAATAATTTACTCTAGAAAATATAGAATGGAATGTTATGTTCTGTTCCTTGTTTGTTGTAGTGAGCCCACTAAGGTTCATCAACCAAGAAATTTCAGAACAATAAAAAAACCACCCGAATCGCTCTTACATGAGGACTGCATCAGCATGCAAGATCATTGGCTACAAAGTATCGAGACATCGGTGTTAAAGCTCACTTGCAATTCTTGATCTAGACCATCAATATATCAATTGAGATCACCCATACCAGCAGTCTGGATTCAGCAGATTCAAAGTGCATTGCCAATTTACGATTCAAATTGCATTACTATTAGGGTACCTTTGTCTAGTTATATATCCGACAGTCAAACAAAAAGATCACGATTCAATTCTACATTCCAAATAATATATCATTAGACCAAATCTAGGTGGCAACTTTCGAAAAAGCAGAACAAAAACACATAATGGCTACCTAGATTTTGTTATAACAAAAACACATAATTAGCTATAACACGCTGCTGCCTTCGAAAATCGGCCATACCGGTTCTCCCGTCACCCCCGGTAGAACTACAAACCGGCCTTGAAAATTTCTGTTTGGATGAATTTTGTCCCAAAAAAATCGAATTTGCTTAAATTTTATTCAAATTTGATTTTTTTTATTTAAAATCCAAAATAAAATAAAATTCCGGCCAAAAATTTCCGATCTTCGGCCAAACCGGTCTTACCAGCCACCCCCGTTAAAAAAAATCCGGTTACAAAAACCTCCAAGTGGTGAAAACACGAAGCTCTTGAATTCCGTATCGTATGATATGACGAACTACCGAAATGGGTATGATTTGTGGATCCGCGACACACCAGATGTAAATTATCCAAAGCAGCAGCGTAAACAACAGAAATTCTTACAACTCATCATCAGATGTAAAAAAAAAATCCCATTTCACCTTGCTCTTGGTGACGGAGTCGTTGACGTTGATGGCGGGGAAGAGCAGCGTACCGCTGTCGTGCATCTGGTACAGCCTCTTGACACCGGTGGTGGTCTCCTCGGACACGCCGACGATCCTCTCCTTCATCTTGCGGTACTTCTTGGGATCCGCCTTGAGCCCGTCCCGGATGATCCCGAGCACGATCTTGAACTCAGGGTTGTCCGTGGACTCCGGGTCGGGGACCTTGCCGGACTTCTCGAACTCCTCCTCGGCCTTGACGCCTTCGTGGATGAGCAGAGTGGCGTCGCCGCCGTCGTCGACGATGAGGTCGGGCCCGCCCACGGCTCCCCAGTCGAGGCAGCGCTCGGTGCACCACCAGTACTCCTCAAGCGTCTCGCCCTTCCATGCGAACACCGCGGCGGAGTCGCGGGCGATGGCCGCGGCGGCGTGGTCCTGCGTGGAGAAGATGTTGCAGGAGCACCAGCGGACCTCGGCGCCGAGGGCCGTGAGCGTCTCGATGAGGACGGCGGTCTGGATGGTCATGTGGAGGGACCCCGAGATGCGGGCGCCAGCAAAGGGCTGGGCCGTGCCGAACTCGTCGCGGCAGGCCATGAGCCCCGGCATCTCGACCTCTGCCAGGTCAATCTCGAGGCGACCGAATTCGGCTTGGGAGAGGTCCTTCACCTTGTACTCGCGCCCGGAGGAGGTCTTCTCGACGGAGAGCGCCATGGATACGGCGGCGGCGGTGGGGAGGGAGGTGAGGGTTGGATCAGGAGGGAAGAGAAGGGAGGAGGAGGGAGAAGCGGGAGGAGGAGGGGGGTTTTATGGGGGAAGGGCGGAGGGAATCCGGGAATGCAATGGAATGGATGGACGCTGGTGGATCGGCAAGGGGTTGGACCAAGACCAGAGCAAAATGCGGGACATATTTGGGCCGTGGAAGAGTGTGGTTGTAGATGTTGAGAAACTGTTTTAGTAAGACCGATTATCTTGTAGTTAAATTTAAAATAGTAAAAACGATATAAAAATAGAATAATATATTGTACATAAACATATGAGAGAACTTCTAGATTATCTTTATTACTCTTCTGAAAAATACAGTATAATGGTTAGGGTTCTCCTCCTTTATATAGTCTACCTAATGGATGAGGAGCCCACCTTAGGCCAGAACTCCCGGTCTAGACCCGGTTTATTAACAATCTTCCTTGGATACTCATCTTTCGTATTCATGTCTTATGAAAACTACATAAAAACCCAGTGAGAAAAATTTTAGAGAAAGAGTACATGATACATGTTCTACTGTACTGCACGAATTGTCCTATTAAAAATCTTAGCCGGGAAACTTCAGGAAAACTTGTTAAGGAAGAAAGAGTGCAATCCACCCAAATTCATTTAATCTCCGGGGTGTATTCTTTGGGTACTCGATCTTCATGATCAAACTTTAATAAAGAGTTTGTGAATGTTCTCCCTCTGAATTCTGTACTTCTCTAAGTCTCATCATTCCAATTCCACATATGCATCTTTCAAAGCTAGACGCTGGAAAGTGACTTAGTAAATAAATCTGCAATATTTTTACATGACTTAATATGTTGTACTTTAATTTCGTCCATCCTTTGTAATTCATGAGCATAGAAGAACTTCGAGTTGATATGCTTAGTGAGATAACTCTTCACATAACTCATCTGCACTTGTGCAACAAAGGTTGCATTATCTTCATAGATAATAGTGGGGGTTTGCATGGTATTCAATCCACTGCTGGATGTGGTGACTCCCAGGACTTCCTCCCCTCTTTTTTAAGTCTGTATGGGTCCTTGTCCTATTGCAAGGACCTCCCGACCATCGGCACTTTCGAAAGATATACCTTTTCAAAGTTGAACCGTTCTAACACTTTCTGAGTGTAGGTCGACTCATGTACTAAAATCTCTTCAGGGGTATGCTCAAACTGCAAGCCTAGGCAATATTTGGTTTTACTCAAATCTTTCATTTCGAACTCCGACTTCAGGTAAGAGCTTGCTTTCTTAATATCTTCTAGGTCTCGATGATATTCAAATCATTTACATATACTGAAATTATACAGAATCTATCATGGGATCACCGTATAAAAACATAGGGGCAATCCACATTGTTCGTGTAGCCTTTATTGCATAGAAAATCGCTCAAATGATTATACCACATTCCGCTTGATTACTTCAGTCCATATAGTGACTTTTTGAGTTGCACACTGTACAGATTTCTATTTGCTCTGTCTTGGTTTGAGACAGGGATACCTTCAGGTAACTTCATATAAATATCTGAATCCAAGTTCCTATAAAGGTATGCAGTTACCACATCCATCAATTTCATTTTTAATCCAAGTTTACTGCTATTGATATTAAATATCTAAATGTAGTTCCGCCCAGGACTAGGGAATAAGTTTCTTCATAATCGACTCTTGGTTGTTGAGTGAAACATTGTGCATCGAGCCTTGCTTTATGTCTTACAACTTCATTGTTTTCATTTCTCTTTCGAACAAATACCTAATTATGCCACACAGGATGCACATGGGGAGACGTGCGGCTTACAGGCCAAAAAACCTCTCTTTTATTCGGAGATAATAATTCCGCTTCTATTGCCTTCTTCCAATCTTACCAATCTAATCTTTTCTTACATTTAGCGAGCGATGCAGGCTCTGGATCAAGATTGATGATTGTGGTAATTTTCTTTGTAAAATAAATATCGACATTGGCTGTTGTTCCATTCATATATTCTCCTGTGGTCACATAATTTATAGCAATTTCTTCATGGGGCAATACTTCTAATGCTTCTACTTGCTCACCACTGCTTTCAACTGCGAGGGCAAATCCCTTTAGTTTTTCAGCTCCGATGTGTACGCACACATCCATGCTGATGTCTCCTTTCGTGGAATATTCAAATCTGTTATGCCTTTTACTGAAGGTTCCATACTGGTGCTAGGTCTCAACTGGCTCCCCTTTTGGTTCTGGGAACTTCGGTGATCGGTTGTGTCAAGTCCTTCTTATCCTTTTTCACTAAGCGTCCCCCGATACTTAGGATTCAAGGGGCTGGAGTTCTCGTCCTTTTATTCTAAAGCCTCTAGACGAGATTAGGGATACTTTCAATTTTCTTTGGTATTTCAACCCTTTCTGGCGGATTGTGTGTAGGCACATGCGATTTGGTCACGCTTTTCAAATCACTAAAGTGGGCAAGTAGTTGATTCACTAATGCTTATAAATCAATTACCTTTTGGACTTCTCTATTTGCTTCACTAGTGCGCGGGTCATGTGAATGGATTCCCGTGGCTTGCCACGTCATTTCCTGATATTTTTCATCAAGGGGTAGATTTCCTCCCCCTAATGACGGGAAACTATCCTCATCAAATATGCTGTCAGCGA
Source organism: Hsuehochloa calcarea (assembly GCA_036346395.1). Lineage (NCBI taxonomy): Eukaryota > Viridiplantae > Streptophyta > Magnoliopsida > Poales > Poaceae > Hsuehochloa > Hsuehochloa calcarea. The sequence goes on from CM070616.1 coordinate 18,292,688, forward strand.
AGTGGGTTGTATGCAAATCTCCGGTCATGGGGTCTAGATACCTGATTATGGATGTTGTATCATAACCAACGTATATCTCAGATTTTCGGAGAGGGCCCATTGCAATTCGCTGCAATGGCGGTATAGGTACATAAACCTTGCAACCAAACCTTCGTAGATGAGAGATTTTCGGTGTCGACCCTTGTGCTAGTTGCATACGTGAATGGATATTATATGCCGACGGTCGAAAATTGATGAGAGTTGCTGCGTGTAGGACTGCGTGTCCCCAACATGTAGTTAGTAAATTACAATTCTGCAAGAGCGGTCGGGCAATAAATTTAATTCTTTTAATTAATGCCTATACTAGTCTATTCTGGTTGTGGACATACGGTACAGAACGCTTATAATTCCCATTGCCATACAATAATCATCAAATGCCTTTGGAGTAAATTCTCTGGCGTTGTCCATTCTGATGGACTTCACATGATGATTAGGAAAATTATTCTTAATTTTAATTATCTGCGAGATCAATTTTGTAAAAGCATGGTTTCTCGTAGACAACAAATATACATATGACCATTCCAAGGAAGTATCGATGAGCACCATATAGTACCTAAATGGCCCTGACAGGGGTTGTATAGGACTGCGAATGTCTCCCTGGATACGGTCTAGAAATGTAGGTATTTCATCCTTTACTTTCAGAGTAGAGAGTCTAGTAATCAGCTTCCCGGTGGCACATGCAGGGCGCACAAAATCTTCATGAATCGGGAAATTATTTACATTGATATTATGTCCCTGAGAATTAGTAATTATATTTCTCATCATTCTAAGACCGGAGTGGCCTAATCTATCATGCCAGAGATAGAAAAGTTCAGAGTTTCTAAAAGTGGTTTTCAGGACAATATAGGCTGCAGGTGCCTTAATGTGAGTGCAGTATAGCCTAGATTCATATGAAGGAAGTTGTTCTAATACATTTTTTTTATTTTCATCGCGCTTTGTAATGAGCAGGTATTCCTTACCATACTCTTCTTCAGTCTCTACGTGGAGACCGTTAGCGCGAATATCTTTAAATCTTAAGAAAGTTATAGTAGATTCTAGGTATAACAATGCTTCTTCAATGACCAATGGTGTACCCATCGTGAGTATAATTGTGGCTCTTACTAAGCCTATTATACAAGTATCGCTACCTGCGATTGTCGTAAGACTACCAGCATTCTTGCTGATTGACAAAAAAATTTCTCTCTTAAGATGGTATTGGTTGTGCCGCTATCTACTAAGCACACTTCCTCCATCGGGCACCACATGTATTTTAATATATAAAGTATTTATTGATATGGGGTAGGAAGCAATCCACACATATAAAAAAATAATTCAAAATAGAACATAACTTGCTATTATTAATACGAGAAACAGTCTTGCAAGACTCATCATAAGAATTTAATATTTTGCTCTCTTAGAGCTTACAACCATTATTCGAAATTCAATATTCTATCACAACCATAAACTGCAAATGACAATAAAATTTAAGTACAATGTGTGCACTAGATCGAATCAGCGAAGTATGAAGAAACTTTTACTTGAATCTGCTCCAAGTCCATCTCTCTCCTTCGGCAACTACAGCTACTGTCACTGCGATATCCAAAGAAGGTGTGATGGGGCCTACTACTGGGATGCCCACATCCATGGGTGCAACCCATGACTGTTGATCCTCTGTGCGTGCAATGGCGAGGTGTGCCTCATGTTGTCCTTTGCCCTTCTTCTTAGACTAGAAAGCATCAATCACATGCCACGGCTCACGGCAAACGCATGACAAAGGTCCCCATGTGCTACATTTGTAGCAACTTTAGTCCTGCTGGCCATAGGGCTTCTCATCGTGCTTCTTTTGTCCGCCCTTTTTGGCTTGAGCATTCTGCTTGGTTTTGCAACCCATGACCTTACCCTTCTTTCTTCTTTCCTTCGAGTGAAGCTTCCTCACCTTGTAGCTGCTTGCATTGACTTCATGGTCAACTTTGCTACTAGGTGGCCGTGAGATGTAGTTTTTTCTACGAACGTCATCTTGAGCTTCTGCAACTTGCATGATGTTAATCAGTTCGGCATACTCCTTGTAGTCGTCCTGACGATAGTTGCATGCGGATTGCACCGCATTTGGGTAAAAGGTAGAGAGTTTTCTCGATCTTCTGCACATCCGTGGTTACCTTACCACAGAGTTGAAGACTTGTACAAATTCTGTGCAATACAGTCTTGTAGTCAGCAAAACGTAGTCGGTTCCATTCCTGCTCTGCTCGAGGAAGAATGATGTACTTCAGCTTCTCGAATCGCTTCTTCAGTGCAGTCCATAAAGCTCGTACATTCTTTTCCGTCATATACTCATTCTTGAGCGTTAGGCAAAGATCGTGTTTGAGGAAATTAATTGCTTGATCATTCTTCTCAGTAGTTGGAGTGGCATCCTTTAAGGTGCCAAGTCCAATAGCAGCACGAAGATTCTTGACTCTATGTACGATTTCGATATCTGATGCTTAAGTCAGGTAATTGTGGCTATGCTAGGCCAGCTCTACGAACTCTCGGTTCGTAATGCCAGTCATATGCATATTCATGTAAAGAGTTCATAAGATTACTACTGGCAATTTGCATAAAATGGTGGCCAAAATTCTCATAATATTCCCATATTTTTCTATGCATTTATCATGATTTACTACTATTTTCAGTGATTAAAAGCAATATAAACAATCATAAATAATCAAAAATAGTAAATACAATACAAAATTGCATCAAAATAATAATAACAAAGTTAAACGCGCTTCAAATGCTAAAACCAATTAAAAATTAAATTCCCGAGCCCCTTTTCTACTGGAATATGAATTTTCAACGAATTCTGCAATTTTCAGGGGCTAAACTGCTAATTTTCTATTCTGAGAAAACATTTTGCACAATTTTTAGAATTTTTAGGGCCTTTTTGCAAAAAAAACTAGGATTTTTCATTTTCTCCCTTTTCTGATTTTTTCGCCCTTGCCGAATTCTGTGACCCATTTGTTTTCTTTTTCCACGCCCGTTCCTCCGGCTTATCTAGCCCATCCGACCAGGTTAAAATCCCCTAAGGGCATTAGGGTTCCCCCATCCCGTCCCTCATGGCGGCGGCGCGGGGCGGTCATGACGCGCTGCGGGCGGCCGGAGGCGGCCGCGACTTGGGACGAGGCGACGCAGCAAGATCGGGCAATGCGCACTCTGGCGCAAGTGGCCAAGAAAGTGATGCGCGGCGTCACCCATGCGGAGGCGGTGGCGGGTGCGGAGCCGCATGCGGGTGGCGGTCGGGGAGCCGTGCGAGGCCGCGCGGAGGTGTGGTGCTACGGCGCGCGGGACGGCGCCGCCTGTGCGGAGACGGCGGCCATGCAAGGCCTTCGTCGGAGGCGGATAGGACCAGCGGCGCCATGTGTTTCCATGAGCGGCGTTGGTGGTGCTGCTGCCGGCGAGACTGTGCGGGGCGACAGCTTCCGGTGCTGCTTCGAGTGGCTCGTGGGACAACGCATTGGAGATGGCGCGACCACGTGCGGGGCCAGCACGAATGTGGTCAAACCTGTGAAGGCGGCTGCGGGCCGGTTGGCACTGCGGCGGGACAGCTATGCAGGTTCGGTGGTGGCGCGGCCGTGAGGCGCCTGCGCCATCGTCCCCCTTGTTCTTTTTTTTCCTTTTTCTTTTCTATGATGCTTTGCTCAGGCGGGCGGCGCCAACGACGGTGGCGGCTCTCGCTGTCGAGGATGGCCGTCTTGGGGCGGCGGCACGGTGGAGGCCGACGGTGGCGCACGGCTCCAGGTCGTGCGTCAGCTAAATTTTTCTATTACTATTCATACGAGAACACACTGTTCATCTGAGTACGTACTGTTCATCCTAGTACTGTTCATGCAATCCAACGATCGGCTTTACCGACGACTTTAAGTTGGCTCGCTGTAGATTAGAACGATTTGCAATCCACAACGCAATTATAATCTACTCTTTCATGCAATCTACCGATCGGCATTGTACTAGTGACTTCAAGTCGATTGTAGATTAGAGCGGATTTGCTGTAATACCCCGAATATCGATTAGAGAGAATATTAATCGGGTGAGGGAATTAATTAAAAGTTCAAGGATTTTAGGGGAATTTTGGAACCTAGGCCTCCTACCCAGGCTAGAACAGCCTAGTGGCCAGCCATGTGTGGGCCAAGAATGAGGGAGGTGCCCCAGGGCCCAAGCCCATGCCGCCCCACCCCCTAAACCCTAGGCCAAAACTCTTTCCCCTCCCCAAGCCGCCACTCCTCCTCCCCAGGCCTCCACAACTCCTGCCCCTTGGCGCCGCCCTTGCTGCTCCTGGCGCTGCCCCCTGCCATTGGTGCCACCCCTCCCTGCCCCTTGGTGTTGCATCCCTGCTGCCGGTCTTCGCAAAGGAGAGGTGAAGGGAGACGAGGGGAGAAAGGAGGAGAAGAAGGGTCTTCTTTGTGGGGGATTTATCATCGTATTTCCGCGAGTCTTCAAGGGTAACGAAGTGCTTTCCTCACTATTTGATGATGATTATATGTGAATTCGATTAGTACGATTGGATCGAATTACTACCGTTAGATTTTCAGTTTTGTCCAGTAGGTTGCGCGGCTGATTTTGGGTTTTCTTAGAGGCCGAATTGGAGATTTCCATCTCCTAGAGATATTTAGATATTGTTCTTAGCTTTCTGTAGCCGCCAAGAACACCAAATTTCGACGTACTGTGTTGTTCTTATTTCAAGTACTTACTTGTGTAGGCGGAGAGGCTTCGGGTTTAGGGGCACCTTTGTTGCCTACTAACGTGTCGCAACGCGAAAGGCAAGTACTTTAATCTTCTTAAGGCTAGTGAATGTTGAATGCTTGATGTTCGCACTATGTTTTCTATGATCCATGAGAAGTTTTAGTGTTTATGTTCCTTTCATATTCGTTACTCCATGTTTAAAGATGATGTCTTTCATTATTCATGGTTCTTTACATGCATCCATTGTTCATGTTTCATCCACATGAGTGGATTTCAAAGACCTATCAATTCCATTATGGGCACGTAAGACCCACCATTCCAATATGGGCAGATTTCGACTCCCGTATGAAATGTTCTTCACACGGGTTTTGGATCCCCGCATTTTGTTAAATACGGGTCTATGTGAACATCGATGGGTGTGTCTCTGGCTATACCGGTATAAGCGTATGTAGTGCATTCATTCCATTCATTCATGTGTTCTTTTCAGTTATATGTGCATATCCTTAATTATATTGTATTGTTAATATTCAATGTAGTTCCACTTATTCTTTGTACTTGTTGAGTCTTAGACTCATCCTTGCCTTTGGTTGTTTATTCTAGGTGATCGCTGTTGAAGGCATTCATGGGAGGGAGTGCTCACACATAATTCATTCACTTCACAACATTCAAGTCTCAATAATATGATTTTGTTCCTATCTTTCATTCGTTAAGTAATGAATTGTAATAATTAGAGAATGATGATGAATGTTCTATTCCTTTACATTTTGGTTGATTAAATAATTGCTTGTGATCCATAATTAACACTTTGATATAATTATCTTACTGGATTCAGTAGACATGGATAATTGAAGTTTGTGAACTGTAGTTGGATTCAGATTATATTCTTCTATTTGTTCTATTATATGTTGACCTCTTTATGCCATTAGATGAGTTATTGTTTAAATTCTTCCATAATTTGGTTGTATGTAGATTCTTTAGGTAACATTTTGGCTTCTAAATAGCCATAGTGTTACAGTTGGTATAAGAGCGAGCTTTAGGTCCGTGGTTAATAGAAAAAATCTTAAAATGACACACTGTGCACAGTAGGAGGGGTTGGGTAATTCATTGCTTCCGCATTTCCATTGATGTGTCTCATTTAATGAGCAGTTGTTGAATTGTTTTTGTGCTTATATTACTATTAAGCTAAATATTTAGTTTTATTTGTTGTGGTGTTCTTAGATGGCAAGAGGTAGAGGCCGTGGTCGTCCACTAGGCTGTGGTCGTGGTCGTGGACGCGGTCCGGCTGTGTCGTCATCTTCGTTTGAGGAGTCTGCTGGTGTTGCTGCTGAGGAGATTGCCTCAGCTGCTCATCCGGCCGCAGAAGCTCAGGCCGCGTTAGCTGTTTTCATTCAGAATATTCAGAGGGAGAATCAGCAACTCCGTCAACACGCGTGCAGCGACCCTTCTGCGGCGGTACACTAGTCGAACCGATTGTCGCAGTTCCCACCCGAGGCTAGGATGAGTCTCCGCAGGTGGATGTCACTTCGTCTGGACACCTTTGACGGAGCAGGTACTCCGGTTCGGGCTGCAGATTGGTTAAGGTACATGGAAAGATAGTTCGGGGCATTAGGAATGACTTCTGCGCAGAAGGCGCGGTTCGTGGCCTTCCAGCTGAAGAGCCAAGCTGATATCTAGTGGGAAGGGGTTCTGTGTGCTAGGGTGGAGCAGTTCAGGGCAAAATTCTATCCAAATTCCTTCCTTGAGAGGATGGAGAAATCACTGCTGACATTTGTTCAAGGAAAGATGTCAATATCTGAGTATGAGACTGGATTCAACAATCTAGTACGCTTTGTACCAGCGGTGACTAATGATGATCGGGAGAAGGCCAAGAGGTTTCACCAGGGTCTCAATCAGGAGTATCGCCACGTTTTGGGGGCGACTGGCTTGCGTGACTTTAGCTCTGTGGTCGAACAGGCCAGGGGAATAGAGCTGGAGAGGGATCTTTCTTCGCAGAGGTAGGCTACTAGTGGCCCTGTCCCTGCTGGTGGTTCTAGTGGTGGTCAGAAGTGGAGTTTTGGTGGGGGGGGTGGTTCCTCTCAGCGACCTACTCCCAAGAGGTTTCCGGGAAGTCATCACACTCGTCTTGTTTAGCAGTGGCAGTCTTCTTCATCGGTGCCACGTTCTTCATCATCCACACCACAGATGCGTCCTGCTCCAGGTCAAGGTATGAAATTCTTTAGGTGTGGTGAGGGGCACCGGGCTTCAGAGTGTTCTTTCAAGTGGACATGTTGTCAGTGTGGTCAAGAAGACCACAAGTTGTCCCTATGCAAACAAAACCATGTGAGCGTCATCAAGTCGGAGTCAGTCCAGCAGCGTCTTCTTCCAGTGCTCCTCGGGGTTCAGTTCAGACCCTAGCTATTGTTCCTGCGCCTCAGTTTTCTCCAGGATGGGTTCCTCCTACAGTGTTTACTCTTGCACCTTCTGCGGGGTTCTACTGGAACCCCGTTCTGTCTGCACCGCCGTCGTTCGTTTCCCTCGCAGTAGTTCCTGTTAACCCTTCGCAGAGTGTCGGTGCGTACTCTGGTCCGCCACTACCGGGAGTCTACACCATGCCCACCCCTGAGACTATGGGCCGTCCTGACGTGGTGACAAGTACTTTTCTAGTCGATTCACATGAGGCTTTCGTTCTTTTTTATTCAGGGCTACTTATTCTTTTGTGTCTCTGGAGTTTGCTAGAAGGGTGGGTTTGAGTTTGCAGCATATTTCTGAGTCTGTGGTAGTCAGCTCTCCAGGGGGTCTTATTTCTAGCTCTACAGCATGTCGGGCTGTTCTATCACTATTGATGATGAGAATTTCACTGCTAACCTTATGGTAATTCAGTTGTCACCTTTTGATGTTATTCTGGGCATGGACTGGTTATTCAGTTACCATGCCAAGATTTGTTGTTTCTAAAAGACGGTGACTTTGCAAGCCCCGTCCGGTGAAGAACTGGTGTTTCAGGGCAGTGCACCGTCTGATTCCTTGTTCGGGTTGGCTAGTCTGTTTCCCAGTCGCCGGGCCTCAACCATTAGGTTGCTTTGGTCTCTCAGCGAGAAAACTGATCCTTCACTGCGTGTTGAGGAGATTCCTGTGGTGAATGAGTTTCCTGATGTCTTTGCTGTGGAGCTTCCTGGGATGCCTCCAGAGCGGAAAGTGGAGTTCCGGATTGATCTTATTCCGGGAACTCGATCCATTTCAATGTCTCCATACCGTTTGGCACGACCCGTCTAGGATGAGTTGAAGAAGCAATTAGACGATCTACTGTCCAAAGATATGATTCGGCGTAGTGTTTCGCCGTGGGGAGCGCCTGTTTTATTCACTAAGAAGAAAGATGGTAGTTGGCGTACGTGTGTGGACTACCGGGCTCTTAATCAGGCTACTGTGAAAAATAAATATCCTTTGCCTCGCATTGAGGATCTCTTTGATCAACTGAAGGGAGCTAAAATATTCTCCAAGATTGACCTTCAGTCAGGTCATAACCAAATTCGAGTTCAGGAGCAAGATATCGAGAAGACGGGTTTCTCTAGGAGGTATGGCCATTATGTGTATAAGGTTATGTCTTTTGGACTAACAAATGCTCATGCAGTCTTCATGGAAGCCATGAACAGTATGCTGCGCCGATACCTTGATGATTTCGTTGCAGTATTCATTGATGATATCCTGATTTATTCTAAGACGGAAGATGATCATATCCAACATCTGAGGTTGGTTCTTGAGACTTTAAGAGAGAACCAATTTTATGCCAAGCTAAAGAAGTATGAAATCTGGATTTCTGAAGTTGGGTTTCTGGGCCATGTAATCAATCAAGAGGGCATTTCAGTTGATCCTAGCAAGATCTCAACAGTGGTATAATGGAAAAGGCCAACCAATGTCAAGGAAGTGAGGAGTTTCCTGGGTTTAGCTGGCTATTATCGGCGCTTCGTGGAGGGTTTTTCAACCATTGCTAGACCGATGTCTCAGTTGACATAGAAAGGTGTCAAATTTCAGTGGTCAGATGCGTGTGAGCGAAGTTTCTGTACTTTGAAAGATAGGTTGGTGACTGCTCCAATTCTTACTCTTCCTGAGCCTGGGAAGCATTTCATAATTTATTCAGATATGTCTAGAGTTGGACTTGGTTGTGTGCTCATGCAGGATGGTAAGGTGATTGCCTATGCATCGAGACAGTTGAAGAAACATGAGCAGAATTATTCTACTCATGATTTAGAGCTTGTCGCAGTGGTTCTTGCTTTAAAGATCTGCCACCATTATTTGTACGGCGAATCTTGTGATATATTCACTAATCACAAGAGTTTGAAATACATCTTTTCCTAGAAAGACTTGAACCTGAGACAGAGGAGATGGTTAGAGTTGATAAAAGACTATGATCTCACCATTTAGTATCACCCTGGCAAGGCGAATGTTGTAGCAGATGCTCTGAGTCGCAAGACGACACCTCCTACTCTCAGTTGTCTTATTGCTGATTTTGAGCGTATGAATTTCTCCTTTTGCTTTGCGGGTACCGCCCAGACCGAGATTCGGTTACTTCTTGAGACAGTCATCCCAGATCGAGTGCAAGAAGCACAACAGCATGAACAGATGCTCCAGCGAGTGAGGAAGCATTTCGTTGAGGGCAAACAAGGCCACTTCAGTGTAGATGATTCTGGAGCGTTGCGTTTTAAAGGCCGCCTCTGTGTACCACAGGAGGCTCAGGTCAAAAATAAGATTCTAAGGGAAGCAAATCGTACTCCGTATACCGTACATCCTAGTGAGACTAAGATGTACAAGGACTTGAAGAAGAGTTTCTGGTGGAAAAGGATGAAGGTCGATATCACTCAATATGTAGCATCTTGTGGAGTTTGCCAGTGGGTCAAGGCTGAGCATAAGCTACCGATAGGTTTGTTGCAACCTTGCAGTTTGGCCATGGGATGACATATCCATGGATTTCGTAGTTGGTTTACCTCGCACGCAACGAGGGAAGGATGCTATTTGGGTCTGAAGGACCGAAATGGCAACAGAGGGGGGGTGAATGGTGCCTAAAAAATTAATAACTCCCCTTTACTGTATTTAATCAAGCCTACAAAGATCTCTGGAGATCTAGAGAAAATAAATGAAGCAAGATCAAGAAACAAAACAAGCCTCTGCCGTTTCTTCCGAAATCGGAAGCTCGCCAACAAAGCGGAAGTTCCGAGAATCGAAGTTCGGAATTCCGTCGGAAGTTCACCGGCGTAGTTCCGCATGTAAAATCGAAGCTCGATTATCCCGATCAAGAACGAACGCTGGTTTTTGCCCAAAAATCCAAACTACTTTTGATTTGTTGATCTTCTCTGGACAAGTTTCACAGGACATCATCCTAAACAACACCTTGACCGTATTGAGAAGAAGTTGCAAGCAAAGATTCAATAATCAAAGCAAAATTGTGTTTCTTGAAGAACACGAAAGAAAAACCAAAACCCCCGAATAGAGAGACTCTTAGATTCTTAGCTCATGAAACTTTGAGGATATATTAGCAATATCAAAACGACTCTAGCTCTCAAGTTTCATGCACTCTCATAAGATGAATCAAAAGATACACCGAAACATAGATATTCAACGTGTAAACAAGGTGAGAGGAAGAGTTGCAAAATCAAATAATCAAAACCTCGATTTCATTGGATTGAAACAAGGATTACAGAGGTAAAGCAAAGAGGAATGATTACAATAGGTTTCAGTTCATACACTCCAACTCAAACTCTCACCAAAAATCCAAAAACCTCTCCAAAAGCAAACCCTAATTTTTATCTCAAAAATTGCCAACCCTATCTCCAGGGTTCTTCCCTATTTATAGCCCTTGGCTAATGGGTCTACAACCCATTAAGCCCACTAGACCCAAATGTAACCGCCTCCACTTGTGCCGCTTATGTAAAAGACCCTTTCGCCTCTGCGCACCTTCTTGGAAGGTTTCGTCTTCCTTCTTGTGCACGACTCGCAACCGCTTCAAGATTCACGCCGCTCTTCGACACATCCCGACCGCTCGACCTCAACGCCTCGCGCCTAGTCCGTCCACGGTCTCGCCACGACTCCATCTCGATGCCCGCAGTCATCACAAGCAAAACACATCACATAGCATTGCTCACAATCATAGCATCAACATTTGTATAAGACTCAAACTCATACAACCTCAATTACACAAAATATGCACGCCTGCTCATTTCGTGTACAATCGGAAGTTCCGCCTTAACAATCGGAAGTTTCGATTATCGGACGCCCGCTTCCCATAGAGGAAGTTCCGATTATCGGAGCGTCCGCACTCCCAGGTTGGAGGATCCGATTCACAACACATCTGTCAGTATCAACGGAAGTTCCGTGCTCCCAGGGGCGGAAGTTCCGCACTTCAAATAAACAGAACTCAAAAACCCCACATGAATCAGAAGTTCCGATCATCAGAACTTCCGCTCCTTACACAGCGGTAGTTCCGATCATCTGAACTTCCGCACTTTCACGCCAGAGTTCCGATTAACTCGATTCAAAGATGTAACCAAAGACAAACATGGGGATTCAAATCCCAACCCATCCAACAAGATGTCAATTACTCATCACTCACAAGGGAGGACCTCTCACATGGTCTCTCAGGGTCATAGTGGACCGGTTCAGTAAGTCTACACATTTCATTCCTATTCGTACAACCAATTCAGCAAGTGATTTGACTCCTCTCTATGTGCTAGAAATAGTGCGGTTGCGCGGGGCGCATAAAACCATTGTTTCTGATCGAGATGCCAAATTTGTCTCCAAGTTCTTGGAAAGTTTGCAAAGTGCTTTGGACACACAGCTTCGTCTTAGCACCACATTTCACCCCCAAACAGATGGTCAGTTTGAACGCACTATTCAGACACTGGAGGATATGCTCAGATGTCGTGTTACGTCTTGGAAAGGAGGTTGGGAAGATCACCTAGCTTTGGCAGAACTTGCCTATAACAACAGTTACCACGCTAGCATTCGAGCTGCTTTGTTCGAGGTTCTTTATGGGCGGAAGTGCAGATCCCCGTTGTGCTGGGATGCAGTTGGAGAGCGGGCAGTTTTGGGTCCCGATTGGGTTCAGCAAACTGTGGACAGAGTAGTAGAGATTAGGAAGAATCTGTTAGCTGCTCAGAGTCGACAGAAGAGCTATGCAGATGTCAGAAGGTGAGATTTGGAATTCAAAGTGGGGGACGAGGTTCTGTTGAGAGAATCGCCTACCAAAGGTGTAGTGCGGTTTGGTACCAAAGGGAAGCTTAACCCGAGGTTCATTGGACCATTTCCAATCGTGGCACGAATTGGGAAATTGGCTTATCGCTTGGATCTTCCTGAGTCCATGCGCGGAGTTCATAATGTGTTTCATGTATCAATATTGAGGAAATTCTTGAGAGACCCAGAGCATGCTATTCCATTAGAGCCATTGAGCATTGAGCATTGAGCAGGATCTTACTTTTGAGTCCTGACCAGTGAAAATTCTAGAAGAGTCAGAGTGGGTTCTAAGGAACAACACTTTGAAGTACGTCAATGTTCTTTGGTCTCATTAGACTGAGAGAGAGGCCACTTGGGAGCTAGAGTCCCGCATGCGCAAGCAATATCCAGACCTGTTTACTTCTGGTACGTGTTAATCCGTTGTTTCCAATTATGTGGTATTCTGTTCTTGTATTCATTTCGACAGTTAGAATTCGGGGTCGAATTCTATTAAGGGGGGTAGAGTGTAATACCCCAATATCGATTAGAGAGAATATTAAGTGGGTGAGGGAATTAATTAAAAATTCAAGGATTTTGGAGGAATTTTGGAACCTGGGCCTCCGACCCAGGCTAGAACAGCCTAGTGGCCGGCCATGTGTGGGCCAAGAAGGGGAGAGGCGCCCCAGGGCCCAAGCCCATGCCGCCCCACCCCCCTTAACCCTAGGCCAAAACTCTTTCCCCTCCCCAAGCCGCCACACCTCCTGCCCCTTGGCGCCGTCCCTGCTGCTCCGGGCACTGCCCCCTGCCATTGGTGCCGCCCCTCCCTGCCCCTTGGTGCTGCATCCCAACTGCCGGTCTTCGCAAAGGACAGGTGAAGGGAGACGAGGGGAGAAAGGAGGAGAAGAAGGGTATTCTTCGTGGGGGATTGATCATTGTCTTTCCGCGAGTCTTCAAGGGTAACGAAGTGCTTTCCTCGTTGTTTGATGATGATTAGATGTGAATTCGATTAGTACGATTGAATCGAATTACTGCCGTTAGATTTTCAGTTCTGTCCAGTACGTTACGCGGCTGATTTCGGGTTCTTAGAGGCCGAATTGGAGATTTCCATCTCCTAGAGATATTTAGATATTGTTCTTAGCTTTCTGTAGCCGCCAAGAACACCAAATTCCGACGTACTGTGGTGTTCTTATTTCAAGTACTTACTTGTGTAGGCGGAGAGGCTTCGGGTTTAGAGGCAAGTACTTTAATCTTCTTAAGGCTAGTGAATGTTGAATGCTTGATGTTCGTACTATGTTTTCTATGATCCATGAGAAGTTTCAGCGTTTATGTTCCTTTCATATTCGTTACTCCATGTTTAAAGATGATGTCTTTCATTATTCATAGTTCATTACATGCATCCATTGTTCATGCTTCATCCACATGAGTTGATTTCAAGACCCATCAATTCCAGTTTGGGCACGTAAGACCCACCATTCCAATGTGGACAGATTTGGACTCCCGTATGAAACGTTCTTCATACGGGTTTGGACCCCTGTATTTTGTTAAATGCGCGCCTATGTGAACACCGACGGGTGTGTCACTGGCTTTATCAGTATAAGTAGAAGTGTAGTTCATTCATTCCTCTCATTCTATTCATTCATATGTTCTTTTCAGTTGTATGTGCATATCCTTAATTATATTGTATTGTTCACATTCAATGTAGTTCCACTTATTCTTTGTACTTGCTGAGTCTTGCACTCATCCTTGCCTTTGGTTGTTTATTCTATGTGATCGATGTTGAAGGCATTCATGGGAGGGAGAAGTCACACATAATTCATTCACTTCACAACATTCAAGTCTCAATAATATGATTTTGTTCCTGTCTTTCATTCGTTAAGTGATGAATTGTAATAATTAGAGAATGATGATGAATGTTCTATTCCTTTATGTTTTGGTTGATTAAATAATTGCTTGTGATCCATAATTACCTCTTTGATATAATTATCTTAGTGGATTCAGTAGACTTGGATAATTGAAGTTTGTGAACTGTGGTTGGATTCAGATTATATTCTTCTATTTGTTCTATTATATGTTGACCTCTTTATGCCATTAAATAAGTTATTGTTTAAATTCTTTCGCGATTTGGTTGTATGTAGATTCTTTAGGTAACATTTTGGCTTCCGAATAGCCAGAGTGTTACATTTGCACCATAGAAAAAACTAATCGAGAAAGCCAAATTTGCATAATTGTAAGCGATCTAAAAAAACGATTCAATCTATGAGCGTAATTCTTCGACGTTTACCTTTCGATCCGAGGAGAGTCGATCGTGCTAATAACGTGTTGAGGAACCGTCGCTGGCGAGTCCAGTCCAAGCAATTAACTCATAGTCAAACTCAGAATCGTAAGAACGATGCAAGAATATAAGAATAGAATAATAGATTGAACACAGAGCTATGAGGGGACTTCTGGTTTCTCTTTATTGCTCTATTGAAAAATATAGTATAATGGTTGGGGTCCCCCTCCTTTATGTAGGTTACTGGATGGATGAGGAGCCCACCTTGGACCAGAACTCCCAGCCTGGGTTCGGTTTCTTAACAGTAGAAGCCAAGTTCTAGCAGACCTCTCCTACCGATTGCGTTCGTTTTCTTTTCTTCTTTTTAAATGGAAGCCATGAACTTTCACCACTAGCGGAATGGAGGTGCGTTCCTGCAAAATAAAAAAATATTATATGTTCTAAAACTCTAAAGCCTGTCACTGTAGACATAGATGAGTGATCGCACGTTTTTGTAAGTACTACTGGAGTGCCTGTGCGGTGCAACGGAATCTCAAAAGAGAGTGATACATATCAGCAGACGGGATCATAAACCGCATAATTTGCCAATCTCATACAGACTATTAATCTGTTGGCTGCATTGATGGCAATTTACCAAGCAATTGCTGCATTTATTCAAATATCATTTCACCCAATTCTAATAGGAACACCGACAAAACAAAGCCACAACACAAAATTTTTTGAGAGGACAACACAAAGTTAATGTACCGTGATAAACTGAAGAAACTGCGGTCATTGCAGTGATACCTTTGTACAATTGAATCATGAAAAGCTCACATCCTAACGAATCTAGACCAAGCAATTCGAATTTCATCTACTGTAATCATCAAAAGCTTACAGCAATGGCAAAAGTTGTAATGCAATTTGTAGTAGAAGATGGAGAATGATGATCATGCAGGTCCCTTGTGACTAGATTAAGTTTTCGAAGAAATTCCACAAGATCACTATTACATATCAATGCATCAAGTTTCTCAATGAACTCTTCTGACATCTGAAGGGATTCATCAGTAGAAAGACGTTTTTCATCCATAAATTTCTACCTTGCAAAATCTAAATCAACATTGTCAGTCTTGTCAAATCTGGAAGTTACATTTCCATTTCTAGATCTTGGGCTCTGGTTTATCTTCATTCTTGTCGCCTCCATAACTTCAGAAACATCTCTGACCTCTGGCATCTCATCTATGCTTCTCCTATGTGGGATATCTTCAGAAAAACATATCGACCACGAAGCATCGTCTCGTCATCTGCTGCAGCTTCTTCGACCATGACACTGTAGCTTCTACGACGCTGTATCTTCTATGACCATTGTACCACCTACGACCACTGTGCCACCTACAACCACTGTACCACCTACGACCACTGTACCACCTACGACCGTTGTAGCTTCTATGACAACTGTATCTTCTACGACCACTGTGCCACCTATGACCATTGTACCATCTACGACCACTGTAGCACCTACGACCACTGTAGCATGTATGACCACGATCACTGATGCTGCGACCCTTTGCACCTTCACAAAAAACATCATCTACGAAGAAGTTCTAACTGTATAGATGAGGTATTCATCACTCGATTATAATTTTATGGTTGCTAATCACATAATTCCTCTACTAATTTTTGAATTGAATTTTCTTTGTTCAGGTTTGGAGTGTGTTTGTTGTGCTGTTTCGATCTTCAACGCATTAGTGAGAATCTCACTCACCCTTTTCTTGGCAAACAGAATTTATTTTCGCCCTTGCTGTGCATCTAGCTTCAGTAGAACAATCAAGCAGTTAGTATATAAGAAAAATTTTAGCTGCAATTATTCATTTTTTCAGTACCAAGGATCATTCCATCTGTACTTTGATTTGTGCCAGTGTATCACACCTGGCAAGACTTGTGCCAGTGCATCACATCTGATTATTTGATGGTATGTGCTACTGCATCACATGACATCACATCTATTAATACATCTTTGAGTAATGTTGTGGTTGTCACAAAATGTATTGAGTGATAATAAGTATTCATCTAATCTACCAATTGTTTCCATTTGCATGAATTAATGAAAATCCTAATTGGGTTTATAGATGTTGCTGACCTTTATTTTGCTTTGACACAGTTGACTCACAGGAATATCTCCCAGAATCATAAGTTCCAGGCTATTGGTCTTGGTAACTACTTAGTTGTCTTTATTCACTTTCTGATCTAATGCTTTTAGCTAAAGTTACAAAACTTGGTTGTAATGGAATGTATAAAGATTTATAGCATGTCTCATCAAAGAACTTCTCCCTCCAGGGTCTGTTGACCATACTACCAGGCTGGTTTTTGGTAATACACTTTATTTAAAAGGAGCTTGGACTGCGAAGTTTGATGCATCCCCAAGTTCAAGATATCATTTGGATTTGAAGCATCCGATCTGCTCAAAGGTTTGGGGCTCCAGCTGCCATTCAGTGCAAAGCGGATCTTTCAGAGATGGTCAACTCACCGATGGGGCAGAGCCTGTATGTTTTACCCATTTTCAAGTGCCAGGGTTTCAACAATTGATCACGCCACCCATGCAATAAATCTGATAAATGATTCAACTTTCGAATTATGGTTTGCTTGATGTATGTAAGGTTTTGGAATGACAAGAGTCCAGGATTTCTATGGAGTAATGTGCTTCAAGGCTGCTTGATACATGAGGATTGCACACGTGGTTGTTTAGTCATCTGAATCTGTTTGACATACTAATTACCTGTTTTCGCCATCTGAATATGTTTGACATACTAAATTTATTTTGCATAGTTGTTTAGTCAAATTTGTAGTAAAAAAACATTTTTAGCTCTACTGTAAGACATGGAAATTTTAACTTATGAATGGCAATAGAGAGATTGGTGAACTACAACAACATATTCTATGCAAAATTTAATTTTTCGTTGCAACGCACGGGCACATAACTAGTACAAGGAATGTTGTAAACATGAGTTTGACTTGTTTGTCCCAGTAGGTAATTGAAATGAACCTCGTCAATGAAAACACGATGCATACATGGAAAAAGTTTTGACTTCAACCGAAAGTTCCAATATGCATTTTTAATAGAATATTCTAATAGGGAAATGAATAAATGTATGTCTTGCTTACTGCTATGAATCAAACATTTTTAATAGAATATTCTAATAGGGAAATGAATAAATGTATGTCTTGCTTATTGCTATGAATCAAACAAGAGTTTCCAAGAATCACCCATATCTATTTTGCAAAATCTAATTTTTCTTCACTCTAATTCTAAAACATTATAAGATAACAAGTATGTTTCTTTATTATATCCAATAATTCAGTCACACAAGCAGTGGCATGTAACGTCAGTTAGAGCAATAGTGGCATAGAAGTGAGCTTAAAGACAATTTGGTTTTGATATTAAACAGAAACATTATAAAAATACAATAGCAATTATAAAGATTGTGCAAGCGTGATTGACACCGAAGAATCATATTGAATGGACCACAATCCTTGATGGTAATTATTAGATACACAATCAGACATCTATTTACCCATGTACAGTGGTACAAATATACTCACATCAAGTAATTTGATGAATGATGAAAGGAAAACATTGTAGGCCAGGTTTTTACCTGGACAGTAGTGTGTAGTTTTCAATCAAAAGAAACAGGAAAAATCAAGAATTCACCAACTATATCAACAATTACCTACAACTGCAAATACAAATACAAATACAAAGTTTCAGCTAACCTCTCTCAGCCAACAGCTTATCAATCTGAACCTGTGTTCCAGGAACAAGAACAAATTTGATCAATTGTGCCTTCCTGGCTCACCAGGGCTAGGCTCGACCAATCTACTGCAGCCCAAGTTCCTCCATGCAACACAAATTGAACACTTTGATTACCGTATGTTTACTACTTTTGGATCCTTTCAAGGTCATGCAAAGGCCCGCTAAAATTTATTATTGAAGTATCTCACAATAGGTGTCAGATTTCTCCTTGTTCCCCAATTCTCAAGTGTGGATATCGTGAGGATATGTGCACGATCTCAGGATGATGAGTCAATTGGCAATGGCTTTGTTGGTTTGTAAAATCTCGCTTGTGGTTTGGGGTTTGCTGCATCAGCGGACCGATCGGCGATGTTGGGCGGTCGATCGCCAGGGAGAGGTCCGACCGCCATGGTGGCCGGTCCGACCGGCTTGTTGAAAAGTGGCTTTGGAGCTAAGCCAAAATAGGTTGTGTAGGCAGTGAGGGAGTCTCCTGGATGTAGTCTCATCATTTTTAGAGCTCCCACTCAAAAGTTCTATCGAGTTGAAAATTCCGTAAGGTTTCGGATTTTCACGCTTTTGGCTGTCCTTTCGGGCGGTCCGACCGCCATAGGTCCGACCGCCCTGAAATCGGTCCGACCGGTGGAGTGAAGGCCGGACCACGATCACTTGATGCTTGGCCTTGTTGGCATTGTTGTGTATTGATTGTGTTTATTGTATGAACTTCAATGCGTTATTGTTGCATATTGCATTGCGAAGCTTCCATTTGGTTTTCCTTAGCTTTTTCTATTGTTAGGGTTTGGAGAGGAAGAGAGGGAGAGATTGTGGTTGCTCCTTGGTGAGCTCTTGTCCTCCTTGAGGGAATGGCTTTGTAAGCATCTTGTGAGATCAATCAATCTTGTGATGCTTGCTTGAGAGATCATTTGTCTCCCTTTTGTGTTCTTCTCTCTTTTGGATGAATTTGGTGCTTCCTTGATTCAAGTGTTTAAGCTTGGTCTCTTGACCCATTGTGTCTTGCTTTGATGTGTGGGAATACTCCTAGAATCGCGACCATCAACCCTCACAAGCAAGTCTTGAATCAAAGATTTTCCTATTTCTATGGTTTGTGCACTTCTTTGGTAAAACCTTGAGAGATCAATACCTTGCAAAATCTCTAAATCAACATTAGGTCTCTAATATCATTGTCGGTGTTGTCAAATTTGGAAGTTTCATTTCAAAAGTTGGATCAAATTTCTTTTGATTTGGGCTTGATTTTTCAAGATCGGGTCGAACTTGTCGACCGATTTTATAACGGCGGTCCAACCGCTACGCTTTGAATCGCTAGTCTCCGGTCGAACTGATATCCACCGGTCCGACCGCCGCAGTAGTCGGTCGATCGCGCTCTGGACCGTCGGTCGACCGCCTTTAGTAGCCGGTCGGACCGCCGTGCGCTCAGATCCGCCCTTTGAGATTAAGTCTCCACTTGTGTGTTGTGTGGTTGAGCGGGGTTATCGAATTCAAAGACACGGCTTCCACTGCAGGCGCGTCTTCGATCTTCTTAGCTTTCATAGCTTAAGGAGTAAAGTTCGTGTTGAATTTGATTTAGGCGAGAAAGTTGAGAAAGCGCCTATTCACCCCCTAGTCGCTTTACGGTCCTACAAGTGGTATCGAGCGGTTAGCTCTTCTCATAGATCTTAACCTGTCTTTGGAGCCATGGCGATCGATGATATTCAATCGTGCCACATGTTTTTGATGGAGTTGAGTTTGCTTATTGGAAGGCCGAATGCAGCCTACATCGAGTCTCAAGGGCACGCAATTTGGCTTAAGGTGAAACACCCTTATGTCGTGCCACCGATGACAATTTGATCACTCGGATGTGGAGAACAACGGCGGGCTCAAATTTCTTGATTCAAGGTCTTAGTCGATCCGAGTTTGAGCGTGTTGCTCATTTGTCGCTCGCTCATGAGATCTGCGGACTCTTTGTGATTATCACGAGGGTCCATGCGATCAAGGAAGTGAGACGAGAACCAAGAAAGCATACTCTAAGATCGAGCAGAGGCTCGTGAATCTTTAGATGAGCCGTGGGGAGATTTTCAAAATTCTTCATGATCTCCGCACCGTTGATCTTGTCTTTTACGAGTCCGAAAATGCACGCCACTTTTGGGTGCTTTGGATGTGAAGGTCAGGGGATGAAGATCAACGCCATAAATGACAACATCTTGTCATGAGTGAGCTTACCATGGATAAGCTTTACTCTAGGTTGAAGACGCATGAGATTGATTTTATCTCGCGTCTCCCCATGCATGTTCGATGGCTTTAGTGGTCGACCAATCTAAGGGTAGATATTCGATTCTTTTGATGTTAGCTCATCGGCTTTTCTTTATCCTTTGCATTCTTTGAGCGATGAGCAACTTGAGAGACTACCTGAAAATGATTTAGCCCTCCTATCCACCAAATTCACGAGAGCGTACAACAATGTGAGAAATAGGAGGAGAGGTGGACCTATCACATGCTTTGAATATGGTGAGCCGAACCACATTCGCTCTAGATGCCCCAAGCTGAAGGGCAAGGAGGAGAAGGAGTCACATAGGCATCCTCAAGCGAGAGATGCTAAGCACAAGAAGACAAACTATCGCAAGTTTGTCAGCCGAGTCCTTGAAGCTCTAGAGGATGTGAGCATGGATGATGTGGACTCGGAGGCGGAGGACGACAAGAGTGACTCCGGTGGCAAGAAGAAGGCACGTGATTTCACAGGCATGTGCTTCATGACTAAGAACAGCCACGACAGCGACTCCTCCAACAGCGAGGATCCTTTTAGCGACCCCGATGAGGTATGCCCTTCACTTCCTGACATGAAAAGGGCTTTAGTGCTTGCTTAACAAAAATGGCATAAGCAAGCTAAACTGATTAAGAAACAGGATACTATGATTGATAATTTGAACCTAGAAGTGGTTAGGCTCAAATCCATTAATCCTGATGATTTCTGTGATTCATGCTCTAGCTTGCTTAATGAATTGTCAAGCTTAAATTCTGCTCATTCCTCTGTTATGAATCAACTGAAAAATACTCTTGTTGAACTAGAATCTCTCAAGTCTAGTTCTGTTTACATGGATGCCATTCCACTTGGTATGACTACCTTGGATGCTATTCCTTTAATTTGCTCAAATTGTGCTTTGCTAGAATTGAAACTGGATAGCTCCTTAAAAGAATTGTAAAAATTTGATGCTAGTCACACTTGCTCTCATTGTAAGAACAATAGGATTAAAATGCAAGAGTTGACCGAAATGGTCGTTTACTCTAGAGCTCATCATGTGAAAATTGTCCTAAGCTTACAATTGAGATTGAAGCTTTAAACAAGACTCTTGAAGAGAAAGCTAAAATTGAAAAATCCATGTCTCTTACTGCTTCCAAGAAAGTCATTGATTCTTCCTCTTGTATGTTGCATGCTGAAGTTGAAACTGTTATTGGTAAGATACAAGAGGCTTTTAGAATCAAATTTAAGGAGCAGTTGAATAGGATTGGAGAGTCCTATTGTGTGTCTTGTGAGGCTCTAAAAGTGGAAGTGGATCTTCTTAAGAGCAAACATGTTGAGGCAATCAATTCTAAAAAGTGCTCTAATTGCGGAGTTTTGGCAAAAGAGAATGATTACCTCAAAATGACTCTTGAGAAGTTTTCTAGTGGGAAAAAGAAACTCAACTTGATTCTAGACCAATCCAAGGTGAGTGTGAAAAACAGTGGCCTAGGTTTTAAGTCCCTAGAGCTTGCCAAGAATCTCCCACCAAATATTGCTAGAGTTGTGAAAGGTGGTCGGGTTGAGCAAGAACCTCCTAAGACTTCAAAGGTTGCTTTTAACTCTGTAGGTTCTGCTCAAACTCTTTCTAGCAAGGAAGGTGCTTCTGTTTCTCCTGTACAGACCCCTCAAAAGGTCAAGTACTATTGCACCTTCTGCAAGAAAGAGGGCCACACTGTTGAGTTTTGCTTCCGGAGAGCAAAATTTGAGAGGAAAGAGAGAATGAGCACCTTGAGATCCATTAGAGGAGTCTCATCTTCAGCTGTAGTCTCTAGAGCCAGGCAGCCTATTCAACGTACCACTTATAGGCCTAGGTTTCTAGAGAACTTTGTTGACTCTCCTGGTGGGTCCAGGCAGCAGTTTGGTTTAGGATATCGTGAGAAGAGACCATGGGTAGCACCTAGACAGGGGGAGTATCGGTCTTTTGGTAGATCTTTTTTGAGAGGTCCAGGTGGTGCTCGTGGGCATTCTTATGATTTTGTGCCTGATCATTTTTCTGCTGCTTCTTTTGCTATTCCCAGGCATCGTGCATCTCAGTACTGGACACCTAGATCTTTTATCTCAAATCCCATTCATTGTATCATAATGCATTTTCATTTCAAATGTCTTGCATTGCATAATAAAACTTGTGGAGCTTTGATCATTATCCTTGTATGACTTGATTTCATATTCTATACCGTGTCATATCAAGTGTTAGTCTGCTAAACTTCTTTTATGGCTTTTCTTGTTTAGCTTAGCTTTTGCCTTGCTAGCTTTATATCTGTGAGCAAATTGAATCAAATCATGTCTTGTTGGATCTCGTGACTAGTTTTGCTCTAGTGATCCTCTTATGATTCTTGCCATGTCAAATAGGTTGAATTGAGTCTTGAACTTATTTTGAGATGAAAAATGAGCTTTTTATCTTCTTAAGTCAAGCAAATGAAAAATGAGATTTTTCGTGCTGAAAAAGCGATCTCACCAATCCTTTCTCATGAGACGGCTTGCCATTGCACTAGGCATGAACTCAGGGGGAGTTTTGGATGACCTAGATCATTCTTTTAAGCTTATCGCTTGAGATGGTCGCGGCAAGGCTTGAGATCTAGCACAGTAAAAAAACTATTTTTAGGAAAATGCTCAAAAAGGCTAAGTGCTTGAGTTTTGCTTCAAAAATGAACCCTTAATGCTCAAATTGCCTCAGTTCTTGTTTTGAGTCTCTTTTTACTTATAGACATGGCTTGACTCATTTTTGGTTGCTTTTAGTGAATCTATGATATTGAGCAACCTTTCATGATTTTAATTCTGTTAATCTCAGATTGCTGCTATTTTGGTTTTAGCTTTGCAGTACATGTTTTGCCATGATTGAATATAGCTTCTTCACCTTATATGGCTTGGTATAATTCTTGTACTGTCTACTTCGTTAATGGTCATGGCTCCTTTTGCTAAATTTCAAAAATAAAGTCATTTCTTCATGCTCTTTCTTTTCCCTTGCATCTTGATGAATTCATTGTCAAAGGGGGAGAAGGATTGAAGAAAATGTTGTTTTGGAGCTTTTAGCTTACATAAGGTTTCATATAAAAGAACACATATATAAAAAAATGTGAACCTTTTGAAAATTTGTGATCACAGTGAGTTGAGTCTCGGGGTTTTATTGCCTTTTTCTGATCTTAATTGCAATTAAAGAAGACACACAATGATCAAAGGTCAAATGGAACATTTTGTCTTTCATATGGACCTAAGTGAGATTTTTGGCTACTTTCTAGAATTTGAATCCTTTTGTGCTTTCATTGCCTTATCTCACTTGCTTATACTATTCAAGCCGACTTGGTGGCCCTAGGCTTTTTCTTGC
Organism: Hsuehochloa calcarea; assembly: GCA_036346395.1. Classification (NCBI taxonomy): domain Eukaryota; kingdom Viridiplantae; phylum Streptophyta; class Magnoliopsida; order Poales; family Poaceae; genus Hsuehochloa; species Hsuehochloa calcarea. The sequence goes on from CM070616.1 coordinate 18,316,224, forward strand.
TTTTGGACCAAGTTGTGCCTTTATGCGAAAACGGCGATTTGTTTTACTTTTCAATTCGAAATACCACATTTTCTGGGAAATTGCCAATGTGTTCATCAAGGGGGAGATTGTGGATATCGTGAGGATATGTGCACGATCTCAGGATGATGAGTCAATTGGCAATGGCTTTATTGGTTTGCAAAATCTTGCATTTTTGGGGTTTGCTTGATCTGTCGGACCACAAAGCGATCCGACCGGCGATGTTAAGGCCGGACCGCCCGTGGAGAGGTCCGACCGGCTGAAAAGTGGCTTTTGGAGCTAAGCCAAAAATAGGTTGTGAAGGTAGGTGAGGGGAGTCTCCTGGATGTGGTCTCATCATTTTTGGAGCTCCCAGTCAAAAGTTCTATCGAGTTGAAAATTCCAGAAGGTTTCAGATTTTCACGCTGGAAATTTGGCTAAGTCCTTTCGGGCGGTTCGACCGCCGTTGTGAAATCGGTCGGACCGGTGGAGTGGGGCGGTCAGACCGCCGATCACTTGATGCTTGGCCTTGTTGGCATTGTTGTGTATTGATTGTGTTTATTGTATGAACTTCAATGCGTTATTGTTGCATATTGCATTGCAAAGCTTCCATTTGGTTTTCCTTAGCTTTTTCTAGGGTTAGGGTTTGGAGAGGAAGAGAGGGAGAGATTGTGGTTGCTCCTTGGTGAGCTCTTGTCCTCCTTGAGGGAGTGGCTTTGTAAGTATCTTGTGAGATCAATCAATCTTGTGATGCTTGCTTGAGAGATCATTTGTCTCCCTTTTGTGTTCTTCTCTCTTTTGGATGAATTTGGTGCTTCCTTGATTCAAGTGTTTAAGTTTGGTCTCTTGACCCATTGTGTCTTGCTTTGATGTGTGGGAATACTCCTAGAATCGTCTAGACCATCAACCCCCCACAAGCAAGTCTTGAATCAAAGATTTTCATATTTCTAGGGTTTGTGCACTTCTTTGGTAAAACCTTGAGAGATCAATTTTGCGAAGTGGATCTGAAGGATCGCCGCTAGAAATAGGTCTCTAATATCATTAGGGAGGTGTGCTCGAAATTTGGTCAAGTTTCATTGGTTGAATCAAAAGTTGGATCAAATTTTGTTTTGGATTTGGGCTTGATTTTTCAGTACTGGACTGAACCGGTTTGACCGATTTTATAACGGCGGTCCAACCGCGCGCTTTCGATCGCTAGTATCACTGGTCGAACCAATATCCACCAGTCCGACCGCCAGTTAGTAGCCGGTCCGACCGCTCTGTGACCGTCGGTCAGACCGCCCTTGGTAGCGGGTCAGACCGCCTGTGCCCAGATCTGCCCTTTGAGATTAAGTCTCCACTTGTGTGTTGTGTGGTTGAGCGGGGTTATCGAATTCAACACACGGCTTCCACTGTGCGCGTACTGATCTTCTTAGCTTTCATAGCTAAAGGAGTAAAGTTCGTGTTGAATTTGATTTAGGCGAGAAAGTTGAGAAAGCGCCTATTCACCCCCCTAGTCGCCTTTACGGTCCTACATCAAGGGATAAAGTGTAGCTTCTTCTATATGGAAAAAATGTGCACATCTTGTATTCCACCTGACTGCAAAAAATCATCTTTAACTTCTAGGTTTTCTCACAAATAATTTATTTACGTTAGCCAGATAGAAAATAATGTTTTAGACTACATCACTACAGTAGGGAAATGAACACAATAAATTGACCATTGAGCACGGAGGACATCTCACCACATCAACTGGAGAACTAATGCAAACAGCAAAGAAGTCGGCGCCCAGACCAGGAAAGAGGTGGGTCACCACATCATCTTTGAACCCAGGAAGTTTCAAAATTGTCTGCACGATAAGTAGCACAGTTTGTATTTGCAAGTGAATGAGCAAATAAATGGAGAAATCACAAACAAAAAGCATACCTGCTTCACTTGATCATAATTGGCCAACTCGGCAGCATTTATGATGGCGTTACATACAACGTTCGGTCCAAGGCTAGTCCACAAAGCAGCAATCCCTTCCTAAAGATCATACAGATAAGTGTTCCTGAAAATATCTGATGTGAACGAATTCAGTAGAACAATCCAATGTACCCACACGTCAGATCGCCTTTTTGTCAAGCTATTAAGCACACTTCATTATGTATACCGACACGGCTAAGTCCTACGAGACATTTCCAATATTGTGCATTAACTGCGAGTCGCCCGTATGGATAGAAACCCATACATTGTGTCGGAGTCATCGTAAAGCCTCAGTCAACTACCCCTCACGGGTAAAGCATTAGACAACTACGACGCCCCTCGAGGTGGAGAGCCTACCCGGAATCTCCATCACCGCACACCCAACACAAGAACACAGACCATTTTTCACATCACACACACAACCCCCTCCTGTGACTTGGAGATAACACACGCCAAAGTACTCGGTTAAGAGAGGTCACATATCCCTCTCGCATGGTTAGTACGCAAAAATGCTTGATTTAGTGTAACAAGATGTTCGGTCCTTGTTGACCCGGGCAAGACATCCACAAACCCAATAACCCACCATCCAACCACTTGCCCAAGTCTAAATCATTTCATTTGCACTTTTTATTTTCAAAACAAATTAGCACAAGGTGCTGAACAAAGAGTAATAACAAGATTTGTGTGATCAAGGTTATCAACTAAGTCGATAACCGCCAATTCTACCGGTAGTTAAGCATTGCTAAGCATGACATCGAAAAGACAATAAAAGAGCATAATTAAATCACCAGACTCTAATTCACCAGCGATATTAGTAACTTATGTTTGTGGCAGGGGATAACAATTTGAGGGCAACAATGCAATATGAGTAACTACCTCTAATCGGGAAAATTAATTTGACACAAAAGCATGCATACATATGATTTGTAAACAAGATATTAGACTTGTAAGTAATGGAAAATTTATGATCAAACTGCTTGCCTAGTTGCTGCGGTTCAATATGTTGCCGAGGATCACTTAGGTTATCAATGTACTCTTCGGAACCTAACGAGAGAGCGAAAAAGAACCATTAAGAACGAAGAAAATAAAAAGACTCAACAGCAAACTTTTTTCGAATGCTTTGAAAATTTTACAGCAGTAAGAGCATGTTTATAAGGAATTTAGCAATAAAAATCAATTGATTTGGATTCTTAATGCAAAAGATATGAGCAAAACAAATCTGCTCAGCATTATAAATCCCAAATGCTACTATTCATTACAACTAAAATCTTCGCAAAAATTTCTGGAGCTATAATGGGGTTAGAAACATTTTTAAATTAAAGTTTAGTTAAAAACATAACTAACAACATTTGAATCAATCGAAAAGGAATTAAAATGAAATAGTTATGCATTTTACAAGTTAATTGCATTTTTCAGTTAACAAATAATCCTTTCGGGAAAATCTAAGATTAAATCGACGTGGACGAACTTGGACTATTGATCTTGGATCCAACGGTCCAAGTCCACGGGACAGGGCGCGATCAAGCGGCTCACAAACCCCAACGTTGGATTTAGATCCAACGGTCCACGCGGATGGAAACGTTCGGACGGTCCGAACGTTCAAATAGATGTGGGCCGTTGATCTAGAGATTGACGGCTCACAACGAAGGAACCTTCGACCGGTCCGAATGTTCACGCGAACCTGAGCCGTAGATTCAAAATCCAATGGCCCATGCGCGCGCGCGGCTCATACGTTCACCGTTGGATTTGGATCCAACGGTCCATGTGGATCGAGACGTTCGGATGGTCCGAACGTTCACTCAAATCCGAGCCATTGATCTAAAATCCTACGGTACACATGGATCGCCACGTTCGGATGGTCCAAACGTTCACGCGATTTGGACTGTTGATCCAAGTATCGACGGTCCTCATCGAACCACGTTCAAAATGTTCGCGCCCAGTTCAACCGACAAAACTCGACGGCGGAAGGAGGCTCACCGCCGGCGACTCTGGTCACGGCGGTGCGAGCAAAAGCCCAAAATGGGTCCGCAATAGCTTTGCGCACACAATGGGACCAAAAATCGCGGCTGCGGCAGTCTAGAACGCCGGCAAGCCAGAGTTTACAGAGGTGACAAAAATGGCCGAAAACGAAAAATGTTGTGGATATCGTGAGGATATGTGCACGATCTCAGGATGATGAGTCAATTGGCAATGGCTTTGTTGGTTTGCAAAATCTCGCATTTTCGGGTTTGCTCCAAGGCTGTCAGACCACAGGCGGTCTGACCGGTTGTGTGGGGCGGTCAAACCGCCCGTGGAGAGGTCGGACCGGCCGTGCCTGCCGGTCGGACCGGCCTGACCTAAAAGTGGTTTTTGGGGCTGAGCCAAAAATAGGTTGTGTAGGCAAGTGAGGGGAGTCTCCGGATGTGGTCACATCATTTTTGGAGCTCCCAGTCAAAAGTTCTATTCAGTTGAAATTTCCAGAAGGTTTCGGATTTTCGAGCTGAAATTTTGGCTAAGTCTTTTCGGGCGGTCCGACCGCCGTTGTGGGATCGGTCCGACCGACCTGGAATCGGTCAGACCGGCCGTGTGGGGCGGTCAGACCGCCGATGACTTGAAGGTGAGACTTCTTTGTATTGATGTGATTTGAATGTGTTTTATGTATGGACTTCAATGCTTTATTGTTGCATATTGCATTATGGAACTAACGTGGGTCAAGTTGTGAAGAACTTGTTCCCAAAACGATTTGTTTGTCTATTGTCATGCGGTGGCTTGCGTGTCAACGACGTCAATCGGTAAGGTGGATCGACTACGCTTGGAGAGCTGAGGTCCAGAACGATCATGGATGCCGGGTGAGGTCGTGTGACTCAAGCATGGTGCAGAATGGGCAAGATGGATCGAACGGGTAGTTCGGTGCAGCTGGTTGGATCAGGTGGTGCGGAAGTCGGTGCAAGTCTCTAGGAGGTTTCGATGGGATTCGGACAGGAGAGACTTGGCGACGTGATGAGAGCCGCTGATCAACCTACACGTGGTGAAGCAGGCGATTGCTTCAACAGTTGTATGTGTGTGGCGTCCCATGTGTGTGTGGGTCCCAAAAGTGAATCCCTAGACTTCTCCTATAAATAGAAAGGGGGGAGATGTAAAACCCCTTGAAGCATTTGGAGCCCTCTTCCTTTTTCTAGGGTTAGGAGAGGAGAGGAGAGGAGAGCTAGGGTTTGGAGAAATTGTGTGCTCCTTGTGTGAGCTCTTGTCCTCCTTGTTGGAGTGGTTTTGTAAGCATCTTGTGAGATCAATCAATCTTATGATGCTTGCTTGGGAGATCATTTGTCTCCCTTTGTGTTCTTCTCGCTTTTGGATGATTTTGGTGCTTCCTTGATTCAAGTGGTTAAGCTTGGTCTTTTGACCTATTTTGTCTTGCTTTGATGTGTGGGAATACTCCTAGAATCATCTAGATCATCAACCCCTACAAGCAAGTCTTGAATCAAAGATTTTCGTATTTCTAGGGTTTGTGCACTTCTTTGGTAAAACCTTGAGAGATCGTTTCTCTGAAGTGGATCTCAAGGATCGCCGCTAGAAATAGCTCTCTAATATCCTTAGGAGGTGTGCTCAAATTTGGTCAAGTTTCATTGGTTGAATCAAAAGTTGAATCAAATTTCATTTTGGATTTGGGCTTGGTTTTTCTGCTCGACTAAATCGGTCCGACCGGTTTTGTAACGGCCGGTCCGACCGCCCGCTTTATCATTAAGATCGCGGGTCGAACCGATATCCAACGGTCCAACCGCCAAGCTAGTAGTCGGTCCGACCATTCGTTGAACGTCGGTCCGATCACCGCCTCTCAATGGCCCGACCGCCAGCGATCTACCCGAACAATGAGTTCAATTCTCCACTTTTGTGTCGTGTGGTTGAGGGGGTTATCGAATTCAGCACAAGGCTTCTTCTGTGCACATACTGATCTTCTTAGCTTTCATAGCTAAAGGAGTAAAGTTCGTGTTGAATTTGATTAAGGCGAGAAAGTTGAGAAAGCGCCTATACACCCCCTAGTCGCCTTTGCGGTCCTACAAATGCAAAGAAGCTCTGCTGCGGTCCAAGTAAGTGTGTGCCAAGCATCTAAAGACTAATGTGGAGCTACCTGAGCACGGGAGAGGCCCAGAGAAGGTTGGAGATGCTCTGGTGACGAATACGGTGCTTTCGGCCGAAAATTGGGGAATCTCCAATTCAGCCAAGCCCTGAGGAAGATAAGCAAAATTGAGCGAGGGTTAAGCTCAAGAGAGTAAAGAGGGAGCAGAGGGAGCAAAAATTGGAAAAAGAGAGCCACTGTGGTACCGTCTTCACCGAAAGCTTGAAGCTCAGCAATGGCGGCCGAAGTGTTTTCGGTTGAATGCAGCTCAAACAAACACTGAAGTGCTAGCTAAAGTTGCGGAGGTGCTAAAGGAAGCCAAAGGGGAATCAATAGAGCTTAAATAGAGAAAATGGCAGAGAGCAACGGCAATAAACCCTCTCGGGTCAAAGCTACCATGAGAGCACTTGAGAGCGACGGGAGCAGTTGAGCAATGGACTTTTGAGGGCGGTGCACGACGGGCAATTAATGCGAGCAGAGAGAGCCGTTTAAAGGTGATCACCGAGGTGACACTATGCTGCTCCAGGTCCTGCACACGCCATGGCTTTTGACTCAATCACACGCTTGCTCAGACTCGAGGAAGGAGACGACTCGGCCACCGTTGGATTGAAATCGGACGGTTCCGATGAACGGAGCGATTGGAACGGTCCGAACGTTCACTTCAATCCAGGCCGTTATCCCCAAATTGGATGGTTCAAATGAACGGACGATCGGCCGGTCCGAACGTTCACTTCAATCCAGGCCGTTGATCTAAGATCCAACGACTCTCGTTGATCGAAACGTTCGGATGGTCCGAACGTTCACACGCACATGAGTCGTTGATCTCGGATCCAACGATCGACGATGCTTACGCCCGAGCGACCGCGCCGGGTGTAGTTAGTTGATTGAACTAAGGCAGTTGGCTCGAGCCCGAGTCTGACTCAAATCCAAGGAACAGTGAAAACCAGTTAGGGTTTGAATTAACAGCTGATTTTTGGAGTATTTGTTTAAGGTAGCAAATAAGCTCCAAAAATCCTGAGATTTTAACTGGAGGTTTCTGACATAAGGATTGACTTTACATAAAATTTCCAGAGATTTTTATGCAATGCATTTTTCTCCAGAAAATTCCAGAAGGTTTGAGTTAGGGTTTGTACAAGGTTTGACTTGCCTCCAAAATTATCAAATAATTTCTAAAAATTATAAAATAATTAAAAGGTGTTACCAAGCCTCCCTAGAACTCAGGAAAAATATTTACATGGATTTGGCACAAGATCTTTGCCAATGAGATTTTTGATTGGAGTCAATTGAGGATTTTTATTTTTGATTTGCATAATTCCTTTACAGTAATTACAGAAATGATCAAGGACTTCAAGATACTAGAAAAGTTTTAATTTCTTCTCATTTTTATACATTTGAAATACGAATCCACATTTGGGATGTTACAGGTTTAGATGGAGAAGAATTGCGAGTATGACCTTGAGGGCCCACATGTAAGACACAACCAAAGGAAGAAGAAGCAATGCACAGGGAGTTCACAAGAGAACAGAAGCTGGAGCTTCCATGGCGGCATCGCCGGTGACAAAGGGGATGGTAGCTGTAACACCCTGGCTATGCGAAAGCCAAGATGTTACCTAAAACCCCTACCACAAATCAATAATTTGAATAATTTCTAACACACTAACAATACAGAACAAACTAAGGTTTATTCGACAGGGATCTAGCATAATAAACACCCTAATTTCAGCAATTAGCAAATAACATCTGAATTCGAACATGATACCCCATTTGAAAGAAAACTATTAAGATTATAACTGGAGAACATGATTCCATAACTCGTATAACCTAAGCATAACAATATCCAGTAACAATCATCAAAAGTGTTATTTATGATTACAGTCCAAACTCCTAAATGCGGAATAATAACAAATATTTATTTTAAAGGTGCGTGCAATAGTGTGTCTACTCCCTCCCAAAAATGCCATCTTCAAAGTTCACCTAAAACAAGAAACACAGCAAGGGTGAGTCCATGACTCAGCAAGTACAAAAGAATATTTTGAACAAAAGCAGGTAGAATTTATCAAGCACACTGTGGAACCAAAATATGAGGTAGTAGAAAACACATGAATGAATGAATATGCATGTCTTTCACTTCTGCTTATATTGGTATAATTAGTGAACACCCGTCGGTATTCATTTATGTCCGCATTATCCAAAATGCGGGGATCCAAAGCCCGTTTGAAGAATATTTCAAAACGGGAATCCAAATTGCCCACATTGGAATGATGGATCTTACTTGCCCATGTTGGAATGATGGAACTTCACTATCGACTCCCGTGGGTGTAACAAGAACAATACTTGCATGCATGAATGAATTCGATGAACAAAGATATATCATTAACAGAACCATGGTAACCAGCTATAAATAGGAATAAGTACGCATCAAACATTGTTCACCATACATTCATCGTACAAGGAAAAGCTCATATCAACAAAACCATACAAATGTACTTGCCTTTTTCGCTACGACGTGCGAAAGGCAAGGACGATGCCCCTAATTCCGGAACCCCTTCTCCTACACAAGAGAATCACTAACATAAGAACGATGTGAAAAGTAGATTTTACTCATACCACCTAACCCTTCTTCCCAAAACACAAGATTCGAATATTGGTTCTACTCAATTTACCCGATAGTCTAGCGAAAGGTCACATTGGACAACAGTACTAAAATCTTCATATCTTTTACTACGAAGCTTAGAAAGGAGTGGTCTTGGACTCTTTAGAAACATGAAAAAATCGTTTATGATAACCTAGCTGGAAAGGTTTTATGATTCGGTCATCTAACATATCTAAGGATCAGATGAAGTTTCTGCACCTACAATATGTCAATCAGAACTACTACGGTAGAAGAAAATTCGCATCTTTTTATTGGCTCAACCAAAAATTAAGTTTGCTACCAATCTGGAAATATTAAAGGATTTCCTACAACCTTTATGTTGGGTGAAAACTCCGATTTGGCCCCTAACTAAATCTTATTGGCTACACAAAGTAACTGTTAATCCTCATCAGCCCTTTTGGACAGTCGCAAAGAAACCATCATAACTTCTAGACCGTAACTCCAAATTGAGTGATATTTACACCTATAGAAAGGTAAGGACGATAACTACAACTTTCTAATATACGATCAGACCGGAAAACGCACGTAATCTACCCAAAAATGACGAATAACGTCGACTGTTCTAAACCGATGTACTACAGACAACATCAAAACAAACCGATTAATCTACCAAGCGATCGGGGATCGAGTTTACCCTTGTCGAACCGCTGGAGATCAACGTCTCGCTATGTGAACGTGCCCTTCCTCTCCTCTTCCTTCCTCCTCTTCCTTCCTTCTCCCTTTCTTCCTCTTCCTTCTTCTTCCTTCCTCTCCTTCCTTTCTCCTCATCTCGGTAGAGCAACATGGAGGGGGTCTGCTACAGTACCCGTGCTACAGTGGTGTCATGCATTGTAGCTACAGTAGCTACTAGGGTTTTTCCCCTCCTTTTATACGTGGTCGGCCCCTCATGGGCCTCCTGGGCTTAGGCCAGAGGCCCAGGTTGCCGAAAACTATAGAAACCCCCTTTTTCTCATGTCTAATTTCTCTTTTGAGAGCTTTCTTTCTTATAATAAATTAGAGTGTTATAGCAGCGGCCATAGAGGACAAAAATGGAACAGGGATGTCGAGGCGGTCTCGTGGGTGGTGGACGCGCAGCCGGGAGTAGACGAGAGCGGTTCTGGCGACAGCAAGCGGTGGATGGTCGTGGAGGGGATGACATGGTGACGGCTCCGGGAGAGGGAGAGGGTGAGAAATAGGGGAAACATGAGTACCAGCGGGGTGTGGGGAACTCACCTAGCTGGTTGGTGGAGGCAGAGGAAGACCGGAGCGAGCTGGCCATGGCGACTTGGGGTGGCACGGGGTAGGCCGATGGTGACGGCGACCTGCGAGGAAGAAGAAAGGGGGTGAGCTATAGGGTTTGGTAGAGGGAGGTCCAAGGATACTCCCGTAGGGAGGAATTGAAAAGGGGTCCCAAGGGAAGAAGTGGCGATGGTGGAGGCGGTGTTGGCCGGAGTTGGAGAAGAAGTCGGCGTTCAGGTCCTCCGATGGATTTAATCCTGAATTGATTTGGGGAAAGTCTTCCAGGGATCCTAGAACATGTTGTGATGCAGTCGGCCACAGTCGGGTTCATTGAGATGGCCGGAACGACAAAATTGCTCTAGCGGCGCGGCCATGGACTTCGGTTTTGGAGCTCGGTTCGAGCTCTCAAGAAGAGGGGAATGGAGATGGGAGTGGAAAAAGGGATGAAGCGAGCTCGGGGGCACCCTTTTATAGGCACAAGGGGCGGAGAGGCCGATGGGGTCGATGTGCTCGGTGTGGGCAAGGGGGACAAGGTGGAGTGGGGGCGGTGGTAGTGCAGCTGCACATGGCGACACAGAGGGCGACGAGGTGACTGCGCTGGCTTCGTGGTGTGCGATCACGGTGATAGCGAGACACGGGCGGCGACAACGCAGCAATGTGCGGGGGACGGCACGTTGGAGTAGAAGTCAGAGGAATTGACAGGAGGGCCCCGCCTGTCGGTGAGAGGAAAGAGCGAGAGACTGGTGGGAGGGTCTCGTTGAAACCAGGCAATTATGATCAAAACCGAGTGGTTCTGGTCAAAATCGAGTGGGTGGTCGAAAACAAGTGGCTGGTCGAAACCCAGTGGTTCTGGTCGAAATCGAGTGGCTGGTCAAAATCGAGTGGGAGGTTGAAATCACAAGGGTGGTCAAAATCGAGTGGCTGGTCGAAACCGAGTCGAGTCAACTCAATTGGTTTGACCGAGATAATTTCAAAAAGGCTGAGAGAGTTGTGAATTTTTAGATAGAGTTTTAAAGCCCCAAAAATTATGAAAAATTCACAAAAGTTCCTTGAATCCTTTTGAACTTAATAAAATTATTTCCAACTCAACATTGGTAATTAATTTTGCAAATAATTAATTTTGGCTTTAAAATAATTAGGGAAATCTTTTAAAATTCGTAATAATTCAATAAATTAATTAAATTTCCCTTTTTAACTTTAAATTCAATAAAAACCCAGTAAACTCAATAAATTTTATTTTTAACTTTTTAAATACTAGAAAATTTAGTAAAAGCAATAAAAACTATTTTAAATCTCAAAAAAAAAAAATTATTTTATTATTATTTTTAAAATGGTAACATCACTTTCGGGTGTTACAGTTCGGGACAGGCATACCTTCATGTACCTTCATATAAATATTTGAATCCAAGTTTCCATAAATGTATGCAGTTACAACATCCATCAATTTCATTTCTAAATTCAAGTTTACTGTCATTGAGATTAAATATCTAAAGGTAGTTTTGCCCATGACCGGGAATAGGTTTATTCATAATCAACTTCTGGACATTGAGTGAAACCTTCTGCAATGAGCCTTGCTTTATATCTTACAACTTCATTATTTCATTTCTCTTTCGAACAAATACCCTCTTATGCCCTACGAGGTGCACATGGGGAGACGTGCAGTTTACAGGCCCAAACACCTCTCTTTTATTCAGAGATAATAATTCAGTTGCTATTGCATTCTTTCGATCTTCCCAATATGATATTTTCTTACATTCAGCGAGCGATGTAGGCTCTAGATCAAGATTAATGATTGTGGTAATTTTTTTGCAAAATAAATGTTGACATTGTCTTTTGTCCTATTTGTAGATTCTCCCGTAGTCACATAGTTTATAGCTTCTAATGCTTCTACTTGCCTACTGCTATTTCTAATTATGGGGGCAAGTCCCTTTAGTTTTCAGCTCTGATGTGTGCGCACACATCCATGCTGGTATCTCCCTCTGTGGGAATGTTCAAATCTAGTATGCTTTTTCTTGAAGGTTCTATACTGGTGTTAGGTCTCAACTGGCTCCCCTTCTGGCTCTGGGAACTTCAGTGATTGGCTGTGTCAAGTCATTCTTATCCTTTTTCACCAGACGTCCCTAACTACTTGCGATTCGAGAGGCCAGGGTTCTCGTCCTTTTATTTTGAGATATCTGGACAGGTTTAGGGATACCTTCAACTTTCTTCGGTATTTCAACCCTCTCCGGTGCATTGCGTGTAGGCACATGTGACTTGGTCATACTCTTCAAATCACTAAAGTGGGTAGACAATTGATTAGGTAATGCTTGCAAATCAATTATCTTCTGGACTTATGTATTTGCTTCACTAGTGAGCGGGTCATGTGCTTGGATTCCCATAGCTTGCCACGTTATTTTCTGATATTTTCATCAAGGGGTTGATTCCCCCTAATGACAGGAAATTATCCTCTTCAAATATGCTATCAGCGAAGCGGGCTGTATGCAAATCTCCAGTCATGGGGTCCAAACACTTGATTATAGATGCTGTCTCATAACCAATATATATCCTAGAGTTTCGGAGAGAGCCCATTACAGTTTGCTGTGGTGGTGGTATAGGTACATAAACCTTACAACCAAATCTGTGAAGATGAGAAATTTTCGGTGTTGGCCCTTACGCTAGGTGTATAAGTGAATGAATGTTATATGACGTTGGTCTAAAATTGATGAGAATTGCTGCGTGTAGAACTGCGTGTCCCCAACTTATAGTTGGTAAACTATAATTCTACAAAAGCGGTCGTGCAATAAATTTAATTCTTTTGATTAATGCCTCTACTAGTTCATTCTGGGTGTGGACATGCGGTACATAATGCTCAATGTTAATTCTCATTGACATGCAATAATCATCAAATGTCTTTAAAGTAAATTCTCTAGCGTTGTCCATTCTAATGGACTTCACATGATGATCAGGAAAATTATTTTAAATTTTAATTATCTACGAGATTAGCTTTGCAAAAGCATAATTTCTTATAGATGATAAACATACATGCGACCATTTCGAGGAAGCATCATTGAGCATCATAAAATATCTAAATGGCCCTGGTAGGGGATATATAGAACCACAAAGGTCTCCTTGGATACGGTCTAGGAATGCAAGGATTTCATCCTTCACTTTCAGAGCAGAAGGTCTAGTAATTAATTTCTCGGTGGCACAAGCGGGACATACAAAATCTTCCTGATTCGGGAAATTCTTTACATTGATATTATATTCCTGTGAATTGTTAATTATATTTGTCATCGTAAGACCTGGGTGGCCTAATCTATCATGCTAGAGACAGAAAATTTCAGAGATTCTAAACATAGTTTTCAGGATATTATAGGTTGCAGGTGTCTTAATATTAGTGTAGTATAGCTCATTTTCATATAAAGGAAGTCGTTCTAATACCATTTTTCTATTTTCTTCATACTTTGTAATGAGTAGGTATTCCTTACCATACTCTTTTTCAGTCTCTACGTGGAAACCGTTAGCATGAATATTCTTAAAACTTAAGAGAGTTCTAGTCGATTCTGGATACAAGGCATCTTCAATGACCAAAGTTGTGCCCATCAAGAGTATAATTGTGGCTCTTCCTGAGCCTATTATACAAGCATCGCTGCCCGTGATTGTTGTAAGACTACCAGCATTCTTGCTGATCGACTGAAAAAATTTCATCTCTCTCAAGATGGTATTCGTTGTGCCGCTATCTACTAAGCACACTTTCTCCATAGGGCGCCACACGCGTTCTGATATAAAGTATTGTCTTAATATGAGGTAGGAAGCAATCAACACATAAATAAAATACTTCAAAATCAGAACACAACTTGCTATTATAAATACGGAAAAAATAAGTCTTGCATGACTTGTCATAAGAATTTAATGTTTTGCTCTCCTAGAGCTTACAATCATTATTAAAATAATTCAATATTCTATCACAACCACAAACTGCAAGTAACTGTAAAAAGATCTAAGTGCAATACGTGCACTAGATTGAATTAGCGAAGTATGTATAAACTTCTGTCTGAATCTGCACTATGGTGATCTTCTCCTCTTGGGCAACTACGGCTACGGCCTGCGATGTCCAAAGGAGGGGTGATGGGGGTTGCTATTGGGCTGTATACATCTATGAGTGCAACTAATGGTTGTGAATCCTCTGTGCCTACAATGGCGAGGTGTGCCTCATACTGTTCTTTGCCCTTCTTCTTAGACTAGAAAGCAATAATAACGTGCTACGGCTCATGGCAAATCAGTGTCCAATGCCCCATATGCCACATTTGTTGCATCCTTGGTCCCACTAGCCATAGGGCTTGTCATCGCGCTTCCTTTATCCGCCCTTCTTGGTTTGAGCATTAAGCTTGACTTTGCGACCCACGACCTTACCCTTCTTGCCTCTTTCCTTTGTGTGAGGCTTCCTCACCATGTAGCTGCTAGCATTGGCTTCATGTCCAACATTGCTACTAGGCGGTTGTGAGATATAATTCTTCCTTAGAATATCATCTTGAGATTTCGCAACTTGCATTATGTCAATCAATTTGGCATACTCCTTGTAGCCATCTTGACGATAGTTGCGTGCGGATTGCATCGCATTCGGGTGCAAGGTAGTGAGAGTCTTCTCAATCTTCTGCTCATCCGTGATTCCACAGAGTTGAAGACTAGTACAAATTCTGTGCAAGACAGAATTCTACTCTTCCATGGTCTTGAAGTTAGCAAAACACAATCGAGTCCATTCCTGCTCTGTTTGAGGAATAATGGTGTACTTTAGCTTATCGAACCACTTCTTCAGTGTAGTCCATAAAGCTAGTGTGTTCTTCTCCGTCATATACTCATTCTTGAGCATTAGGCAGAGATGGTGTCTGAGGAAGTGAAGTGCCTTCTTATTTTCCTCAGCAATGGGATTGGCATCCTTTGAGGCGCCAAACTAGATAGCAGCACGGAGCTTCTTGGCTCAAAGTACAATCTCGACGTCAGAGGCCCAAGTCAAGTGATTCTGGCCATACTAGGCTAGCTCTTTGAACTCCCGGTTCGTGATGCCAGTAATCTACATATTTATGCAAGGAGTTCATAAGATTACTACTAGTAATTTACATAAAATGGTTGCAAAAAATGGTACAAAAATTCACATAATGTTCTCGTATTTTTCATGATTTACTGCTATTTTCAGTGATTAAAAGTAATATAAACAATCACAGATAATCAAAACAGTAAATATAATATATAAATTGCATATAAATAATAATAATAGAGTTAAACATGCTTTAAATGCTCAAAATGATTCAAAAAATTGAATTTCGGAGGACATTTTCTGCTGGAAAATGAATTTTCAGATAATTCTGCATTTTTCAAGGGTAAAGTGCTAATTTTCGGTTCCGATAAAACTTTTCGCATCATTTTAGAAAACTCGAGGGCCTTTTTTGCAAAATTTTTAGGATTTTCCTTTTTTTCTTTTCTGAGATTTTTCTTAGGGCGGGCCCATATTTCCTTGGCCCAAATCGGCCTAGTCATGTTTTTTTCACGATTCGGCCCGTCCGGCCTTTCCCCGGTCCAAAACCACTGGCCAGCCCAGCAAGAGGTGGCGGCTAGCGCTTGAGCCTTCGTGGCCATGGCGCCCATGCGACAGCGTGCGACCGGAAGCGGCACTTGTGCAGTAGCGTGCGGGTGGCAGGCTGGTGGCGCGGCGGCGTAGGACGGGCTTGTAGGCCGGCAACGCGGGCGTGGAAGACAAGCGGAGCAACGGTGGCGGCGTGCAGTGCTCGTGCGAGAGTGGTGGGGAGGACCAAGCGAGGCGTGCGCGGCGCCTCGTGCGGGAGGATCGAGCAGGGCGGGGCGGCGCTCATGTGGGAGGGCGACACGCTCACGGGTGCGACTTCGGCGATGCATCTTGAGATGATCGACACGGCGGCGGCTTGGCGGCGGCTGCGCTTGGTGTGGCACCAGTACCGCACGCGCAAGCCGCGACTTCGGCCGACGGCGGAGCGGCGTGGCGCGCTATGGGCGGGCGTGTGGGCGACACGTCCACATGCAGGTGCCCGGCGGCTTCGGTGGCACAATTGCATGCAAACGGCGTGGGATGCGGCCGCGTGTGGTCAGCACGGCCGCATGTCGGCGCAGTTTTTTTTCTTTTTCTATGTTCATGCAATCTACCATCTACAGTGCAATCAACATCTACTCATTCATGCAACCTACCAATCGGCTTGACCGATGATTTCAAGTTGGCTCGCGGTAGATTTGCATGGTAGGAAATAATCTAGAAAACCAAATTTACGGAATTGAAAGCGATCTAGAAAATGCGATTCAATCTACGAGTGTCGTGGTTCAACGGTCACATTTCGATCCGAGAAAAGGAGGCCTAGAGGTAGGCCGAAGTCGATTGTGCTGATAACGTGTTGAGGAACCATCGCCGGCGAGTCCAATTCGATCATTTACCTTGTAGACATACATAGAATCGCACAAAACAATGCAAGAATAAATAGTAGAATGAATAAATAGATATGTGTAGATTTGTTTCTTCTCAAAAATACGTACAATAATTAGAGATCATCTCCTATATATAATTTAGAGGTAGATAAAGTACCCACTATGGTTCAGTCCTGTAGAGCCCAGGTTTCCTAACCGAAAGAAACCAGCGAGAGATAATAAAGCTAGGATTTCCGCCAGCTAGCTATAGATAAAACAAGAAGCTAGTACACAGAAAATAAATTAAGTAGGGGAGGCCCCTGGAACCCTTGGCCCTCGGGCAACGGCCCCGGGAGAGGGCCTCACGGTGCTTCCTAGTACACACGTTATAAGCACACACAGCCGCCAAACCAACGGGCCGAAAGCTAGAGCGGCTCACGGATTCGCAAGGCGCAACAAAACCCTCGCAAACCCACACGGTCTATATAAGCAGCCGCGGTGCACGAAGCCAAGCCAAGCCCAGCCCAAACCACCCGGACTTCTACCCCCGCGCCGCCGCCGCCGCCGCAGCACCACCGCACCCCCGCGGCGGGATTCCACCGAGCACCTGGCGCGCATGGCCATGACCCCGCACCGCCTCTGCCAGACACCCACCCGCGCCGCTTTGTACTCCCACCCCTCCACTGCCCCGCTCCCCAGGCAGCACCACTCCTCCCCTCTCCGCCTCCCGCTCCTCCGCGCCGCCACCCGCCCCGTCCGCCTCTCGGTCGCCGCCGTCTCCACCGGCGCCGTACCTGCCACCGCCGCCGCCGGGATGGACACCGTTGCCGAGTGGGGGCTGACCTCGCTCAAGGAGGCTGACTCGGAGGTGTACGACCTCATCGAGCGCGAGAAGCGGCGGCAGCGCGCTGGTATCGAGCTCATCGCCTCGGAGAACTTCACCTCGCTAGCCGTCATAGAGGCGCTGGGGTCACCGCTCACCAACAAGTACTCCGAGGGCATGCCGGGGGCCCGCTACTACGGCGGCAACGAAGTCATCGACGAGGTCGAGGAGCTCTGCCGCGCCCGCGCGCTCGCCGCGTTCCACCTCGACCCCGCTGCCTGGGGCGTCAACGTGCAGCCCTACTCCGGCTCGCCCGCCAACTTCGCCGCCTACACCGGGCTGCTCCAGCCCCACGAACGGATCATGGGGCTCGATTTGCCGTCGGGAGGGCACCTCACGCACGGGTACTACACGGCGGGGGGCAAGAAGATCTCCGCCACGTCAATCTACTTCGAGAGCCTGCCGTACAAGGTGAGCTCCGACACCGGGTACGTCGACTACGACAGGCTGGAGGAGAAGGCCATGGATTTCCGCCCCAAGCTCATCATCTGCGGTGGGAGCGCGTACCCGCGGGAATGGGATTACGCCAGGCTCAGGGCCATCGCGGACAAATGCGGCGCCATGTTGCTGTGTGACATGGCTCATATCAGCGGCCTCGTTGCCGCGCAGGTACGGACCTGTCTGTGTTCCTGCTCCTGGTTGGGTTCATACTTTGCCGAATAAAATACATAGGTAATCACAATAAAACTACAGAATTGCTCTATATCGTTCGAATGATAGTTTTTGTGCAAATCATTCGAATTTGACCTTGCGATTTGCTTGGATATTTGTGCTCTGGCCGGCGAGCTCATCTTCTCCGCCTTCTCTCGAGCATTTGGGGGGGGGGCGTGTCTTTCTGCTTGTTTAATTCGTATGTTCATTGAAATTTTGCGTTACTGGCGCAAATATCTAAATGTGTTGCACCTTCCTAGATAGTTGATGCAACGTTCGATTTTTTTTATTCTTTCCTCCTCTGTATTTGGGTCAATATTGCACTTTGTTCTAGAATCATGGTACATATGTTTCTGTGAGTATCAAAATTTCTTTCCTATTACAAAGAAGGGGTTGGTTGGTGCCTGGGTACTAGTTGTGATATCCCAAAGAAGGAAATGTTATACTTGAATATATCTGTTAAATTTTTACTAGGAATGACTACATAGGAATTGTTTTCCTATTAATATGTGCTCTCCTTGTCTGTAATTCTTGTACCTTCGTATGGATTTGAGTAATACATGATACTGACACTATTTGAATGTGACATGTCTTTATTTGTTGCAATTGAGATCAAGCCTGACTCATTGTTGCAACAAAGGATGCTTCTTATTTTATTATTATAATCATTGGTGAGTCTGTACTCTGTCCATGACAATTTATTGGCCTTCCCTCAATTGCTTTCAGTAAATTGCTTATGATCTCTCCAAATATTGTAATACAGTAATTTATCGAGTCTATTGTGTCAGTAAATTAATCATTAACCTACAAATGGAGTGGTGAATACATGCATTCCCAACAAGAGATGTTATTGATACTGTTATTCTCTTAGCGCTTTATTATGAATGCAGAAATTTCACGTGAGTTTTGCAGGAATTTTACAGGAAACTCTGTAATTCCCACAAGAATCCTATGGAACTCCCGTATTCCTAACAGGGCCTTATTTGTTTGGACCTATTTGTGATGTACTTATTATTTCCTTTGCTCTTGTGTAGGAGGCTGCAAATCCTTTCGAGTATTCTGATGTGGTTACGACCACCACCCACAAGAGTCTCCGAGGGCCAAGGTCTGGTATGATCTTCTACAGGAAGGGCCCGAAGCCTGCCAAAAAAGGCCAGCCTGAGGGTGCTCGTTATGACTACGAGGACAAGATCAACTTTGCAGTGTTTCCATCACTCCAAGGGGGCCCTCACAACCACCAGATTGCTGCGCTGGCGGTTGGCCTGAAGCAAACCATGTCACCTGGATTCAAGGCCTATATTCAGCAGGTCAAGGCCAATGCTGTTGCCCTTGGAAATCATCTGATGAGTAAGGGCTACAAGTTGGTTACTGATGGAACAGAGAACCACCTTGTTCTCTGGGATCTCCGTCCTCTTGGCTTGACTGGTATGTAGAGCGGTTTAATTGGCATCTTCTATTTTGCAAACTTGCTGTAAAGTTGGTTTACTGAAATTGTAGGTAACAAAGTTGAGAAGGTCTGCGATCTGTGCAGCATTACACTAAACAAAAATGCTGTCTTTGGCGACAGCAGTGCAATGTCACCTGGTGGTGTCCGCATTGGTCAGTATCTCTTCCCAGCCTCAACAAATTGGCGGTTTAACACTGTTTATTATGTGATGCACGGTTGGGTGTGAACAAATATGGTTTTGTTGCTTTTTTGCCCACATGCTTTAGAGGTTATTAATGGTCACTGGCAAGGAAAGAGGTTATTAGTCACTCAAATTGACCCTTGTTTCTCATTCACAGCGGTCCCTGTGAGTATGAGGTGTGAGATAGGCCAACATATTAGTGTGGCATAGAATTATCATGGAAAAGTTTCTTGTGGAATATCACTTCTGCTCCCATAGATGATAATCCCTATTTCATGGAAGAAAGGGCCTTCCATTATTCTAAATTGAATCACACTATTGTTACCTAGTCCCAAGGTTTTTAAGGTGATAAGACGAGGTGAGGCGGCAAACCACCTTTGTACTGCCAAAGCGTTTAAAGTGTGCGGCAAGACGACCCCATACACACATCCTAAGCTAGTATGGCAACAAATTAGTAGCGCATGCATATCTTGTTATTGCCGGTTCTTGAGCCCATGCAGCACCTATCCTCTTTCCAATTGCTTTTCTCCCATATAGCACTCATCCGCCTTGCAAGTTCCAACATGTAGCTTGTTACAATACACCACCACAATTCATATTTCAATTAATTGAGTAAATATGGATTGACATACCTTGTTGATAATATCCCATCTCTTCTCTCCTCCCAAGTAACAAGCTACATGGAAATGGGACAACAATGAAGTGAAAAACTAAGAATTAAATATACTATTACATGAATAATGAGCAACATAACAAGCACGACATCCACAACAATAAAATAAGGCCACAAACTTAGAGTCTAATGGCATAACATAAGCCCACAAAAATAACGTAAGTCCAATTCTCATCTCTCAAAAGTCTTCTATCTCAATCTCATCTAAATTGGTAGTAGCATCCATGTTCTCTCCATCACCATCTTCGATAGCATCGGTTGGATCTTTGTCATAATCATCCACATCGTCATCATCAAGCACGATCTCTTCTTCCTCTTCTTCATTTCCCGAATCCGAGTTTGGCTCATCTTCCACAACCCTTGGTGTAGATCTTACATGCTGAGTGCAGTGTTCACCTAGACGCTAGGTGGAAGGCGGGCAGAGGGTGGCTGACTAGCACCTAGCCCACCTAGGCGGTGGTCGAATAGAAGCAACTGGAGGGAGGGGAGAAGGAAGTGAAGAAGAAAAAGAAAGAAAAAAGAAAAAAGAAAAAAGAAAAAAGAAAAGAAACTTACATGGCTGGCCTGGTCTAGTCTAGCCCAGCCTTCTAGTCTTCCTCTGCCTCCACTGCCCTTCCTTATCCTCTTGCCCTACGCCTGCCCTCCTCTGCCTTCGCCCCGCTCTCGCTATCCCCTCGCCCATCCCGCCGCCGCCTCATCCCCCTCCCATCAGCACAAAATCCGGCGGTGGGAGACAAAATCCGACAACAGGGAAGCGGAATCGACGGCGGGGAAGCGACAACGACGTCGATCTAGCCGGCGGCGCGGTGCAATCGACAGGGGTGACACGGAAACAGCAGCGGCGACGATGATTCGCCCGGCGGCGTGGTGGAATCGATAGGGGCGACACTAAAACAACGGCAGCGACGTCGATTCGACCGGGAGTAACATCGATCCACCGCGTCCCACGCCGCACCCCGGTTCATCCTGCCGACGCAGAACAGGAGGCGGAGGCGCCGCTTGGACCGGCTGCGGTACCAAGACGCCTTTCCTGCCCGTAGCCACCTCGTCCCTCCTTGGAGCAGGTTGACCGCCTAGGCGGGGTGCGCGTCTAGGCCATCGATTACCCCCAAGTCGCGGCAGTGGGGTTGCGCCTAGCGCCTGGGGGAACACTGGCCGAGTGTAGGTCATTGGCTCGCCATTAGCTCTCCTAGGAACATTGCGACCTCGAAGCTTGCATGATGCACCAACGACTTCGTCAATATGGTCCATGTAAGGTCACACTCACAACCGTGACCATCTTGAGGTGGTTTGGCCAATGGGCCAACCTATTCATTGTCACAATAACTCATCTACGATCAAAGGGTCATAGCTTTTGCCTTTCTTCACACCGCTTTTGAAACCTACTTGTCATCTTTCGGTTGTATGCAATATAGACCAAATCATTCAATTTTTTGTACTCTAATCAGTTCCTTTTCTTGGTATGGATCTACAAATGACATTCAAAAGCAAACGAAATGAATAAATGGCTTGCTGAAATTGATAATGAATAAGCCACAAAATGAGGAGTTAAAAACTTGAAATCGAATGCTTCATCAACTTGACTTACAAATTAAATGGTACTCCCGATTTGTCCTCTCCTTGTTTTTCTTGAGTTTCTCTTCCTCTTACTCCCGATTTGTCTTCCTCTTGCTCCCGATTTGTCTTCCTTTTCCTTCTACTTCTTTTTCTTTATTCCTCTCCTGATTTGCTCCCGATGTGCTCCAGCCTACTGCTCATCCTTCTTTCTTCTTTGCTCGCCTTGCCTCGCCTTGAGGACGACTAGGTGTCATGGCGCCTCTTAGGCGCCGTGGTCGCCAAGCCCGCCGTGACAACCATGCAAACTAGTAGCATTAGTGATGTGACGGTGGCCCGATCTTCCGAAAGGTACTGATAAGTCGATTGTGGAGAACTCGTCGTTGATGATCCGAAGGCTCCGACCAGAACAGATCAAACCTTCTGCAATCACTACACCACTGCTCCGATGGTTATCAACCGTGCCGAACGCGGTTGACCTCGCCAAGAAGGCTATCTCCTGCATGCGAATCGAGAACACAAGTAAGAGGGTAGAAGATGCAATCTGATATTGTATTGCGAATATAGATGAAGCACACAATGTGGGGTTCCTCAACCGAACGTGCGGCGAGACTGCTAAGCAGAATAATCTCAAAGAAAAACCCACCCTAAACTATGACGACTACTGTATATATATAGGGGGACGTGAGGTCAACCTAGGGTTGTGCGGCCGCGGGAAGAGGCGTACACAACCTGGACTCCGACCTCGATACGCTTACAAGGCCCTATTAGGCCAAAACGGTGACGCAACACCTCATTCACTATTCGGTCGCGATCTCAGTCGAAGACACAGTCGAGGATCCCAGTCTGGGGTGGTCTTGAGGAGTCCATGCTATCTCTGGTCGTAGATTGTGTCCAACGAGTACTGGGCCCGCCGAGTACTGGTGACACTGGTCGTATGCCTTCTTGAAGTGGTCGTAGACCCTGCGGAACTGGTCGTAGACCTTCTTGAACTGGTCGTAGTCCTAGATTCCTAAGTACAAGTAAATCATCTCCGTTAGGTAGTATCATAGAGTTATCAAATAATACACTCAGCCGTAGAAACGAATTTACCTGATAAATAAGTTAACGAGCACGCGCCCGAGTAATTGGACCTTGCACATCATTCAAAGTAGTAGGAAGAGGAGTGTTCATATCAGTAGAAGTGATGTTCTCATCATCCTCCCCTTCTTGAATTGGAGTCGTCCTCGACTCAAGATCATCCTCCGCGCCCAAGAAAGACTGCAAATCTGCAATGTTAAAGCTGTAGCTAACCCCAAAATCTGCAGGCAAGTCTAACTTATATGCATTATCATTAATATGTTCAAGAACTTTAAAAGGACTATCTGCACGTGGTATGAGTTTAGACTTTCTCAATTCAGGAAATCGTTCTTTACGCAAGTGTAACCACACAAGATCACCAGGTTTAAAAGAAACATACTTGCGTCCCTGACTACCAGCAACTTTATATTTAGCATTCATAATCTCAATGTTATCTTTTGTTGACCCATGCATATTTAGTATCAACTCAGCACGTTTTTTAGTATCAAAATTTACTTTCTCCGAAGCTGGAAGAGGTAACAAGTAGATAAGTGCACGAGGTATGAATCTATAAACAATTTCAAAAGGACACTTCTTTGTGGTAGAATGCAGCGAACGATTATAAGCAAACTCTACATAGGGCAAGCAGTCCTCCCACATTTTTAAGTTCTTTTTAAGTACAACCCTAAGCATAGTGGACAAAGTTCTATTGACAACCTCAGTTTGTCCATCGGTTTGGAGATGACAAGTAGTGGAAAATAACAGCTTAGTCCCCAACTTACCCAACAAGGTTCTCCAAAAATGACTAAGAAATTTAGCATCACGATCTGAAACTATCGTATTCGAAATACCATGCAAGCGAATGATTTCCTTAAAGAACAAATTAGCAACATTTGTAGTATTATCACTTTTATGAGATGGTATAAAATGGGCCATCTTAGAGAATCTATCCACTACAACAAAAATAATATCCCTCCCTTTCTTTGTTCTAGAAAGCCCTAAAACAAAGTCCATAGAAATATCTTCCCAGAGTATGCTTGGAACAGGAAGAGGCATGTATAAACAATGGGGATTAAGTCGTGACTTAGCTTTTTGGCACGTGGTGCAGCTGGCAATGAAGCGTTCGACGTCACGCCTCATCTTTGGCCAATAAAAGTGGTGAGTCAGAATGTCCTCGGTCTTCTTCACGCCGAAGTGACCTATCAATCCTCCTCCATGCGCCTCCTGTAACAACAAAAGACGAACGGGGCTAGTTGGAATACATAGCTTGTTAGCACGGTACACGAACTCATCATGCACCACAAATTTATTCCAACCCTTTCCCTCTTGACAATTTAGCAACACATTTTTAAAATCAACATCATGCACATATTGCTCCTTTATTGTCTCAAATCCAAAATTTTTGAAGTCAAGTTGTGAAAGTATGGTATATCTCCTAGACAAAGCATTTTCTTTGCCTTTTTTATATTTAATGATGTAGGGAAAAGACTCAATGAACTCAACCCACTTAGCATGTCTGCGGTTCAGGTTGGTTTGACTTCGAATATGCTTCAAAGATTCATGATCAGAATGTATTACAAACTCTTTGGGCCATAAATAATGTTACCATGTTTCCAAAGTTCGAACTAGAGCCTATAATTCTTTATCATAGGTAGAATAGTTCAAACTAAGACTACTTAATTTTTCACTAAAGTAAGCAACAGGTTTTCCTTCTTGAATTAACACACCACCAAGACCTATGCCACTAGCATCACATTCTAATTCAAAAGTTTTGCTGAAATCGGGAAGTTGAAGCAAAGGGGCGTGTGTTAGCTTATCTTTGAGAGCGTCGAAAGCTTGTTGTATGGTGGCCCACGTAAAAGGAACTCTCTTCTTTGTAAGCTCATTCAGCGGTGCAGTAGGGGTGCTGAAATCCCGAACAAAACACCGATAGAAGCCAGCGAGCCCTAGAAAACTCTGCACTTGTGTGACCGTTTTAGGAGGCGGCCAACTCTGGATAGCGACGATCTTGGCTTGATCAACTTCGATGCTCTGTGGAGTAACAGCATAGCCAAGAAAAGAAATTTGATCCGTGCAAAAGGTGCACTTCTCAAGGTTACCAAACAAACGTGCTTCTCTCAAAACATTAAAAACAGCACGTAAATGATACATGTGTTCTTCATATGACTTGCTATAGATCAGAATATTATCAAAATAAACTACCACAAATTTTCCAATGAAAGCACGCAAAACTTCGTTCATCAAACGCATGAAAGTGCTAGGTGCATTAGTTACACCAAAAGGTATCACTAACCACTCATATTGTCCGAACTTAGTTTTAATAGCAGTTTTCCATTCATCTCCCAATTTCATTTTAATCTGGTGGTAACCACTCCGCAAATCAATCTTTGTGAAAATAATAGAACTACTTAACTCATCAAGCATGTCATCTAGCCTAGGAATAGGATGACGATACCTTATGGTAATATTATTAATGGCTCTGCAATCAACACATATACGTCAACTACCGTCTTTCTTAGGAACCAAAAGAACAGGAACAGCACAAGGACTAAGGCTTTCTCTTACGTACCCACGGTCCAAAAGATCTTGGACTTGTCGCTGAATTTCCTTAGTCTCCTCCGGATTGGTCCTATATGCAGCACGGTTTGGCAAGTCGTTCCTGGGAGCAAATCAATTTGATGCTCAATCCCTCGAATTGGTGGTAATCTCAGGGGTACCTCAGTTGGAAATACATTCACATACTCCTGCAAAAGGTTAGCAATAGCAGGAGGCAAAGAGCTAGATATATTCTAAGTGAATATAAAACATTTTTGCATATCAAAGCATAGCATGGTAGCTAATTATCAAAAATTTCAGCAAGATCAGATTTGGTTGTAAGCATGACACAACTCTTTAATTTAATTGCCTCGGTCTTAGAACTAGGTGCTAACCGCTCTTTCTTAGGTGCGAAAATATTCTTCACTACTTGCTGATTTTCAGATTCATGTTCAAGTTCTTTCTTCTCATTTTCAGCTAGCTCTTTATCACAATTCACAATTTCAGTAGGCGTCAAAGGTAGCAAAGTTATTTTCTTTCCTTTGTGCATAAAAGAGTATTTATTACTTCTACCATGATGAGTTGCATCGGTGTCAAATTCCCATGGACGACCTGATAAAAGAGAACAGGCTTGCATAGGTATTACGTCGAAATCAGCAATATCATGATAGGAACCAATGGAAAGATGCACTCTCGTAGATTGTGTTACCTTTACCTTACTGCTGTTGTTTAACCACTGAATGTGGTATGGGTGAGGATGCACGCGTGTGGTTAAGCCAAGCTTCTTGACTAATCCTGAATTCACTAAGTTATTGCAGCTTCCGCTATCAATTATGACACGAACACGGCAATCCTTAACGATGAGGAACATCTGAAACAAATTATGACACGTTGTAGCGTATCCTCTTGCTCGCTTTGAGAGCTCAATACTCGTTGCACAATTATGGTCCTATAATTTGCCGTAGCAGCGGCACCTAAAATTTTCTCACCATCGCTATCTGCCTCATTATCATTTTCATTGCCTGCAAGGTTAGCTACAAGAGTATATTCATCCTCAACATCACTAGCACTTACATAACCACCATCTTCTGTCGCACGCTCGTTGACTTGGGCAATCTCTCATGAAGTGGCACATTCCTTTACAACGGTGGCATACAATTCATGTTGTACGACCTGTGGAAGCAACCGATGAAGAGCTCTGCGCTAATGCCTGCACACTAGTAGATTTGCTCATCTCGGGTGCGCGTGACGGTGGAGATGGTGTCACGAACGCGCCTACTCACGAGGGGGCAGCAGACCGAAAAGCATGTGGGGCTATCTTGACTTGTCCCGGCGTTGATCTCGATGTAGACGTACTACTAAAGTTGCTCCTGGTCCTTTGTTGTATACCTTGCAATTCTTTTTCTACCAAACAAGCAATCTGGAACAACCTATTAATATCATTATATTCTTTGTAATCAACTATGTCTTGAATCTCACGCTTTAAACCACCATAAAAACGAGCCATCTTATCCTCATCCTCAACAATATTACAACGCAGCATGTCTATTTGTAGTTCTTGATAATAATCCTCGACAGATTTATTACCTTGATCTAAGCGTTGTAATTTCTTACGCATATCATGTTTATAAGCAGGAGGAACAAATCTAGCACGCATAGCTACTTTCAATCTATCCCATGTATCAGGTGTTAAACCAGAATTAACCACTTGATTCCACCAAATGATAGCAAAATCTTTAAATTCACTAGTAGCTTGTCTGACTCTATGCACTTCAGGAACTAAATGGGCATTAAATTTTTGTCGGGATACAAGGATTCAAAGGATGCAAGGCGGGGAGTGGTCGTAGACCAACTGGGGGTGGTCGATTTTCTTCTTCTTCACTGGGGGTGGTCGGTTTGCTTCTTCTTCTACTCTTTTTTTGACTGCCGAAACCCAACCTAGGGTTCCTTTCTTCTTTTCTCTTTTTTTTCTGACTGCCGAAACCCAACCTAGGGTTTCTTTCTTCTTCTTTTTTTTCTCTTATTTTTGATTGCCAAAACCCAACCTAGGGTTCCTTTTTTTTTGCGAATGTGACCTTGACTCAAAACTCTTCAAAACCCTCTTCTGGGTCTATGGATATATATGGATCACAAACTTTTTGTAGAAGGCAGGGGTATATAGGTAATTAAAAGATACTCTCTGAATTTTGGCTATGAAAATTCTTCTCGGACTTTGTGTGGCAGGCACGATATGATGAGTGCGTGGGGTGTCCGAGAGCAACAAGAAACAATAGGGTGGTCGGGGCGGAAACGAGTAGGTGGTCGAACCCGAGTAGGTGGTCGATTCCGACTAGGTGGCCGAACGCGAGTAGGTGGTCGATTCCGACTAGGTGGCCGAAAGGGAGTTGTTCGAGTAGGCGGTGGCGCGATCAGGATGGATGGTGGCACGGTGGGTGACGGTGTTGACTAGCGACCAAAAACACGACTCTAAACCAGCAACATGACTTAGACAAAGGACACTAATTCAACAACACAAAACAAAGAACGGAAATTGCAAGGCACAATGGGCGATGGGACAGCGGAAGAACACGACGAACAAAAATATTTTGTGGGGCAATTTTCTGGGGATTTAGGACGATGGAAAACAACTAATCTAATAGGGGAAAAAATTATGATTACATAACGGACAATTTTTGCTCTGATACCAACTGATGAGTCTATGGCCCGATCTTCCGAAAGGTATTGATAAGTCGATTGTGGAGAACTCGACGTTGATGATCCGAAGGCTCCAACCAGAATAGATCAAACCTCCTGCAGTCACTAAACCACGGCTCCAATGGTTATCAACCGTGCCAAACGCGGTTGACCTCGCCAAGAAGGTTATCTCCTGCATGCGAATCGAGAACACAAACAAGAGGGTAGAAGATGCAATCTGATATTGTATTGCGAATATAGATGAAGCACACAACGTGGGGTTCCTCAACCGAACGTGCGGCGAGACTGCTAAGCAGAATAATCTCAAAGAAAAACCCACGTTAAACTATGACGGCTACTGTATATATATAGGGGGACGTGAGGTCGACCTAGGGTTGTGCGACCGCGGAAAGAGGCGTACACAACCTGGACTCCGACTTCGACACGCTTACAAGACCATATTAGGCCAAAACGGTGACGCAACATCTTATTCAATATTCAGGTTGCGTATCTCTAGTCGAAGACTTAGTCGTAGGACTGGTCGTGGGGTGGTCTTGAGGAGTCCATGTTATCTCTGGTCGTAAGCCTTCTTGAAGTGGTCGTAGTCCCTGTAGAACTGGCCGTAGACCTTCTTGCACTGGTCGTAGTCCTAGATTCCTAAGTAGAAGTAAATCATCTCCGTTAGGCAGCATCATAGAGTTCTCAAATAATACACTCAACCCCAGAAACGAATTTACCTGATAAATAAGTTGACGAGCACGTGCTCGAGTAATTGGACCTTGCACATGAGGAGTGTTTGTATCAGTAGAAGTGATGTTCTCATCATAAGGGTCCAAAGTACCTGTCACAGTTGCTGGTCTAAAAAGTGTCCCTAGCCCTAGCACAACACTGATCGATAACAAGGACTGGATACAAAGGATTCAAAGGATGCAAGGCTGGGAGTGGTCGTAGACCAACTAGGGGGTGGTCGATTTGATTCTTCTTCACTGGGGGTGGTCGATTTTCTTCTCCTTCTATTTTTTTTGACTGCCAAAACCCAACCTAGGGTTCCTTCCTTTTTTACTTTTTTTTTTGATTGCCGAAACCCAACCTAGGGTTCTTTTTTTTGCGAATGTGACCTTGACTCAAAATTCTTCAAAAACCCTCTTCTGGGTCTATGGATATATATGGGTCACAAACTTTTTGTAGAAGGCAGGGGTATACAGGTAATTAAAAGATACTCTCTCTCTCTCTGAACTTTAGCTAGATCCGTTCAGCTATAGAAACTCTTCTCGGACTTTGTGTGGCAGGCACGATATGATGAGTGCGTGGGGGTGTCCGAGAGCATCAAGAAACAAATACGGTGGTCGGGGCGGAAACGACTAGATGGTCGAACCCGAGTAGGTGGTCGAACTCGAGAAGGTGGTCGAACACGTGGAGGTGGTCGAACTTGACTAGGTGGTCGAACACGAGGAGGTGGTCGAAAGGGGGTGTTGTTCGAGTAGGTGCTGGCGCAGCCAGGATGGATGGTGGCACGGAAGGCGACGGTGTTGACTAGAGATCAAAAACACGATTCTAAACCAGCAACACGACTTAGACAAAGGACACTAATTCAACAACGCGAAACAAAGAACGGAAATTGCAAATGCACAATGGGTGATGGGACAGCGGAAGAACACGACGAACTAAAATATTTTGTGGGGCAATTTTTTGGAGCTTTAGAACGATGGAAAACAACTAATCTAATAGGGAAAAAAATTTGTGATTACATAACGGGCAACTTTTGCTCTAATACCCACTGATGTGACGGTGGCCCGATCTTCTGAAAGGTACTGATAAGTCGATTGTAGAGAACTCGACGTTGATGATCCGAAGGCTTCTACCAAAACAGATCAAACCCCTCGCAATCACTACACCACTGCTCCGATGATTATCAACCGTGCCGAACGCGGTTGATCTCGCCGAGAAGGCTATCTCCTGCATGCGAATCGAGAACACAAGCAAGAAAGTAGAAGATGCAATCTGATATTGTATTGCGAATATAGATGAAGCTCACAATGTGGGGTTCCTCGACCGAACGTGCGGCGAGACTGCTAAGCAGAATAATCTCAAAGAAAAACCCACCCTAAACTATGACGGCTACTGTATATATATAGGGGGACATGAGGAGGTCAACCTAGGGTTGTGCGGCCGTGGGAAGAGGCGTACACAACCTGGACTCCGACTTTGACACGCTTACAAGGCCCTATTAGGCCAAAACGGTGACGCAGCACCTCATTCACTATTTAGGTCGTATCTCTACGGTCAAGACACAGGTCGAGGACTTGTCCTGGGGTGGTCTTGAGGAGTCCATGCTATCTCTGATCGTAGATTGTGTCAAACGAGTACTGGTGACACTGGTCGTATGCCTTCTTGAAGTGGTTGTAGACCCTGCGGAATTGGTCGTAGACCTTCTTGAACTGGTCATAGTTCTAGATTCCTAAGTACAAGTAAATCATCTCCGTTAGGCAGCATCATAGAGTTCTCAAATAATACACTCAGCCGTAGAAACGAATTTTTCTGATAAATAAGTTGACGAGCACGCGCCCGAGCAATTGGACCTTGCACATCATTCAAAGTAGTAGGAAGATGAGTGTTCATATCAGTAGAAGTGATGTCCTCATCAATTAGGTAGTAATATGTTCCCACTATTATCATTTGTACATTTAGTAGGGAAGGAATTCACCTTGATGCAAGTTATTTCTCCAAGTCAAATACACCAAATGACCAAAATAATCTTTACGACTCTTTCAGCTCTTTTGGTGATTTCATGTTGGTCTGAAGTACTTGATACATTGAAAATAATGGATGGAAAAACATGCGATGTATGTGAGCTAGGGATGTCCGCATCAAAAGGCTTGTTAAGTTAGTTTGTGGCTGCACAAGAAAACTGCAACATGTGATTGTTAGGAGTTACTATGTAGTACAGTAGAACATATTAAAACCTGCAGGTTGCTTGCTCCACTGTTGGTTATAATGATTTTCTCACGAGTTAGAGAATCTATTGCATGTTTAACCTCTAGAAAATTGGTCAGTTTGGGACATGCATAATTAATCCTTGTACTTCATGTTTAACCTCTTGGAAAATTGAAGAGAAAAAGGTTACACACAGCGCAGCTGAATTCATTACCAAAGGTTTTTCTACAAGAGATCTGGATTCTGGGGTACTTCTGTATTCAGATAACATACGCTTCAATTCCCGAGAACATCAAACTAATATTTGTCCATGTTCGCATGCCTTACCAACTTTTTCACAATTACTTCTGAACGCTGGTTCCAGGAACTCCTGCAATGACCTCGAGGGGTTTGGTTGAGAAGGACTTTGTGCAGATCGCCGAGTACCTTCACCAGACTGTGACCATCTGCTTGGACGTCCAGAAGGAGCGTGGCAAGAATCTCAAGTTCTTCACCAAGGGCTTGGAGAACAACAAGGATATTGAGGACCTCAGGGTGGAGGTGGAGAAATTTGCCACTTCGTTTGAGATGCCTGGCTTCAGGGTGTCTGACATGAAGTACAAGGATTAGGCTGCGACACCTTGCAAATCGTTTTGATGTGGCTGGAATGTTGGCGCCCTTAAAACCTGATTGCTGTGGCGTGAATCGTGATGTGTGTTTACCGCTTTGCCCTTTCAGTTGGGTGTGCTATTCAGCTGCTCCATTTTGTTGGAATTGTTAATGGATATGATTTAAGAATAATCATCAAGAGCATTGAGCATGCCATAACGTCGGAGACGATTCTGCTCACCCGAGCTTTGTAAGCGTTTGGTGTGGCCTGGCCGGTACTCGGTAGTGTGTGGTATGATAAGATAGGGTTCTCAATATATTATGGTATTCACCATGCTAATGCTGGATAGAGTAATACTGTTGTTAAAATACTGTAAAAACATATTTTTGGAGGCTCGCAAGGATCCATCCTATTGATTCAACTGTAAAAGGATCTCTGTTTTTCTGGTAGATTCTGTGAGCTCAGATTAATCTTCCGTTCTATTAAAGAGGGTCTCAAAGAACTTAACTTCATTTGGCCTTCCAAATGTTTACTAAAAATTGTTTTTAGAGGCAAAAGTCTGCATAGCTGCGTTGATTATGTTTATCATCTAAGACGAAGACGACAAATATAATCAATGCGGATGAGAACACTTGCAATGCAGTTCACTGCTTTACAATGTAAGGACAGTAAGGTTCACCAAAAGCACTGGAAAGAGTAGAAAAATGAAACCAGCAGATGGTCTAGCTACTCCTCTCTCCCGCGTATCGATCGAGAGAGAGAGAGAGAGAGAAGAAAAACTCCTCTGTCACGAACCCGTCACAAATTCCAGTGGATACACCGGATTGGATAAATAGCAGAGGATAAGAATCAGAGTTTGGGGATGGCAAGAAAAATAAGGTGATTTACAAGGAGTTGTATGGTGAATTTTGATAATTTCGTTGTTGCCTCAATGGCGTACAAGAATCAGTATATTTATCCAATCCGGATATTATAGTGCCTCGTCACCTACAGCAGTGATCCACAATTCCACATTACAGAGCAAGAGGCTATTACAATCCAGGACACAAGCAATGGTCTATTCAACCTAATTTTCGCACGCCCGGTCCTGGTGATTCCATTGCTCGTTGTCTTGTCCGTGAAATCCCTAAGCTAACCGTAAACAAATGCAGCATGCAGGCCAGGCATTGATAGATACACATCTATTCTTGGCAACCATCAAATGTTTCAGAAGGCGCTCGACCATTCATCACAGGCTTGTTCTCGCTGGCCTTTGGCTTCTGTCCCCCATTTTCCTGTCATCGAAAGAGCAACAAAAGTTACAAAACTACAGATCAGAAATACAGGACACTCAATGTTGAAACAAACAGCAAAACAGCAACCATTATTGCGGCCTAAGAATGGCTATATGTGCATTGGTACATCAATGAGCAGAGCTGGCATAACGTCAGTGTTAAAGAAACAAGAAAAGAAGGATGTTCAGAGCAGAATCTACAGCATGGAACCACGACTTTGCCCCACAGGATGCATCAGTAACGAAAAGATGTGTTAGAATAGAACAAGTCTATATCAAGGGGCTGGTTCTTGAACGCAAATATGACTTATGCACATTGGCTTTCTTGAAGATGTAATTGTGGATATCATGGGGATATACTCATGATCTTAGGATGATGAAATATTTGGATTTTGCCTTGTTGGTTTGTTGAATTTCTGTTTTCAGCAAGTGTCAGGATAATCGGAAGTTCCAGCGTGCAAGGTGCGGTACTTCCGCAATTGTTAGGAAAATCGGTAGTTCCGGTTTTTACTTGACGGTACTTCCGCATGGCGGTAGTTCCGGTTGTTGGCGGAACGTTTTTTTTCCAGAGAATGATTTTTTTTGTGAATTTCTGTTTTTCTCCGAGAATCGGAACGACCGCAGTGTTAGGAGCGGAACTACCGCACGTCCGGTAGTTCCGATTATTACTTGGCGGAAGTTCCGATTGTGGTTTATTTTTGCGGTCAAATTGGAAATTTGAAATTGGGTTAGGCCAAGTTCTTGGGGTCAGTGCATATGTGTTTGCATATTGCATGTTTTAGCTAACGTGGGTCAAGTTGTGAAGAACTTATTTCCGGAGACGATTTCTTTGTTTATTGGTGTGCAGGTGGCTTGCAGGTCAACGACGGTCAACGGCGAGGAGAATTGGGACTAAGCTTGGAGGGTTTAGGTCCAAGACGATCATGGATGCCGGGTGAGGTCGAAAGACTCAAGTATGGCGCAGAATGGACAAGATGGATCGAACGAGCAGTTCGATGCAGCTGGTTGGATCAAGCGGCGCGGGGGTCGGTGCAAGTGACTTGGAGGTTCCGATGGGATTCGGACGGGAGAGACTTGCCGACATGATAAGAGCCGTTGATCTACCTACACGCATGGCGAAAAGCGATTGCTTCGATCGGATTGGACTCGATCCATGGAGAAGGATCGAGAAGGGGTATTTTGGTCATTTCACCTAATACCGCCTTGAGAGTCGGTTGGCTAAACCGCGGCGCAAGACGGAGCGATGATTAGCGGTTTAGGTCAATCAAAGTGTGTGTGTTCGTGTCCCGTTTGTTTTGAGCCTTAACGGGAGCCCATTAAGTGAAATCTTCTAGAAGGTCTAAGCCTCCCTATAAATAGAGAGGGTGCTGCCTAGAAGCCCCTAAGCACTTCATGAGACAAAACCCTAGTTGGGTTTAGGGTTTAGAGAGGAGAGGTGAGGCTTTGGCTTTAAGGGAGATGTGTTGAGTGCGTGCTCATTGATTGAGATCTTATCCTCCTTAAGTGAGAGACTGTAATCAGCAAACACATCGAATCAATCTATGGATGATTGATCAAATATGAGTTCTCTTGTGTTCTTCCTTCTTGTTTGATGATTTTGGGTGCTTCATTGATCCTGTTGTTTTTGATTGATTTCTTCATATCTTTTACCTTGCTATGACGTGTGGGAATACATCTAAGATCCTCTAGATCATCAATCTCCCACGAGCAAGTGATGGATCAAGTTTTTCGTTTTGCTCAGTTTTGAACCTTCCTTTGGAAAAACAGAGAAAGATCAAAACTTTGACATAGATCTGGACGATTGCCTCTTGGATTAGATTCCAGATATCCTTAGGAAGGTGTGTACCAAGTTTGGTCAAGTTTCATTGGATAAATCAAAAGTTGGATCGTTTTTCGTTTTGAAACAGTGCTATCTGCACACTGTTCCAGGATAATCTAAAGTTCCGCCCTTATAACTGAGGAAGTTCCGATTATAGGAAGTTCCGCCCTTTCAACTGAGGAAGTTTCGATTATAGGTAGTTCCGCTCATTTGCCTGCGGTAGTTCCGATTATCATGATTCTTCAACTCAAATCTGTGTTTTCTGTCGTCTCGCATCGGGGTTTGGAATTGATTCAACCTAAGTCTTCCTTGGTGTGTTTTATTTGATCTTCATAGCTACCATAGCTATAGGAGATAAATTCTTGTTGAATCAAATAGTTTCTTAAAAAATTGTTTGAGCTCCTATTCACCCCCCTCTAGTCGCCTTTCCGGTCCTACAAGTGGTATCAGAGCCGGTTAGCTCTTCTCAATAGATCTTAACCGGTCTTCAGAGCCATGGAGACTGACAAGTATTCGACCAAACCACATGTTTTTGATGAAGTTGATTTTGCTTACTGGAAGACACGCATGCAGGCGTACATTGAGGCTCAAGGGCACGCAATTTGGCTTAAAGTCAAAAACCATTATGTTGTGCCAGCCGATGACAATGTAATCACTCCAGATGTTGAGGCGAATAGCAAGGCTCAAAATTTTCTGATTCAGGGTCTTAGTCGATCTGAGTTTGAGCGTGTTGCACATTTGAGATCTGCTCATGAGATCTGGCGGACTCTCTATGATTACCACGAGGGCTCCACTGCGATCAAGAAAGTGAGATAGAACCAGCTCAAGAAAGCATACTCAAAGATCGAGCAAAGACCTGGTGAGTCTCTAGATGAGCTATGGGGTAGGTTTTCAAAGATTCTTCATAATCTTCGTGTTGTTGGCCTTGTCTTTACTGAGTCGGAGAACACTCGCACACTTTTGGGTGCTCTTGATATGAATGTCTGGGGAATGAAAGTCACTTCCATCAATGACAATACTATCATGAGTGAGCTTACCATGGATAAGCTTTACTTTAGGTTGAAGACGCATGAGATTGATTTCATCTCGCGTCTCCCCAAGACAGAGTCGATGGCTTTAGTGGCTGACCCATCTAAGTGTAGCTGGTCTGATTCTTTGGATTTTGGCTCATTTGGTTTTTTCTTGTCTGCTTTGCATTCTTTGAGCGATGAGCAGCTAGAGAAGCTACCTGAGGATGATATAGCCCTTCTATCCACCAAATTCTCGAGAGTTTACAACAAGGTAAGGAACAGAAGGAGAGGTGGCCCGGTCACGTGCTTTGAGTGTGGTGAGCCAAACCACATTCGCTCCAGATGCCCCAAGCTGAAGGGCAAGGAGGAGAAGGACTCTCGGAGGCGTCCTCAAGCTAGGGATGCGAAACCCAAGAAGACCAATTACCGCAAGTTCGTCAGTCGGGTCCTTGCCGCTCTTGAGAATGTCAACATGAGTGATGTGGACTCGGAGACGGAGGACGACGAGGATGACTCCCATGGCAAGAAGAAGGCTCAAGACTTCACCGGCATGTGCTTCATGGCCAGGGACAGCCACGACATCGACTCATCCAACGACGACGATCCTTTCAGCGATCCCGATGAGGTATGTCCTTCATCTGCTGAAATGAAACGTGCCTTGGTCCTTGCTGAGAAAAATCTAAAGAAGCAAGCTAAAATTATAAAGAAACAGGACACCATGATTGACAACTTGAATCTAGAAGTTATTAGGCTTAAATCTATTAATCCTGATGATATTTGTGATTCTTGCACTAACTTGCTTAATGAATTGACGAATCTAAAATCTGCTCATTTGTCTGTTGTTAATCAACTGAAAGATGCTCTTGATGAATTAGAGTCTCTCAAGTCTAGTCCTGTTTGCATGGATGCTATTTCTTTTAATTTGACTACTGTAGATGCTATTCCTTTACCTTGCTCAAAATGTGCTTTGCTTGAGTTAAAATTGGATAGCGCTATGAATGAATTGCAGAAATTTGATGCTAGTCACACTTGCTCTCATTGTGAGACTAATAGGATTAAATTGAAAGAGATGACAGAAATAACACTTTATTCTAAATCTGCATCATGTGAAAATTGTCCTAAGCTCACAACTGAAATTGAAGCTTTAAACAAGACGCTAGAAGAAAAAGCTAAAATTGAAAAATCTATGACTATTATGCTTCCAAGAAAGTGATTGACTCTACTTGTTGTGTCTTGCATGCTGAAGTTGAATCAATGGTAGATAAGATACAACAGGCTTTTAGAGACAAAATTAAGGAGCAGTTGAATAGGATTAGGGATTCCTATTGTGTGTCTTGTGAGGCTTTAAAAAGTTGAGGTAGCTCTTCTTAAGAGTGAGTATAATGAGGCAATCAATTCAAGAGGGTGTGCTACATGTGAGAGTCTAACCAAAGAAAATGAATATCTCAAAGTGACTCTTGAGAGATTTACTAGTGGGAAGAAGAATCTCAACATGATTCTTGACCAGTCTAAGGTGAGTGTTAAGAATAGTGGTCTAGGCTTTAATTCCCTTGAGCATTCCAAGGACCATCCACCTAAGATTGCGAGAGTTGTTGAGAGTGGCCTGTTTGAGGTAGAACCCGCTGCACCATCTAAGGTTATTTTTAGATCTGCAGGTTTTGCCCAAACTCAGCCAAGCAAGACAGGTGCTTCTGGTTCATCAGGACAGACCTCTCAAAAGGTCAAGTACCATTGTACCTTCTGCAAGAAAAATGGCCACATTGTTGAGTTCTGCTTCCGTAGAGCCAAGATTGCGAGAAAGGAAAGGATGAGTGATTTGAGAACCATTAGAGGAGTTCCTTCACCTGCTGTAGTCTCTAGAGCCAGGCAGCCTGTTTTTCCTGCTAGACATAGGCCTAGGTTTGTAGAGGACTTCTTTGATTCTTTTGGTGGCTCCAGGCAGCGTTCTGGCTTATGATATCTTGAGGAGAAACCACGGGTAGCATATAGACAGGGGGAGTACCGATCTTTTGGTAGATCGATTCGGAGAGGTCTAGGTGGTTCTCGTGTGCATTCTTATGATTTTATTCCTAACCATTTTACTGCTGCTTCTACTGTTGTTCCCAAGCATCATGTGGCTCAGTACTGGATTCCCAGGTCTCTTATTACTAACCCTAGTACTGAGGCACAGATGTTCCCTGTTCGTGCTTTTTAGGTCCGTCGTGCGAGGAAGGAGGACATGTGGCTGGTTGACTCCGGATGTTCTTGACACATGACTGGAGATTCTAGATGGTTCTCCTCCCACACACGTGCATCCGACAATGAATTGATCACTTTCGGGGATGCTTCTACCGGGACCGTGACTGCTAAGGGCACTGTGCGCGTCAACAACAAGTTCATGCTTAAGGACGTCGCTTTGGTAAGTAAGCTGAGGTACAATCTGTTATCTGTTTCTCAGCTGCTTGATGAGGGTCTAGAAGTAATGTTTAAAAGTGGTGAGTGTAGAGTTCTAGATTCCTCGGGTGAGCTTGTTTTTGAGATTTCTAGATTTGAGAAGATATTTTGTGCTGATTTCAGTGGTTCTTCTGCTTCCAGTCCTAGATGTCTTGTTGCTTCTGATTCTCATGATCTTGTTTTGTGGCATCGTAGACTTGGGCATATAGACTTTGATCATTTGGCTAGAGTCAGTTGCAATGATTTGATTAGAGGTCTGCCTAGGCTGAAGGCTGTTAGAGATCTTGTGTGCTCTCCCTGTAGACATGGTAAGATGGTTTCTGCTTCTCATCCTCCTCTTACCTTAGTCATGACTGATGGACCAAGACAGCTTTTGCACTTAGACACTGTTGGTCCTGCTAGAGTTCAGTCAGCCGGTGGGAATTGGTATGTGCTTGTGATTGTGGATGATTTCTCCAGGTATTCATGGGTTTATTTTCTGGTTTCTAAGGACGAGGCTTTTGGTTTCTTTAGAGAATTGGTCTTTAGACTTGATGTTGATCTTCCTGGAGCTTTGAGGGCCATTATAAGTGATAATGAGACAGAATTCAAGAATTCTTCCTTCTCTACTTTCTGCACCGATAGGGGAATTGAGCACCAATTCTCTTCTCCTAGAGTTCCTCAACAGAACGGTGTAGAAGAGAGGAAGAACAGAACCCTTGTAGAGATGGTCAGGACCATGCTAGATGAGCATTCCACACCTAGGAGGTTTTAGGCTGAGGTGATCTCTACTGCTTGTTATATTTCTAATAGGGTTTTCTTGAGATCTGTGATTGGTAAGACTTCCTTTGAGCTTAGATTTGGTCATAAGCCCAAAGTTTCGCATTTTAAGATTTTTGGTTGCAAGTGTTTCATTCTTAAACATGGCAATCTTGATAAATTTGAATCTAGATGTTCTGATGGCATTTTTCTTGGATATCCTGCCCACTCTCGTGGCTATCGTGCTTTTAATTTTGACACTAACAGAATTGTTGAGACTTGCGAAGTCACTTTTGATGAGGCTAGTCCTGGTACTAGACCCGATGCTGCAGGTACACAGGTTCCTGAAATTCGAGAAAGCATCTTCGTCGACGATGACTCTGAGGATGAGGACTCAATCCATCCTCCAGCCACTTCTGAGATGGTTGGAGAGCCCGCTTCCACTACTCCAGCTTCAGCTGAGCAGCCTCCTCCTATCTTCACCGACGACTTGAGTGGCTCTGCTCCTACCTCCGCAGCTCATGAGGTAGAGGCCACTTCTGCACCAGGCGCTCCTCTTCACATCCAGCGACGGCATCCATCTGAGCAGATGATTGGGGATCTTCACGAGCGAGTCACTCGCTCCAGGTTTATTTCTCCTGATTCTCATGCACATTCTGCTTTTGTCGCGTCTTTTGAACCCCGAGATGTCACTCATGCTTTATCTGATGCCTCTTGGGTCAATGCCATGCATGAAGAGCTTGAAATTTTTGAAAGAAACAAAGTCTGGACTTTAGTTGAACCTCCACCTAATCATCATGTAATTGGAACAAAATGGGTTTTTAAAAATAAACAGAGTGAGGATGGGTTGGTAGTTCGCAATAAGGCTAGACTTGTAGCTCAAGGATATTCCCAAGTAGAAGGTTTAGACTTTGAAGAGACCTTTGCTCCTGTAGCCAGATTAGAAGCCATTCGTATTTTATTAGCATTTGCAACATCTAAGGGTTTCAAGCTTTTTCAAATGGATGTTAAAAGTGCTTTCTTAAATGGCTTCATAGAAGAAGAGGTTTATGTCAAGCAACCACCTGGTTTTGAAAATCTTAAATTTCCAAACCACGTTTTCAAACTCTCTAAAGCCTTGTATGGATTAAAACAGGCCCCTCGGGCTTGGTATGATAGGCTTAAGAGTTTTCTGCTTGTAAATGATTTTAAAATGGGTATGGTTGATAAAACTTTGTTCACTCTCAGGTATGGCAGTGACTTCTTATTGGTTCAGATTTATGTGGATGATATCATATTCGGTGGTTCTTCTCATGCTTTGGTGTCTAGATTTTCAGATTCTATGAGCAGGGAGTTCGAGATGAGCATGATGGGAGAATTGACCTTCTTCCTTGGTCTTCAAGTCAAGCAACTAAAGGAAGGTACCTTCATTCATCAAAGTAAGTATACAAAAGATGTCCTTCGGCGCTTCGACATGGGAAGTAGTAGGCCAATGTCTACTCCCATTGCTACGACTACCGTGCTGGACCCGGATGAGGATGGAGAGCCCGTGGACCAGAAGGAGTACCGCAGCATGATCGGCTCCCTCCTCTACCTCACTGCATCGAGGCCGGACATACAATTTGTTGTATGTCTGTGCGCTCGATTTCAGTCTTCCCATTGTGCTTCTCATCGTCAAGCAGTGCGTCGCATCTTCAGGTATCTTCAAGACACTCTTGACTTTGGACTTTGGTTTTCTTCTTCTTCTGCTCTCTCCATTCGCGCTTTTTCTGATGCTGATTTTGCGGGGTGTAGAGTGGATAGGAAGAGTACCTCTGGCACGTGTCATTTATTAGGCACATCTCTTATCTCTTGGTCTTCCAGAAAATAGCCTTCTGTTGCACAGTCCACAGCCGAGGCCGAGTATGTAGCTGCAGCTAGTTGTTGCTCTTAGGTTCTCTGGATCTTATCTACTCTTCGGGACTATGGGTTATGTTTGGGTAGTGTTCTTCTTTTCTGTGACAATACTTCTGCCATAAACATTGCCAAAAACCCAGTGCAGCACTCTA
This sequence comes from Hsuehochloa calcarea, assembly GCA_036346395.1. Lineage (NCBI taxonomy): Eukaryota > Viridiplantae > Streptophyta > Magnoliopsida > Poales > Poaceae > Hsuehochloa > Hsuehochloa calcarea. The sequence continues at coordinate 18,357,013 of CM070616.1, forward strand.
GGACTAAGCACATTGACATTCGATACCATTTTCTTAGAGACCATGTTGAGAAGGGTGATGTTGTGCTTCACTTTGTTGAGTCTGAACAGCAGCTAGCAGATATTTTCACTAAAGCTCTTGATTCTTCTCGTTTTGCTACTTTGCGGGGAGAGTTAGGGGTTGTTAGTCCTTTTGGCCTGTTTTGAGGGGGAGTTTGCTCTTTTTTGCTTTCATTGTATCATAATGCATTTTACAATTATCACAACTAGCATTGTAATATAAACTTGTGAAGCTTTGTTTATTATCCGTGTATGACTTGCTTTCATACCTTATAACATGCCATGTTTTGTGCTAGTTTGTTAGAATTCTGTTATGGCTCTTCCTGTTTTAGCTTAGCTTGTGCCATGCTAGCTTTACCATCTGTGAGAAAATTGACTCAAAACATGACTTGTTGGATCTTCTGACTAGTTCTGCTATAGTGATCCTCTCATGATTCCAGCCATGTCATATAGGTGAAATTTGAGTTTTGAACTTATTTTGAGCTGAAAATTGAGCTTTGATAGTTCTTAAAGTCAAGCAAATGAAAAATGAGTTTTTCGGTGCGAAAAAACTGATCTCACCAATTCTTTCTCATGAGACTGCTTGCCATTGCACTAGGCATGAACTCAGGGGGAGTTTTGGATGACCTAGATCATTCTTTTAAGCTTTCTGCTTGAGATGATCGCGGCAAGGCTTGAGATCTAGCTGTAACACCCCAGCCCAATACTGAGCCTAGAATGCCACCACACTACACTTTAAACTATTAATTAATGACACACTATAAAATTACATCAAGAAATCATCAATAGATCAAACGATAATGAATAATCAAGTAGAATAAAACCAGGTAAATATTCTAAAACAGCATCAACCAATGAATCCAAATTAATAAAGCAAATAGTCTAGTCCAAATGATGTCCTAAACATTATTCAATAACTAACATGTCCATGGGTAAACCAATATTGAATGAATGATTATCATGGCGAATGATCATGTGATGCCCATGTGCTCTACTCGCTCTCAATTACGGCATCCTCAAGATCACCTAAAAACAACAAGAGAGCAAGGGTGAGTCCACGACTCAAAGAAACACATCATATACAACGAACAATAATAAAACAACAAAGATTCAATAACTTCATTATCATCACATGCACTTCCATTCACATTCTCGCTTATCAATCTCAAATATCAATGCAACTCTATTCTATATGTCCACATGCACTTCTTTTCACAGATATCGGTATAGCGTGAGTGAATGCTCGCGACAACATTCACTCTCAAGCCCGCTCCTCCAAAAGGATCGGGACCTCCTCCACTCCGTGGAGTTGTGATCAATCATGATCACCTTCTCTTATGCAAAGATGCTTATGAATGCAAACATGCAAACTCCATCATAAACATCATATCCAACTTTCCATCATGCTCATCAACAAAGATATAAACATACCAATTCATTGTTTGCAATTAAATAAAATAAAAGCACAACAATAATGGTAATAGAAGATAAAGAAAACAGTGATCGATCATTGATCGCTGTCTACCATGCACTTGCCTTTACTAGTTGCGACGCACGATTTGATTAGAAGACGGCAACAAGCACGACGCCTCTCCTATATTAAATACACCAACTTCAATACAAATCACAACAACAAGAATAGCAATTAAAATGCTTCGCCCCTACACGTCCCCAAATATACCACGCTACTCCGGTACCGAAAAGTTACCCATTGCGGTCTCGGTACTAAAACGAACGTAACTTTTGACTCGAAAGTCCGATCACCACAAACCACCCCATTCTGGATTCTTTATAAAATTATCCACATTTTCTTAGATTACGAAGACTTCTAATTAAATCATCTAACCCTCCGTATTTAGCCCGGAAAACCGATCTGTCCGCTTCGGAACAGCAGTCTTACTAAATTCATAACTTTTGTTTTATCCAACCAAAATGCGCGTTCTCAGATTCTACAGAACCATTGGACAATTATCTACAACTTTCATGTAGATCAAAAACACTAATTAATCTGTTTACTATTTTTAATAACCAACCTACCAAAACAGCGCCGAATAACGACGATAACCCTAAAAACAGCGGCCTTCTCCAAATCATATCTCTAAATCTACTAGTCCGATTGACATGATTAAACATGCTATAGACAGATATCGAAATAATCTACATTTAACGAGAACTACTAATCACGTTATTAGCAATACCATGAAAAATTGCATTACTACACTATTTATTAGCAATGGTTGTTTGCAATCATATATAACTACAAGATGTAATAGTTGATCTACTTCCGGTAAGCATGAAGTTCAGAAACCCCTACGGTAAGAAAGGTACCTACAAGAAATAAAGCGAGTTCATGAACTCTGCTCACCCCTTACATAACAAGGCAACGAAGAAATTGTCAATACATTGGATGATCTACCAAAGCCATTTTCTCGATGTATTACATGTTTGTAAACTCCCAGCGTGGGAATTAATTGTCATTGGAAATTGTACCAATATATTGCATTTACATACCAAAGGGAATGCCCACATGATAATCCTGATAGTCTGATAGACGCAGACTCAGCAGGCGGCGTACAGGGACGGCTTGGCTCGGTTTTTCCACTAGCAGAGAGACTCTAAGAATAAGATACAAAGCGGCGACGAGAGGCAAAGAAGGCGGCTTCAAATAAGCAGGCGTGGAAAAAGATCACAGGCGGGCAGGCAACGCAATGAAGCAATCTCGGCAATGCAGCAGCAAGCGCAGGGAAAAGAAAACAAATACAGAGGAATTGGTCGCCTACACTACGCAGTAAATTGGCCACACACGAGGAAGGAAAAACAAAGAGAAGCTAGGGTTTCTAGAAAAAATCAAGATCTATTTATATAGCTCAATAAAATTCTGAAATTCTATTTTTTCACAAATTCTTTTTATTTAATTACGCACAAGCCCTTAAAGACGTTTTTTATGAATACTATTCGATTAATTACTCTCCAACCCTTAAGACGCGATTATTAATATCTATTTATTTTTTTCAGAGTATCACATTCTACCCCCCTTAACAGAATTCGACCCCGAATTCTACTCGCCGTTCTACTCAAATAAAAACTACACTGCTGAAATTAAATAACAAAACAACACGTACCCGACGTGAACAACTCTGGGTATTACTCGCGCATGCGAGACTCCAACTCCCAAGTCGCTTCTCTCTGGATCGATCGTCCACAAGACCTTGACGATACCAACGCCTTGTGCCTCAAAGACTCATCTCGTCATTTTTCGGTACACTCAACTGACAGAAGTCGGAGGTACGATCTTACTTGGTGGTCAACGGCTCTAAGAAAACCTTGTAATCCTGATCTCTCAAATACTACCTTGACATCGGGTTATACAAAATGTTGTGTGCCCTGCGCATGGACACGAGACGGTCCTAACGATACACTTTCTTCCAAAAATCTCCACAACTTCCAGAAACGAACTAATGTAACTTGGGCCAAACTTCGTTTTGGTACCAAACCACACAATCTGTACATAACACCCTGAACTCCTGTCCTGTCTCCCAATCAACCACTTCACATTTGCAAGGAGTACCTCCTTTAACCAGGAACGCACAACCAAACTAGTCCCAAACAAACTCTTTTATAAATAGAACCCAACTGAAAACAAAGGATTCTCATCGCAATCACGCGTTACCAACTCCCCATCAGAATAGTCAAATCCAAAATCAAAGATTCATCACAAAAACCTTTCCATTTTCCAAATTGGCTGTTTGCAAATAAACACCACGTAAGCCAAAAGAGAAAACATTCGAATGCCAACATCAATCATTTTTTTTTCCCTAAATTAAAAAGAATCACATGCCAACGTAAAGCCAACTCAAATTGTAAATGACCTCTGTCATACACACGACTCAAACAAGAATCAAGAGGGCATTTCACTCCCCGAGGAATCAAAATTTTTTTCTCAATTTTTCTTTTAGGAATAAACTCTCTCAAATCATAGGATTTCAAATCATCACACTAACTCATTCCTCTTAACTGGTAATCTCAAAGCGATGCTCAACCTGAGAGCAACAACCACGCCATTTAGAGAGACTCTACTAACCCATAAAAGATACTATAGTCCCTCCTCTACCAAAGAAACTATTTTGACAAATGATTCCCAACACCTCAAATAAAATCTACACCCACAATCACATCACCTCAATCTTTTAGGGATAATCAACTTGAAATTCTCTACACACACACACTGATTTACAACCAAAGGATTCTATCAATGATCATCATACTATTTGGAATCCACTTTTGTTCTACTACTTCTACACATGATCATTGGGCAACCAAGGTTCTAGCATAAAACACATGCTCAATTTCAACACCAGACTCCTAAAGTGACTTCGGTATACTTGATAGAAATCCATATTCATTGCCTAGAATTCCCACAATCCAAACAATATCCTCAATCATTAATATCAACCATCATCACTAATCAATTGACTGCCCAAAACGATTTACTTCACTAATCTTGGACCCTCAATAAACCACACCATTCAATTTCACCTACATAACCTTGCAAAGTATACCATCACAATATCCCAACTATTCGATAATTCCAATACTTCACCATCATGAACAAATATTCTTGGATCACTATTCACTATAGGTTCTACTAATTGTAACAATATAATCAGTTTTGTCCCAACGACCATAATTCCTTTTAGATCCAATTCTCTATGGGATTTATATCATGAAATGAATTCATCCTCTAATGTTCCTCAATTAACTTGCAACCCAGGGTCTCACAACATCATATACTTGACCACTATTAACCAGTTCCCAATATACACTCTTTAAGGTTTTGTAAAACAAATCGACTATTCCTTCCTCAAAAGAAGAGACAAATAAAAAGATTTTTTTTTTAAGACCAAATCACATTAATCACTTAAGAACCAATAAAGCTTTCCGACTCGTCACTTGCTCAAACCAATTTCATCTACCAAATAAATCATGAACTCCAAAAGTTCATGAATTCAAAACTCCAAACCTTTCATTTAAACGATATTACGAAGGCGATCAAATTACATTTTTTCTAAAAGAATCATCACCACACGAAGCCACAATCCCTTATGCACAATCTTACTAACATTAAGAATAATACACTCTTAACATGATTCATTATCGTCAACTCTTCCATTAATAAGCCCCGAAAAGTTCACCAAATTGTTCCGTACTACTTTACCATCACATCTTCAAAATGAGATTATTCCAAAACCATACAACCTCACTACAACAACTACTTTATATCAGAAGGAATCCACTACACAAATTAAAAGGTTTTATCAAAACCCTTTCATCACTGTATGCTATTGTCTGACTATTCCACAATTGTCTAGGTATAAGCCACCTATTAAATCACACCAGCTCAACTCTTAGTGATGCTCAACACCAAACTTTAACACTCAGCAATTGCACTCCAACCATTGTTGTTAACAACTAGCTTTCTTATGATGTCTAGCTGCTACCTATTTTCATTTGCGAATCACTTGAATATTTACCAACACATATTCAGTTGTTCCTCCTCACATTTAGTTTTCAACAAAATCACCCTAAAACTTCAAAAGTCAAAATCTTCTCTCGATCAAAAGTCTCAACAACACTATAATCCAATTCATCGTGTCATTCTATAAAGAAGAACTATCCAGAACTCCTCCTGTAAATTCTAGATCCACTGGTATTCAATCCCTTCAACCTTTTGTACACAATTCCAATAATTAATCATACTAAGGTATATGTAAAGATATCAACCAAACATGATCACCAAGTGTCTACAGTAAAGATAACACCACAAATAATATCTATTAAGGCAATAACCTAGCATCTCCTCAAGTTTCCCTTTACACACAATTAGATTAATCCATTGGTACCAGATCCAATAAATTCAACAAACTAATCAATTTTAATGTCCAAGCCAGTTCATCAACGTTCCATACTTCTTAATAACTCTTATGACTCCAATTAGGTAAGGACATACTCTTAGTCACTACTCAACTCGTAATTACTCTATGACAATATCAAATTAATCAAGTTCAATTCTAAGGGTTTGGGTTAAGACCAATCATGCATCACGCTACAGATCCGACCTGATACTCATACCTTATCAATGAACTTCTATTTTTACCACCTCTAGCTTAAACATAACAAGTCAACACAAAAGGATTTTAACTCTTTCGTAAAAAACAGCATTAAACTTCAAAGACTAAATAATCCAAAAGAAATACATAAAGCCAAAGTTTTCACATGTTGAAGAACTTGCAATAGAAAACTTTCAAGATCCGAATACCAAGTGAATAAATAAGTCATATTTTCCAATAGGAAGGACGGAACTCCCACGAAAAGATCAATCTTGCTGTTAACCGATGTTCACACAAAGCAACAATAGATCAACAGTCATGAGAACAAGTAATGGCTTTATGGAGCCAAAGGAGACCAATGAAATATCACCATTGTATGGTAAACACTATCTCAAGGAAAATTCATCAACCGCAACTATAACTGAATTGCCCAAAATTCAAGCTCAAGGAAGAGAACAACTTTATAAAGAAACTCACACACAATACCTATAACTACTGTAATCAAAGTAGCTACCTCTCTATTCCCATACCACGAATGGTGGTGTAACTCGTAAAACCTGGGCCACAACCACGATCTCAATCGCCTCGGAGGGGCCCCACAGAACCACGCCCGCGGCCCCGACCTCCACGATCGTGGTCACCACGACCACGTCATCTATCCCTCGACATAGCTATCAACCACAATCAACAATACACAATGAGTTCAAAGCTCAAAATAAACTTATCCAACAATAAACAACATAACGGAAGCGTAAAAACTATACTCGTACCTCTCTCTAACCTACTGTGCACTAGTGTGTCAAATTTTAGGTTAGTTAACCATTAGCAAATTTTAGTTGATTTACTAAAACTAAAACAAATTTTAACAATTTTAGTTTGCCTAAGTTGTTAATCTATTCACCACGGACCTAAAGCCCGCTCGATACCAATCAGTAACACCTCATTAACATCGAGCCTAGAATGCCACCACACTACACTTTAAACTATTAATTAATGACACACTATAAAATTACATCAAGAAATCATCAATAGATCAAACGATAATGAATAATCAAGTAGAATAAAACCAGGTAAATATTCTAAAACAGCATCAACCAATGAATCCAAATTAATAAAGCAAATAGTCTAGTCCAAATGATGTCCTAAACATTATTCAATAACTAACATGTCCATGGGTAAACCAATATTGAATGAATGATTATCATGGCGAATGATCATGTGATGCCCATGTGCTCTACTCGCTCTCAATTACGGCATCCTCGAAGATCACCTAAAAACAACAGTAGAGCAAGGGTGAGTCCACGACTCAGCAAACACATCATATACAACGAACAATAATAAAACAACAGCATTCAATAACTTCATTATCATCACATGCACTTCCATTCACATTCTCGTTTATCAATCTCAAATATCAATGCAACTCTATTCTATATGTCCACATGCACTTCTTTTCGCAGATATCAGATATAGCGTGAGTGAATGCTCGCGACAACATTCACTCTCAAGCCCGTTCCTCCAAAAGGATCGGGGACCTCCTCCACTCCCGTGGAGTTGTGATCAATCATGATCACCTTCTCTTATGCAAAGATGCTTATGAATGCAAACATGCAAACTCCATCATAAACATCATATCCAACTTTCCATCATGCTCATCAACAAAGATATAAACATACCAATTCATTGTTTGCAATTAAATAAAATAAAAGAACAACAATAATGGTAATAGAAGATAAAGAAAACAGGGATCGATCATTGATCGCCTACCATACACTTGCCTTTACTAGTTGCGGCGCACGATTTGATTAGAAGACGGCAACAAGCACGACGCCTCTCCTATATTAAATACACCAACTTCAATACAAATCACAACAACAAGAATAGCAATTAAAATGCTTCGCCCCTACACGTCCCCAAATATACCACGCTACTCCGGTACCGAAAAGTTACCCATTGCGGTCTCGGTACTAAAACGAACGTAACTTTTGACTCGAAAGTCCGATCACCACAAACCACCCCATTCTGGATTCTTTATAAAATTATCCACATTTTCTTAGATTACGAAGACTTCTAATTAAATCATCTAACCCTCCGTATTTAGCCCGGAAAACCGATCTGTCCGCTTCGGAACAGCAGTCTTACTAAATTCATAACTTTTGTTTTATCCAACCAAAATGCGCGTTCTCAGATTCTACAGAACCATTGGACAATTATCTACAACTTTCATGTAGATCAAAACACTAATTAATCTGTTTACTATTTTTAATAACCAACCTACAAAACAGCGCCGAATAACGACGATAACCCTAAAAACAATGCCTTCTCCAAATCATATCTCTAAATCTACTAGTCCGATTGACATGATTAAACATGCTATAGACAGATATCGAAATAATCTACATTTAACGAGAACTACTAATCACGTTATTAGCAATACCATGAAAAATTGCATTACTACACTATTTATTAGCAATGGTTGTTTGCAATCATATATAACTACAAGATGTAATAGTTGATCTACTTCAAAGAAGCATGAAGTTCGAAACCCCTACGGTAAGAAAGGTACCTACAAGAAATAAAGCAGTTCATGAACTCACTGCTCACCCCTTACATAACAAGGCAACAAAGAAATTGTCAATACATTGGATGATCTACCAAAGCCATTTTCTCGATGTATTACATGTTTGTAAACTCAATGGGAATTAATTGTCATTGAAATTGTACCAATATATTGCATTTACATACCAAAGGAATGCCCACATGATAATCCCGATAGTCGATAGACGCAGACTTCGCGAAGCAATACAGGGACGGCTTTTCTGCTCGGTTTTTCCACTAGCAATAGAGACTTAGCGGCAATAAGATACAAAGAAAGTGCAGCCAGAGGCAAGAAGGTTTGGCTTCAAATGAGCGAGGGAAAAAGATCAAGGCGGTACAGGCAACGCAATAAGCAATCTCGGCAATGCAAAGAAGAAGCGCAGGAAAAAAAACAGCACAGAGGAATTGGTCGCCTAAGCAGCCACGCAGTAAATTGGCCATGCAATGAGGAAGGAAAACAAAGAGAAGCTAGGGTTTCTAGAAAAAATCAAGATCTATTTATATAGCTCAATAAAATTCTGAAATTCTATTTTTCACAAATTCTTTTTATTTAATTACGCACAAGCCCTTAAAGACGTTTTTTATGAATACTATTCGATTAATTACTCTCCAACCCTTAAGACGCGATTATTAATATCTATTTATTTTTTTCAGAGTATCACACTAGCACATTGCTAAGAAAACAAAAAATGCTAATTGATTGAAGCTTAGGAGGCAGTTGTGGATGGCTCCTAGTCCAGGACTTGCTTTACTGAGATAAGATCAATCTTGTTTAGCAAAATGCTCAAAGTGCTAAATACTTGAACAAAATTGCTTCATAATTAAACTCATAATGCTCAAAACTGAACAATTGGCTTATAGACATGGCTTGACTCATTTTTGGATACCTTTAGTGAAACTATGACTGTGAGTCTCTTGTCATGCTATCGATTCATTCAATCTCCGATTATTGCTATCTTGGCCTTAGTTTTGCTGTACATATTTTGCCATGATTGAACATAGCTTCTTCACATTATATGGCTTGGTGTAATACTTGTGCAGTCTTCTGGATAATCTTCATGGCTCCTCTTGCTCACATTTAAAACAAAATGAAAAAAATTGAAAAATTGAAAAACTACATTCATTCTTCATGCTCTATCTTATTCCATGCATCTTGATGAATTCATTGTCAAAGGGGGAGAAAGATTGGTAAAAATGTTGTTTTTAAGCGTTTTGGAGTCATAGGGAGAAATTGGATTTTTTTTGCGGTTTGATGATCATATTGAGTGGGAACATCTCTATTGCATTCTTTTGGTCTTAATTGTCTTTTCTGATTGGAATCTGCAATTCTAGAAGACTCACAATGATCAAAGGTCAAATAGAACAATTGTTCTTTCATATGGACCTTAAGTGAGATTTTTGGCTCTTCTCTGGAAATTGGAACTTTCTTGTCTTATTCCGCCTTATCTCACTTGCTGACACTCTTCTGAAGTCAAGTTGGTCACTTTTCTTGCATTTCCTTGACTTTGGACCAAGTTGTGCTTTTGTTAGAAAACGTGAGTTTTTTTTTACTCTCAAAACTCAAAACTTACATTTGTGGGAAATTGCCAATGTGTTCATCAAGGGGGAGATTGTGGAAATCATGGGGATATACTCATGATCTTAGAATGATGAGACATTTGGATTTTGCCTTGTTGGTTTGTTGAATTTCTGTTTTCAGCAAGTGTCAGGATAATCGGAAGTTCCAGCGTGCAAGGCGCGGTACTTCCGCAATTGTCAGGAAAATCGGTAGTTCCGGTTTTTACTTGGCGGTACTTCCGCATGGCGGTAGTTCCGGTTGTTGGCGGAACGTTTTTTCCAGAGAAGGATTTTTTTGTGAATTTCTGTTTTTCTCCGAGAATCGGAACGACCGCAGTGTTAGGAGCGAAACTACCGCACGTCCAGTAGTTCTGATTATTACTTGGCGGAAGTTCCGATTGTGGTTCAATTTCGGTCAAATTGGAAATTTGAAATTGGGTTAGGACAAGTTCTTGGGGTCAGTGCATCTGTGTTGCATATTGCATGTTTTAGCTAACGTGGGTCAAGTTGTGAAGAATTTGTTATCGGAGACGATTTCTTTGTTTATTGCTGTGCAGGTGGCTTACAGGTCAACGACGGTCAACGGCGAGGAGGATCGGGACTAAGCTTGGAGGGCTTAGGTCCAAGACGATCATGGATGTCGGGTGAGGTCGAAAGACTCAAGCATGGCGCAGAATGGACAAGATGGATCGAACGGGCAGTTCGATGCAGCTGGTTGGATCAAGCGTGCGGGGTGGTGCAAGTGACTTGGAGGTTCCATGGGATTCTGGACGGAGAGACTTGCCGACATGATAAGAGCCGTTGATCTACCTACACGTGGCGAAGCAGGCGATTGCTTCTACTGGATTGGACTCAGTCCATGGAGAAGGATCGAGAAGGGGTATTTTGGTCATTTCACCAAATACCACCTTGAGAGTCGGTTGGCTAAACCGCGGCGCAAGACGGAGCGATGATTAGCGGTTTAGGTCAATCAAAGTGTGTGTGTTCGTGTCCCGTTTGTTTTGGGCCTTAACGGGAGCCCATTAAGTGAAATCTTCTGTAATACTCTGAAAATAATAATAATATTAATATTAATAATCACGTCTTAAGGGCTTGTGCGTAATTAAATAAAAGGAATTTGTGAAAATAGAATATTTCAGAATATTTTTTTAAAGAGCTATATAAATAGATTTTGGGGTTCTCTAGAAACCCTAGCTTTTTCTTTGTTTTCTTTCCTCCCGCGCCGCCAGCCAATTCTCCTGCCGCACCGCCAGTTTTTTTGTTCATCTGCTGTTTCTGCCGTTTGCACACTTTGAATTGCTTTATGCGCACCGCCACCGAACCGAGCCACCAAGTGCGCGCTGCTTCCGCCGCGTAGAGCGCCTAAGCCGAATTATCGCGGGCCGTCAGATCATTGCCGCTGCGTGCAGTGTCGCCGCTTTGCGGCCGCAACGCTGTTGATTGCTGCGGCCGTATGCCGCGTGGGTCTGCTTATCTTTATCTTTGCTGATTTTCTTTTTCTTCGCTTTGTCTTGTGGCGGCCGCTTCCGATCTCTTTGTTCTTTGCGCGTGGAGGATCTGATGTCGCGTGATTTTTCCAAATGCTACCGAGCAAACAGTAGAGATCCGATTTCTTGTGAGTAACGATCTATAATTTCGTTTCGTCTCTGTTTCGCTGTTTATTTAGATTAATTAGAGAGGGTTCTTTAATTTGTAGACGAGTTGCCGATTAATGAATCCGTTTATTATGCTGTTCCGTTGTACGATTTATTCGGGTACCTTAATGGCGGATGTTGAAAATATCATCTACTAGTTAATTGTAGATAATTTCGTTATCTTTCTACAGCTTATTTAATCATGTCAATCGGACAAGTAGATTTCGAGTTATGATTTTCAGAAGACCGCTGTTTTTGTGGTTGTCGTCTTTCGGCGCTGTTTTGGTAGACTGTAGATTAAAAATAGTAAATAGCTTAATTAGAGTTTTTGATCTACATGAAAGTTGTAGATAATTGTCCAATGGTTCTGTAGAATCTGAGAACGCGAATTTTGGTTGAGTAAAACAAAAGTTATGAATTTAGTAAGACCGCTGTTCCGAAGCGGACAGATCGGCTTTCTGGGCTAAATACGGAGGGTTAGATGATTTAATTAGAAGTCTTTGTAATCTAAGAAAATGTGGATAATTTTATAAAGAATCCAGAATGGGGTGGTTTGTGGTGATCGGACTTTCGAGTCAAAAGTTACGTCCGTTTTAGTACTAAGACCGCAATGGGTGACTTTTCGGTACCGGAGTAACGTGGTATATTTGGGGACGAGTAGGAGCGAAGTATATTGATTGCTATTCTTGTTGCTGTAGCTTGTATTGAAGTTTGTGTATTTAATATAGGAGAGGCGTCGTGCTTGTTGCCATCTTCTAGCCAAATCGTGCGTCGCAACTAGTAAAGGCAAGTGCATGGTAGACAGCGATCAATGATTGATCACTGTTTTCTTTATCTTCTATTACCATTATTGTTGTGCTTTTATTTTATTTAATTGCAAACAATGAATTGGTATGATTATATCTTTGATGACAAGCATGATGAAAAGTTGGATATGATGTTTATGATGGAGGTTGCATGTTTGCATTCATAAGCATCTTTGCATATGAGCAGGTGATCATGAATGATCACAACTCCACGGGAGTGGAGGAGGTCCCCGATCCTTATGGAGGAACGGGCTTGAGAGTGAATGTTGTCGCGAGCATTCACTCACGCTATACCGGTATACGCGAAAGAAGTGCATGTGGACATGTAGATTAGATTTGCATTGGTACATGAGATTAATGAATGAGAATATTAATAGAAGTACCTGTGATGATAATGAAGTTATTGAATGCTGTTGATTTATTATCGTTCGTTGTTTATGGATGTGTTTGCTGAGTCGTGGACTCACCCTTGCTCTATTGTTGTCTTTAGGTGATCTTCGAGGATGCCGTAACTGAGAGCGAGTAGAGCACATGGACAACACATGATCATTTACCTTCATAATCTTTTCATTCAGAATTGGATTACACTTGGACATGTTAGAGGTTGAATAAAGTTTAGGACATCATTTGGACTAGACTATTTGCTTATTTAATTTGGATTCATTGGTTGATGCTATTTTAGATTATTTATCTGGTTATAATTCCACTTGATTATTTATTATCGCTTGAACCATATTTATGCCTGTCCTTTTGTGGCCCATTGATATGATTATCATTGGTTCCTTGCTGTAATTTTTATAGTGTGTCGATAATTATTAGTTTAAAGAGTAGTGTGGTGGCATTCTAGGCTCAATGTTGGGCTGGGGTGTTACATCTTCTAGAAGGTCTAAGCCTCCCTATAAATAGAGAGGGTGCTGCCTAGCAGCCCCTAAGCACTTCATGAGACAACACCCTAATTGGGTTGTGTTGAGTGCGTGCTCATTGATTGAGATCTTGTCCTCCTTAAGTGAGAGACTGTAATCAGCAAACACATCGAATCAATCTATGGATGATTGCTCAAATATGAGTCCTCTTGTGTTCTTCCTTCTTGTTTGATGATTTTGGGTGCTTCCTTGATCCTGTTGTTTTTGATTGATTTCTTCATATCTTTTACCTTGCTATGACGTGTGGGAATACATCTAAGATCCTCTAGATCATCAATCTCCCACGAGCAAGTGATGGATCAAGTTTTTCGTTTTGCTCGGTTTTGAACCTTCCTTTGGAAAAACAGAGAAAGATCAAAACTTTGATGTATATCTAGATGATCGCCTCTTGGATTAGATTTCAGATATCCTTAGGAAGGTGTGTACCAAGTTTGGTCAAGTTTCATTGGATAAATCAAAAATTGGATAGTTTTTCGTTTTGAAACAGTGCTGTCTGCATAGTGTTCCAGGATAATCGGAAGTTCAGCGCTTATAACTGAGCAAGTTCCGATTATAGGAAGTTCCTCCCTTTCAACTTAGGAAGTTCTGATTATAGATAGTTCTGCTCATTTGCCTGCGGTAGTTCCGATTATCCTCATTCTTCAACTCAAATCTGTGTTTTCTGTCGTCTCGCATGGGGGCAGTGGCGGATGCAGGATTGAAATTTAGGTTGGGCGGAATAAAATAATACTGTTATCCGATAACAAAGCAAGGCATATATAATACACGTTGCAATCACTCTAAACAGAGTATATGACACTAAATTGATCTCAAAACTACAATCCACATCATGTGGACATACAAAGATAGGACAAATGTAGAAAATGTACCTCATCAATGAAGTTTACAGAATAATTTGCCACCAAAATACTAAATTAATGAATTACTAGTAATAACCTGTCAAAAGTAGATGGACAGTGAGTATTCAGATTAATCCATCATAAATCATTAAAAAATTATCGAAAATAACAGACATAAAGACATACCATTAAAGTACTAATTACGTCTAGGAGGCCGAGGCAATTTCATTCTCCGAGATTTAATGGATTGAAATTGTTTCTTAATTTTATCATGATCAAGTCCTTTAAATATCTCCGCTCGATGTAGCATACCATCAAGTCATTGAGCCACTCATCGGATAGTCTATTCCGCAAATCAGTTTTAATAATATTCATGGCCGAAAAGACTCTTTCAACCGATGCTATTGCCACCGGTAGGAGCAATGCTAATTCAATGAGGCGGTAGACCAATGGAAAAACAATATGTCTTTCTGTTTCAACCATTTTGATGGCCAAACTTGCAAAATCATGACAAGTAATGAAATCATCAATTCTTCGGACATGAAGAATGAAGGTTTCAAGTTGATCCCTTATAGTTGCACGATCAAGAATGGTGAAATCCGATCATAGATCTCCGCAAGTCTAGCAATCTTATCCATATCAAACTTAGAGAATGAGTCTCTTGGATCAAGACAAGAAAAGCAAACAAGCAACTCAAAGATACCTCATTGAAGCGATGATCCATCTCTCGTATTAATAGCATCAACAAAGAAGAAAGAAAGTATCAATACGATAATGGTGATCTTGAGTGATCACACCCCATCTAGCCTTGATCGCCCCATCTTGGTATCGCTTCATCCATATTCGATCTCGAATCTTGTTTGCATCACAAAATATTTTGACTTACGCAAATAGAGGCTCCCAACCATGGTTCCTCAAGTCGATCAAACGTGCTTTCACATCAACAAGCAATGACATGGCCGAATAATATTTTGATCCTTCCTTTGCAATACAAGAGATAACTCATTTGTAATGCGAAATACTTTCAACATCATCTTCATAATGAACACAAAGTTAAAACTCTCCATATCTTGCATCAATCCCGCTCTTTGGACTCAGTTGACGCCCATCTTCATGCACAAATTTCAGCACCTCCACCATCGCCTCCCACATTGACTCAATGCGGACTAAAGTTGTGTAATGAGAGCCCCATCTAGTATCTCCGTGTCTAGCCAAGACAAAGGTCTTGATGCTTCCTCTTCTGTAAAGATCTCACCACTCTCAACCTATCCAAAATATTCTTACGATGCTTCTCGGTCAATACATCCCTTCTCTTGCAAGACGCACTAGTTGTGGTCACAATCAAAGTCACATAGTTGAAAAAATCCTAATAGATGAACAACAACTTGTGACAAAGAATAACTACCAACTGCACTGGTGGGCAAAGCAATGGACATAGAAAGCACACGGGTTGATGTCACGAATCTGTCTTTGAAGGCCATTGAATTCACCTCTCATATTGGAAGCTCCATCGTATCCCTGTCCTCGTATTCTAGCAATAGGTAAATTATGCTTACCAAGCAAAGTAACCAAAGCTCCCTTCAATGCATCTGCAGTTGTATCTTTGACATGTTCAAGACCCAAAATCTTTCGATGACTTTCCTTTGTTGTTCACAAACCGCAGGAATCATGATACAACTAGTTGAGATACATGGTACAATTAGTTGAGATAAAAATTGAACACATAATTAATAACTAACCTTACAATCACGGCCATTTGCTCTTTGATTGATATATCACGAGATTCATCGATAAGAATGGAGAAAAGACTACCTCCAATCTCATCCAAAATCACCTTGGTGACCATATGTGCACAACATCTTACAAGATCCTTTTGAATCGTTGCTGAACACATTTGGGCATTTAATGGACATAACTCCTCAAATGCAACCCTCACTTCTTCCTTCATTTCTTTGTACCAATCAATCAACTCTAGAAAATTGCCTTTGTTTATGGATGAAGAAGATTCGTTATGTCCACTTTAATGAGTGACCTTGCATTAATAGATATCTTGCACAATTTAAAGAAGCAATAAACGGGTTTCATATTTTATTTGAGAATCTTTGTTTGTGAGACTCCATCTTATGAGATACACTTGCCTTGATTCTTAAAAACATCACTACATCTCCTTGCATTGTTGTGAATACTATTAACCCCACCAACATGAAGAGGTAGTGATGCATATGCATTCTTCCAGTTATTGTACCCTAATTTAGTGAAGACATCATGACCAAATTTTTCATCTAAGGGTTGCTGCCTAAAAAGAAAGCAATAGAAGCAATAAACAACATCCTTCTCTACACTATATTCCAACCAGTCGTGCCTCTTAAACCATGTTTCACGAAAGCACCTAAAACCCTTTCCATATTGTTTGCGAGGAAAATTGTGACCAAAAGGTTGAGTCGGACCCTTCAACAAATAAGCTCTTCTCACTTGATCTCTAATATCCGGATGGAATTCCTCAATTGGTATACGAAGTGCTGGATCGGCAACAATATGAACATCCGGGTTAAAATCCTTAATACCTTCAGTTTCTTCCTGCGGTTCTGGTTGTTGTGCTATTTGTGCATCTTCAATATTGACAGCTTCAACCGTAGTATTTGCTCTTCCGTAGCTACCACAAAGATTCCTTGCACCGGTTCTTGGGGTCGACCCACTCGACGACGCACGTAATGGTAAAATAGCTCTTCAAATCAAAGATCAAATTCACACATCATCATATTAATTCATTAATAATCACCATGGGTATCACTATCACGCATGATACATCACAAATTCACAGTATTCACCAATCACCATTCAGACATTCACAATCCAATTATTACCTTTTCCTTTCGACTTAGAAGGAGTCATCTTGAATCTCGATTTTTATTTTCTACCCTTAGCATTCACAAAACAAAGATTTCAATTCTTTAGTCCGGCCAGCACTCTGGTCGGCCAGGCAAGTAGGCAACCACACCCATGCGGAGCCACGTACTGACAAAGTCACAAACCCACCACCTCAGGTCCTCAGCCGATCGGCCCTTTTCCCCCTTCTACTCACCCCCCGACACGGGCACACGGCGACACGCGACACCCCCTAGCCCCTCTCGCCTCAAAGCTCACCGCCTCAGGCCCTCACTTTCTATCCTCAGTCTTCACGCTTGCGGCCTGCCTCTCCCCACCCTCACGGCTCACGCCTCGCCTCACGGCTCACGCCCGCCTCCACGAGCTCACCGCCGGTGCTCACAGTTCCTCCTGGCTCCTCCCTTCGCTGCTCGGTTCGGCGGTTCCCAGCGCCTTGGCGCGCCTCGGTGCTCGTGGTGGTGGAGCTCCTCCCGCCGCCTCGGCCCAGCGCCACGCTCTCTCGCTCCTGCGCCTCGGCTCTCGGCTCCTCGCGCTCTGGCGAGGCTCTCGTTCCCGGCCGCGCGACCGGGACCGCCGGTGCCGCGAGCTCTGGCGCCGCTGGCCGGACCGCCTGTGCACACGAGCCTCGGCTAGGGTTCTTCAAACTTCAAAGGTTTGGATTTTTTCAATTTGGATTTTGGATTTGGGGAAGGGGAACCGGCCAGCGGGGAAGATGTACAGGGAGATGTAGACCTTCTGAAATCTGAATCACTGAGTCAGTGAGTCTGAGCTGAGGTTTTTTGCAATTTGGATTTTGGATTTGGGGAAGGGGAACCGGCCAACGGGGAAGATGTACAGGGAGATGTAGCTGGGCTGGGCATGGGTGATGGGCCGTACCGCCGTAGGCCTTCTTCGGCAATCGGCAGGTGGCCTGCCGACTCCCGCCTCCTCCTCAACCGAACTACCCAAGCCTGGGCATCTGTGAGTCTGAGCTGAGGCCTGAGGGTGAATCATCACTGAGGGAGGGGGGGGGGTCGCCGGTGTCGGCTACCTCGGGCCGCCGCCCAGCCTTGCCCGATTGCTGGAGCCGCCCCTGCATGGGGGTTTGGAATTGATTCAACCTAAGTCTTCCTTGGTGTGTTTTATTTGATCTTCATAGCTACCATAGCTATAGGAGACAAATTCTTATTGAATCAAATAGTTTCTTAAAAAATTGATTGAGCTCCTATTCACCTCCCTCTAGTCGCCTTTCCGGTCCTACAGTAACAAACTGCGCCATGCTCTTTAATCTAAAAGAACACCTGTAGGACCGTAAAGGCGACTAGGGGGGGGGGGTGAATAGGCACTTTCTAAACTTTCTCGCCTAAATCAAATACAACACGAACTTTACTCCTTTAGCTATGAAAGCTAAGAAGATCGATGGCGCACGCTGGAAGCCTTGTGTTGGATTTGATAAACCCCTCAACCATACGACACAAATGGAGAAAAGAACTCACTGTTCTGAATCGGTATCGCGGTCGGACCGGCTACCACGCGGCGGCCGACCGACAATCGTCAATCGGACCGGCTACTAACTGGCGGTCGGACCGTTGGATATCGGTTCGACCCAGCGATACTAGCGGTTCGAAGCGGGCGGTCGGATCGCCGCACACAACCGGTCGACCGGTTCACCAAAGATCAAAATCAAGTCCAACTCCAAAACGAAATTTGATCCAACTTTTGATTCAACCAATGAAACTTGACCAAATTTCGAGCACACCTCCCTAATGATATTAGAGACCTATTTCTAGCGACGATCCTTCAGATCCACTCCGCAGAATCGATCTCTCAAGGTTTTACAAAAGAAGTGCACAAACCCTAGAAATATGAAAATCTTGATTCAAGACTTGCTTGTGGGGGTTGATGATCTAGATGACTCTAGGAGTATTCCCACACATCAAAGCAAGATAAAGTAGGCCAAGAGACCAAGCATAAACCTTTGAATCAAGGAAGCACCAAAATCATCCAAAAGAGAGAAGAACACACAGAGGACAATTGATCTTTCAATTAAGCATCACAAGATTGTTTGATCCCACTAGATGCTTACAAAGCCTCTCCACAAAGGAGGACAAGAGCTCACACAAGGAGCACACTCACAATCTCTCCAAACCCTAGATTCTCCTCTCCTCACCTCCAAACCCTAGAAAAAGGAAGAAGGGGCCAAATGAATGCTTAAGAGGGTTTTCCATCTCCCCCCTTTCTATTTATACTAGAGACCTAGGGTTTCACTTTTGGGACCCAAATACACATGGGACCCACACACACATAACTATTGAAGCAAACGCCTGCTTCACCACGTGTAGGTTGATCAACAGTTCTCATCACGTCGCCAAGCCTCTCTTGTCCGAATCCCATCGGAACCTCCCAGAGACTCGCACCGATATTCGCACCACCGATCCAACCAAATTGCATCAACTACCCGCTCGATCCATCTTGCCCATTCTGCACCATGCTTGTGTCACACGACCTCACCCAGATCCATGATCGCTCGACCTCACCGCAAGCGTAGTCCCGATCCACCTCACCGTTGATGTCGTTGACCTGCAAGCCACCTGCACAGCAATAAGACAAACAAACCGATTCCGGAACAAGTTCTTCACAACTTGACCCACGTTAGTTCCGCAATGCAATATACAACAATAAAGCATTGAAGTTCATACAATAAACACAATCAATACACAACAATGCCAACAAGGCCAAGCATCAAGTGATCGGCGGTCTGACCGCCCCACTCCACCGGTCCGACCGATTTCAGGCCGGTCGGACCGATTTCATAACGGCGGTCGGACCGCCCGAAAGGACTTAGCCAAATTTCCAGCGTGAAAATCCGAAACCTTCTGGAATTTTCAACTCAATAGAACTTTTGACTGGGAGCTCCAAAAGTGATGTGACCACATCCAGGAGAATCCCCTCACTTGCCTACACAACCTATTTTTGGCTCAGCTCCAAAAACCACTTTTCAATTTACCGGTCGGACCGGCCAGCATGGCCGGTCGGATCTCTCCACGGGCGGTCTGACCGCCCGACATAACCGGTCGATCACTTTGTGGTCCGACAAATTTTGGAGCAAACCCGAAAACACGAGATTTTGCAAACCAACAACGCCATTGCCAATTGACTCATCATCCTGAGATCGTGCACATATCCTTACGATATCCACAATCTCCCCCTTGATGAACACATTGGCAATTTTCAAGAAAATGTGGTTTTTCGAAATGAAAAGTAAAAACTTCGCCGTTTTCGCATAAAGGCACAACTTGGTCCATAAGCACGAAAAAGCCTAGAATCCACCAAGCCGGGCTTCGTAATAGTATAAGCAAGTGAGATAAGGCAATGAAAGCACCAAAGGATTCAATTTCCAGAAAGTAGCCAAAAATCTCACTAAGGTCCATATGAAAGACAAAATGTTCAATTTGACCTTTGATCATTGTGAGTCTTGTTCAAATGCAGATAAAATCAGAAAAAGGCAATAGCACCAAGAGACTCAACTCACTATGATCACAAATTTTCAAAATGTTCATTTTTTTTATATGTGTTCTTTTATATGAAACCTTAAGTATGAAACCAAAAGCTCCAAAAAGCATTTTCTTCACAATCTTTCTCTCCCTTTGATAATGAATTCATCAAGATGCATGGGAAAAGAAAGAGCATGAAGGAATGACTTTATTTTTGAACTTTAGTAAAAAGGAGCCATAACCATTATACATGTAGACAGTACAAGTATTATACCAAGCCATAAAAAGAGTAGACGCTATATTCAATCAATGCAAAACATGTACTGCAAAGCTAAAACAAAGATAGCAGTTATCTGAGATTAACAGAATTAAAACCATGAAAGGTTGCTCAATATCATAGTTTCACTAACAGCAACCACAAATGAGTCAAGCCATGTCTATAAGAAAAAAGAGACTCAAAACAAGAACTGAGGTATTTTGAGCATTAAGAGTAACTTTTGAAGCAAAACTCAAGCACTTAGCCTTTTTGAGTATTTTCCTAAAAATGATTTTTTTTTACTGTGCTAGATCTCAAGCCTTGCCGCGACCATCTCAAGCGATAAGCTTAAAAGAATGATCTAGGTCATCCAAAACTCCCCCTGAGTTCATGCCTAGTGCAATGGCAAGCCGTCTCATGAGAAAGGATTGGTGAGATCGCTTTTTCACACGAGAAAATCTCATTTTTCATTTGCTTGACTTAAGAAGATAAAAAGCTCATTTTTCATCTCAAAATAAGTTCAAGACTCAATGCAACCTATTTGACATGGCAAGAATCATAAGAGGATCACTAGAGCAAAACTAGTCACAAGATCCAACAAGACATGATCTGATTCAATTTGCTCACAGATATAAAGCTAGCAAGGCAAAAGCTAAGCTAAACAAGAAAAGCCATAAAAGAAGTCTAGCAGACTAACACTTGATATGACAAGGTATAGAATATGAAATCAAGTCATACAAGGATAAAGATCAAAGCTCCACAACTTTTATCATACAATGCAAGACAAATGAATTGAAACATGCATTATGATACAATGAATGCAAAAAGAACAACTTCCCCCTCAAAATAGCCCAATAGGACTAATAACCCCTAACTCTCCCCGCAAAGCAGCAAAACGAGAAGAATCAAGAGCTTTAGTGAAAATATCTGCAAGCTGTTGCTCACACTCTACAAAGTGAAGCACAACATCACCTTTCTCAACGTGGTCTCTCAGAAAATGAAATCGAATATCAATGTGTTTAGTCCTGGAATGTTGCACTGGGTTTTTGACAATATTAATTGGAGAAGTGTTGTCACAGAAAAGAGGAACACTTCCCAAAGATAACCCATAGTCCCGCAGCGTGGATAAAATCCAGAGAACTCGAGAGCGACCATCGGCGCAGCTACATACTCGGCCTCGGTGTGCAATGTAAGACTGCTTTTTCTAGAAGACCAAGAAATAAGAGATGTGCCCAAGAAATGACAAGTGCCAGAAGTACTCTTCCTACCCACTCTACACCCCGCAAAGTCAGCATCAGAAAATGCTCGAATTGAGAGAGCAGAAGAAGAAGAATACCAGAGTCCAAAGTCAAGCGTATCTTGAAGGTACCTGAATATGCGACGTATCGCTTGACGATGAGAAGCACGAGGAAGCTCGAAAGCGAGCGCATGG
The DNA here is from genome assembly GCA_036346395.1 of Hsuehochloa calcarea. NCBI lineage: Eukaryota > Viridiplantae > Streptophyta > Magnoliopsida > Poales > Poaceae > Hsuehochloa > Hsuehochloa calcarea. The sequence goes on from CM070616.1 coordinate 18,379,562, forward strand.
ACATACGGCGAATTGTATGTCCGCCTCGACGTGTAAGATAGAGGAGGGAGCCAATCATATCATGGTACTCTTCCGGTCACTGACTCTCCATCCTCATCGTGGTCCAAAGACGGTGGTTGTAGCAATGGGAGTAGACATTGGCCTCTTGCTTCCCATATTGAAGCGCCAAGAAGGTCCTTTGTATACTTACTCGTGAACGAAGGTGCCTTCTTTCGCTTGCTTGATTTGAAGACCAAGGAAGAATGTCGACTCTCCCATCATGCTCATCTCGAACTCACCGCTCATAGAATTTGAAAATCTGGACACCAAGCATGAGAAGAACTACCAATATGATATCATCCACATAAATCAACCAACAAGAAATCACCGCCATGCACGAGAGTGAACAAGGTTTTATCAACCATTCCCATTTTGAAATCATTTTCAAGCAAGAAACTCTTAAGCTCATCATACCAAGCTCTAGGAGCTTGTTTCAATCCATCAGGGCTTTAGAGAGTTTAAACATATGGTTTGGGAATTTTGATTTTCAAAACCAGAGGTTGCTTGACAAAGTCCTCTTCTTCTATGAAACCATTCAAGAAAGCACTTTTAACATCCATTTGAAAAAGCTTGAAACCCTTGGATGTTGCAAATGCTAAAAGAATGCGAATGGCTTCCAATCTAGCTACTTGGAGCAAAGGTCTCTTCAAAGTCTAAGCCCTCTACCGAGAATAACCTTGAGCTACTAGTCTAGCCTTATTATGAACAACCAACCCATCCTCACTTTGTTTATTTTTAAAATCCATTTTGTTCCAATAACATGAGAATCGGAGGTCGCTCAACTAAAGTCCGACTTTGTTTCTTTCAAAATTCTCAAGCTCTTCATGCATGGCATTGACCCAAGAAGCATCAGATAAAGCATGGGTGATATCTCGGGGTTCAAAAGGAGCGACAAAAGCAGAATGTGCATGAGAATCAGGAAACATAACCTGGAGCGAGTGACTCGCTCTTGAAGATCCCCAATCATCCGCTCGGTGGATGTTGTCGCGAATCTGAAGGTGCTCTGGTGCAGACGAGGCCTCTACCTCATGAGTTGTCGAGGTAGGAACAGAGCCACTCAGATCGTCGGTGGGGATAGGAGGAGGCTGCTCAGCTGAAACTGAAGTAGTAGTAGCAGGCTCTCCACCCCTCTCAGAGGTAGCTGGAGGATGGTTCGGTTCCTCATCCTCAGAGTCATCATCGACGAAGATGCTTCCTTGAATTTCGTGAACCTGTGTACAAGCATCGGGTCTAGTACTGTGACTAGCCTCATCAAAAGTGACTTCGCAAGTCTCAACAATTTTGTTAGTATCAACATTAAAAACACGATAGCCACGAGAATGAGCAGGATATCCAAGAAATATGCCATCAAAGCATCTAGACTCAAATTTATCAAGGTTGCCATGTTTAAGAATGAAGCACTTGCAACCAAAAATCTTGAAATGAGAGACTTTGGGAGAATGACCAAATCTAAGCTCATAAGAGGTCTTCCCAACCACAGATCTCAAGAAAACCCTATTGGAGATATAACAAGCAGTAGAGATCGCCTCAGCCCAAAATCTCCTAGGAGTAGAATGCTCATCTAACATGGTCCGAGCCATCTCTACAAGGGTTCTGTTCTTCCTTTCTACAACACCATTCTGTTGGGGAACTCTAGGAGAAGAAAACTGATGCTCAATTCCCTATCAGTCTGGAAGGTAGAAAAGAAGAATTCTTGAACTCTATCCCATTGTCACTCCTAATGGCTCTCAAAGCTCCAGGGATATCAACAGCAATTCTAAGGACCAATTTTCTAAAGAATCCAAATGCTTCGTCCTTAGAAGCGAGAAAATAAACCCATGAATACCTGGAGTAATCATCCACAACCACCAGCACATACCATTTCCCACCAAATGATCGAACTCTAGAAGGACCAATCAGATCTAAGTGAAGAAGTCATCACAGTCCATCACCATTACCAAAGTAAGAGGTGGGTGGGAAGCGGACACCATCTTACCATGTCTACTGTGGTGAGCACACAAGATCTCTAACAGCCTTCAGCCTAGGCAAACCTCTAATCAAGTCCTTGCAACTTACTCTAGACAAATGATCAAAACCTATATGCCCAAGTCTACGATGCCACAAAACAAGGTCATGAGAATCAGAGGCTACAAGACACCTAGGACGGGAAACTGAAGAAATACTGAAATTTGCACAAAAGATCTTCTCAAATCTGGAGATCTCAAAAACAAGCTCACCCGAGGAATCTAGAACACTACACTCTCCACTTTTAAACCTCACTTCTAGACCCTCATCAAGCAGCTGAGAAACAGATAGAAGATTATACCTCAGCTTACTTACCAAAGCGACGTCTTTAAGCATGAACTTGTCGTTGACGCGCACAGTGCCCTTTGCAGTCACGGTCCCGGTAGAAGCATCCCCAAAGGTAATCAATTCGTTGCCGGATGCACGTGTGAGGGAGGAGAACCATCTAGAATCTCCGGTCATATGTCGAGAACACCCGGAGTCAACAAGCCATATGTCCTCCTTCCTCGCACGACGGACCTAAAAAGCACAATCAGAAAACATCCGTGCCTCAGTACTGAGGTTAGTGATAAATGATCGAGGAATCCAAAGATCGAGAAGCACAATGTCCGGGAGCAGCGAGAGAAAAAGCGAAACATGATCGGGAATAAATTCATAAGGATGCACATGAGAACCACCTAGACCTCTCTGAAACGATCTACCAAAAGATCGATACTCCCCCTGTCTAGGTGCTACCCGTGGTCTCTCCTCACGATGTCCTAATCCAGCATGCTGCCTAGACCCACCAAAAGAGTCTACAAAGTTCTATACAAATCTAGGCCTATATGTGTTGTGATAAACAGGCTGCCTAGCTCTAGAGACTACAAATGGAGAAGGACTCTCTAATGGATCTCGGGGCGCTCATCCTCTCTTTTCTCTCAAGTTTTGCTCTCCTAAGCGTAACTCAACAGATGGCCTTCTTTCTTGCGAGAAAGTGCAATGGTACTGGACCTTTTGAGAGGTCTGTACAGAATGAGTAAAAGCACCTTTCTTGCTAGAAGGAGTTTGAGCAAAACCAGCGGACTTGAAAACAACCCCGGATGGCTTAGGAGGTTCTAGCTCAAACAGACCATTCTTCACAACTCTAGCAATCCTAGGTGGGTTTTTCTTGGAATGCTCTAGGAGATTGAAACCTAGACCACTATTTTTCACGCTCACCTTGGATTGATCAAGAATCATGTTGAGTTTCTTTTCCCACTTGAAAACTTCTCAAGAGTCACCTTGAGGTAATCATTCTCTTTAATTAAACCTTCACATCTAGTGCACTTGCTAGACTTGATTACCTCATTACGCTTACTCTTAAGAAGGGCCACTTCCACTTTGAAGGCCTCACAAGACACACAATAGGATTCCTTAATCCTATTCAACTGCTCCTTAAATTTGACTCTAAATGCCTCTTGAATCTGATTAATCATGGTTTCAACTTCAGCATTCAAAACACAAGAGTTAGAATCAATGACTTTCTTGGAAGCAGTAAAAGACATGGATCTTTCAATTTTAGCCTTTTCTTCAAGAGTCTTGTTTAAGGCTTCAATCTCAATTATAAGCTTGGGACAATTTTCACAAGATGCAACTCTAGAGTAAACCAAAGATTTCATCATCTCTTGCATCTTAATCCTATTATTCTTACAATGAGAGCATGTGTGACTAGCATCAAATTTTTGTAATTCTTTTAAAGAGCTATCCAGTTTTAATTCTAGCAAAGCACAATTTGAGCAAGTTAAAGGAATAGCTTCCATGGCAGTCACATCAAGTGAAATGGCATCTAAGCAGGCAGAACTAGACTTGAGAGATTCTAGTTCATCGAGGGCATCTTTTAGTTGATTAGTAACAAAGGAATGAGCAGATTTCAAGCTTGTTAAATCTTTAAGCAAGCTAGTGCAGGAATCACAAATATCATCAGGATTAATAGATTTAAGCCTAACAACTTCTAGGTTCAAATTATCAATCATAATGTCCTGCTTCTTAATCATTTTTACTTGCTTATGCAATTTACGCTCAAAGAAGCACCAAAGCCCTTTTCATGTCGAAGAATAGAAGGGCATACCTCATCGATCACTAAAAGGATCCTCATCGTTGGAGGAGTCGCTGTCTTGGCTGTTCTTGGCCATGAAGCACATGCCTGTGAAGTCATGAGCCTTCTTCTTGCCACGAGAGTCACTCTCGTCATCCTCTGTTTCCGAGTCCACATCGCTCATATTCACATTCTCTAGGCGGCAGGACCCTACCGACAAACTTGCGATAGTTTGTCTTCTTGGGTTTTGCATCCCTCTCCGGGATGTCTTCGTGTCTCCTTCTCCTCCTTGCCCTTTAGCTTGGGGCACTGGAGCGAATGTGGTTGGGCTCACCACATTCAAGCACGTGATAGGTCCACTTCTCCTCCTATTCCTCACCTTGTTATACGCTCTTGTGAATTTGGTGGATAGGAGGCTAAGTTATCCTCCTGCGCTTTCTCAAGTTGCTCATCACTCAAAGAATGTAAAGCGATAATGAAAATCCGGATGAGCTACAATCAAGAGACTCGGAAGAACAACCCTTGGATTTGTCGACCACTAAGGCCATCGACTGCTGTCTTGGGAGACGCGAGATAAAATCAATCTCATGCGTCTTCAACCTCGAGTAAAGCTTATCCATGGTAAGCTCACTCATGACAAGATGTTGTCATTGATGGAAGTGATCTTCATTCCCGGACTTTCACATCAAGAGCACCCAACATGGCGTGCATTTTCGCACTCGAGAAAAACTAAGTCAACAAAGCGAGAGATCATGAAGAATCTTAGAAAATCTTCCCACACTCATCCAAAGATTGACCGTGCCTTTGCTCGATCTTAGAGTATACTTTCTTGAGCTGGTTCTGTCTCACTTCCTTGATCGTAGTGGACCCTTCGTGATAGTCACAAAGAGTCCGCCAGATCTCATGAGCAGACCGCAAGTGAGCAACACGCTCAAACTCTGATCGACTAAGACCTTGGATCAAATAATTCCGAGCCTTGCTGTTGGCCTCCACATCCGGAGTGATCATATCGTCATCTACCGGCACGACATAAGGGTTTTTCACCTTAAGCCAAATAGCGTGCCCTTGAGCCTCGATATATGCTTGCATAGGAGCCTTCCAGTATGCAAAGTCAACTCCATCAAAAATATGTGGCTTGGTTGAGTACTTGTCAGTCGCCATGGCTCCAAAGACCGGTTAAGATCTATGAGAAGAGCTAACCGGCTCTGATACCACTTGTAGGACCGTAAAGGCGACTAGGGGGGGGTGAATAGGCGCTTTCTAAACTTTCTCGCCTAAATCAAATACAACACGAACTTTACTCCTTTAGCTATGAAAGCTAAGAAGATCGATGGCGCCTGATGGAAGCCTTGTGTTGGATTTGATAAACCCCTCAACCACACGACACAAATGGAGAAAAGAACTCACTGTTCTGAACTGGGTACTGGCGGTCTGACCGGCTACCACGGGCGGTCTGACCGACAGTCAATCAGCGGTCGGACCGGCTACTAACTGGCGATCGAACCATTGGATATCGGTTCGACCCGGCAGTACTAGCGGTCTGAAAAGCGGGCGGTCGGACCGCCTATGCACAACCGGTCGACCGTTCACCGAAGATCAAAATCAAGTCCAACTCCAAAACGAAATTTGATCCAACTTTTGATTCAACCAATGAAACTTGACCAAATTTCGAGCACACCTCCCTAATGATATTATAGACCTATTTCTAGCGACGATCCTTCAGATCCACTCCGCAGAATCGATCTCTCAAGGTTTTACAAAAGAAGTGCACAAACCCTAGAAATATTAAAATCTTGATTCAAGACTTGCTTGTGGGGGGTTGATGATCTAGATGACTCTAGGAGTATTCCCACACATCAAAGCAAGATAAAGTAGGCCAAGAGACGAAGCATAAACCTTTGAATCAAGGAAGCACCAAAATCATCCAAAAGAGAGAAGAACACACAGAGGACAATTGATCTTTCAATTAAGCATCACAAGATTGTTTGATCGCACTAGATGCTTACAAAGCCTCTCCACAAAGGAGGACAAGAGCTCACACAAGGAGCACACTCACAATCTCTCCAAACGCTAGATTCTCCTCTCCTCTCCTCCAAACCCTAGAAAAAGGAAGAAGGGGCCAAATGAATGCTTAAGAGGGTTTTCCATCCCCCCCTTTCTATTTATACTAGAGACCTAGGGTTTCACTTTTGGGACCCAAATACACATGGGACCCACACACACATAACTATTGAAGCAATCGCCTGCTTCACCACGTGTAGGTTGATCAGCGGTTCTCATCACGTCGCCAAGCCTCTCTTGTCCGAATCCCATCGGAACCTCCCAGAGACTCGCACCGATATCCGCACCACCTGATCCAACCAGCTGTACCGAACTACCCGTTCGATCCATCTTGCCCATTCTGCACCATGCTTGTGTCACACGACCTCACCGGGTATCCATGATCGTTCTGGACCCCAGCTCTGCAAGCGTAGTCCCTATCCACCTCACCGTTGACGTCGTTGACCTGCAAGCCACCTGCACAGCAATAGACAAACAAACCGATTCCGGGAACAAGTTCTTCACAACTTGACCCACGTTAGTTCCGCAATGCAATATACAACAATAAAGCATTGAAGTTCATACAATAAACACAATCAATACACAACAATGCCAACAAGGCCAAGCATCAAGTGATCGGCGGTCTGACCGCCCCACTCCACCGGTCCGACCGATTTCAGCCGGTCGGATGATTTCATAACGGCGGTCGGACCGCCAAAGGACTTAGCCAAATTTCGGTATGAAAATCCAAACCTTCCGAATTTTCAACTCAATAGAACTTTTGACTGGGAGCTCCAAAAATGATGTGACCACATCCAGGAGACTCCCTCACTTGCCTACACAACCTATTTTTGGCTTAGCTCCAAAAACCACTTTTCAATTTACCGGTCGGACCGGCCAGCATGGCCGGTCGGACCTCCACGGGCGATCCGCCGCTCGACACAACCGGCCGGATCGCTGTGGTCCGACGACCTTGGAGCAAACCCGAAAACGCGAGATTTTGCAAACCAACAACGCCATTGCCAATTGACTCATCATCCTGAGATCGTGCACATATCCTCACGATATCCACAACACCCATCTGTGCACAAGCCCCGACTGATGAATCATCAATGCCAAAACAAGTTTACTCATTACAAGAGTGATTTGGTTCCCATATTCCTGCAGATAGAATTGGACCTGTCAAGAGCTCCATCCACCATATGGTGGTTCTTGCTCAAAGAATGAAGACTCTTGCCCATTGTTTGGTCCATTCTTTAAAATAGTATCTTTATATGAATGATTTGCATATGCAGCTTTAAAGAATATGAGTGCACAAAGATGTAGGTCTAAGTTTTAACATAAACCGATAAACATCTTAGGTAACACGAAGAACAAAGAAACATTCTCGAGAGAAATAGACACATATTTTGCAAAGTACTCAAGTCCTGTACAATAGATAAATTGTTCAGTTAGATCTTGTGTTAACAAACTCGTCATCTAAGTCCCATGCACTGTACTTCCCAGTTCCCACATAAAAATGATCGAGCTACAAAATAAATATGGTGCATTAAAAAATTAGTATTTTTCTAAAAATATTAGAAGGAGTGTTAACATATAGCCGCTGAGTTGTGCCCTAGTCTGTGCATTCGTGAAGAAGTCAAGAACTCAGTAACTCGATGGTACAAATCAGAAATCAAGTACTCCCTCCTGCACACCCACTGGAATATTCTAAAAATATTAAACATGTTAATCATGGTGGATCACACACACTGAGTTTGGAGAGAAAATACAAATGTTGCGCCCTAGTTTGTGGCTTCGTGAAGAAGTCAGCAACCTGTAACTCTGATGGCACAAACTGTAAAGTAAGTACTCCCTCCTGCACCTGTGAGCGAGTGTATGAAGCATCCACAACAATGTGCTTGGTGAGCTCATGCTTCACTGGGTTCCGGACAATACTGATAGCACCTGTACTGTCAGACAAAAGAGTTGCAGGTCCCATCACAGGCACTCCAAAATCTGCAAGTAGCCACCTCAACTAAGTAACCTCTGCTGTTAATGCTGCCATAGCTCTCAACTCAGCATCTGTACTCGAACGGGAAACTGCAGTCTGCTTCTTAATCTTCGAGACAATCAGGGAGGAGCCAAGAAAAACACAGTAAATAGAAACAGAACGACGATCAGAAGAATCACTAGCCCAGGTCGTATCAGAGTACGCTTATGTCCCACGTAAGTAGAGCCGAACACGAAGAAGGTGACTGTAGTGAAGATGGGTAGGATGAGTCATGAACTGACTCAAGATATGAACAACATAAGCAATATCAGGACGGGTGCTTACAAGATACACCAAACTCCCAACAAGATGGCGATATCGAGTAGGATCCTCAAGAAGATTACCATTAGTGGCACGAAGCTATAGGGATAACTCTATGGGAGTCTCAGCAGTGCGAGTGTCAGTCAGACCAAACCGATCAAGAAGATCCTAGACATACTTCTACTGGGAGAGGTCATAGCCCTCAGGTATGGAAGAGATCTCAATCCCAAGGAATTACGTAAGAGAACCAAGATCAGTCATAAAAAACTATTTACTAAGATGTTTCTACACATACGTGATGAATGAGGAATCATCACCAGTGATGAGTACATCATCAACATACAGAAGAAGTAGTGCCCTACCTCGAGATGAGACATGGACAAAAAGAGCAGGATCATGAAAACTGACAGTGAAACCGATAGCAATAATCACTAAGGTAAAATGTGCAAACCAGGCACGAGGAGCCTATTTGAGGCCATAAAGAGCACGACAGACGACAGACATGCCCATCGAGAACAAAATACGCAGGTGGTGGCTGCATGTAGACCTCATGCAAAACACCATTAAGAAAAGTATTATTAATATCCAACTGAGAGATAGACCACCAGCGAACAGAAGCAACCGCAACAAAGAGTGCGAACAGTGGTCATATAGGCAATAGGGACAAAAATCTCATCATAGTCACAACCGAACTCCTATTGAAAATCGCGAGCCACAAGACGAGTCTTGTAGCGCTCGATGGTACTAACAGACCGGGTCTTAATCTTGTATACCCACTTGCACGTGATCGGACGAGCATGCACAGGTGTCGGTCAATATCCCAAGTCTCTGTACGTCTAAGAGCATCAAGCTCCTTTGCCATAGCGAGCTGCCACTCAGAATAAGGAGAAGCCTCACGATAAGAACTAGGCTCAGTGACCGAGAGAGCATGAGCTATCGGTGCAAATCCAAGACGACCAGGAGGTCGAAGGGATGTCCGGTCATGAAGGACGTAACGAGGAGCATCATCAGACAGATGAGGGTGTCGGCAAGATACTAGGAGAGGAGACTGGTGAAGGACGAGGACGCCTAGAGTAGTGAATACTAGATAAATGAGACAGTAGTGCGGCAGGAACAAGAGGCGGTGCTGCAGGAGGTAGCACCGGAGGTGGAGGTACAGAAGGAACCACTAGAGACAAACCAGGGAAAGACTGTGATAGTGGAGAAATAGGTGAAAAGTCAGAAAGAGACAGCCATAAAATCGACTCAACAGTGGAAGCAGGAGAAGGAGCCGAATCTCGATAGAAGAAAGGTCGAGATTCATCAAAGATAACGTCTTATGATATCCTGATCCGTCGAGCAGAAGGATCCCAGCAGCGATGAACTATAACCAAGAAACACACACTCGACTCACTGTGCCGATAGTTTAGTGCGCTCACGAGGCTGCAGCAGAACAAAACAAGTACAACCAAAAACACGAAGGTGAGTGTACTGGGGGGCTCGAGAATAGAGACGCTCTATAGGACTGACACCCTTAAGAGAAGTGGAAGGCTGCATATTGATGAGATATTCAGTCGTAGAAACAACCTCAGTCCATAACTGTGGTGGAACGTGAGAGGCAAGGAGAAGAGTGTGAGAAGTCTCAATCAGATAATGATGTTTGCGCTCAACAACCCCATGCTGAGTATGGGCACTAGGGCAAGAAGACTGGTAAAGAGTGCCCTGCTCATAAAGAAACTGTACTCGTCAGCAGAATCACAACGAAAAGTACGGATAAAAGAATCAAATTGAGTACTAACCATCATTGAAAAGCTACGATAGATCGTAAGAAACTGACCACGATTAGACATAGGGAAAATCCATGTAAAACAGGAATAACCATCCGTGAAGATCACATAAGATTTATGCCCGCCTTTATAGATAATAGGCGCAGGTCCCCGTACATCTGAACGAACTAAATCAAAAGGACGAGAAGACAAGTACTTACTAGAATGATAAGAAAGTTGAAGCTGCTTGCCCAGCTTACAACCCTAACAAAATATGGCCGTATCAACAGTAACACGTCCAAGAACACCCTTACGAACTAATGAAGAAAGACGGGACCCACACAAGTGACCTAAACGATGATGTCACAACGTAAAAACTCCAAAGGTGGTGGCAACAGTGGCTGTGGAAGTAGACATAGAGGTGACAGGAGAAACTGAAGGGAAGGAAGGTGGAGGTGATAAAGGATGTAGAGACCATGATGATCCCTACGGCGCCAGCCAGTCCCAAGTACCCTCCCTGTCTGTCGATCCTGGATGAATCAGGTATGAAAATCAAAACCAACCCTACAGCCAAGATCTGTAAGTTGACCCACCGAGAGAAGCTGCATGGTGAGCTGGGGAACATGAGAAATAGCTGGAACCGAAAAGTCAGTGGACAAAAGAGTGCCCTGACAGCTGACAAACAGAGGAGTATCGTTTGCTGTCTGAATAGAGATAGGAAAAATAGGAGGTCCTACTCAAGTGAGAGATGTGGAGTCCGGTGTCATGTGGAAAGAGGCACCAGAATTCAGAACCCAAGAAATACCTGGAGGAGACGTCTGAGCTAGACTGGTAGAACCTGCTGAGCTGTGAGAGAGCTGCTGATGTAGAGCCTGGCAGAACTGTTGGACAGAGTTACCTCGCTGAGAAGGTCCTGACGTGTTGGTCTGTCCTCCCGTCGAGGAGTTAGGGCCTCCCTGCCCCCTTGGATCGTCCACGTGCCTTATTCTTCTTTTTTCACACCACACAATGCTGGTAGTCGTGCCCGAAGTTCTTGCAATAATTGCACTGAACCCAGTTGATGCAAATACTGGAGGAGAAATGACACCGAGGAGGCATGTAGTCGGGCGGATCTTGTCGGTGTAGTCGAAGAAGAAGGGGTAACAAGCACGCCGTAACAAATCGGCTTTGCTAACCCACGCTAAGCCGCTCAACACGAATAGTCGAAAGAGCTTCGGTGACTGTCGGTCTTGGTGAGTGGCTCAACAGTTAAGCCCGGATAGGCTCAAACTCTGGGCGAAAGCGGCAGACGAAATCATAAAGACAAAGGAGACCACAATCCACCTTCTACACTTTATAACAATCCTGGCAGAGTGGAGAAGCCACTTTCGTCTCGGGTGCCAGGATCGGACAGGGCTCGGAAGAAGTCGTCGATAGAGGAGTCCTCCTGGCGAAGTGTCTCCAACTCACGCTGAAACGAATGGAACTGAGCATCGCTGCTCTGATGGTATCGCTCCAGCAAGTATTCTCAAATCTGACGAGTGGCACGTGGTCAGAAAGGGTTTTCGAGTCACAACCGACTACGCATAAACCTAACAGGTCACACACTTAACGGGTTGAAACAAAATGTGTTCGGATAGGATCCATCATGGGCACTTTATAAGGAGATGCTTGAGGCTATTGGGAAAGTGTTGATATAAGAGTTGACGTGAGTTGCTCCACCAAAACCCTAGCCGCCATCTTCTTGAGAGCCTTGTCGTGCGACTTAGTGCTGGCACACCGGCGTTCGGTTGTTCCTTCCCTGGACGTGTGGATACCGTAGAGGCGCTACTGCGGTTGTTGTTACGCTTGAGGACGATTCACGATCTTCACGAGGAGATGCAGAGATTGCTAGTGTGGACGATCGACTACAACAACTTCACTGACGCGCTGTTCGTTGGATTGGTGTACTCCATCTCTTCTTTCGTTGCACAGCGCGTCTGGTGGTAATGATCTGTGATCATCTACTTGTTTGGCTTCCTGGTTTACTTGGTAGAAATTTTAAAATATTGCTATCGTAACCTACCTGTATCCCTACAGGCGGCGGCCCAAGCGAGGTCACCGGAAGCGGCTGCGGCCAGAGTGAGCTCACCGTAGTGGTGTCGGCTCCAAGCAGCGGGTCGAGTCGGAGGTAGCGTCGTCCGGCGTCAGGCGATGGTGTCGTCTGTGGTCAGGTCGGAGGCAGCGTCCTCGGGCGGCGTAGCAGGCGGCTTGGTGTCAGTCGGCAGAGTGTGGCGGCGATCGGGCAGCCTCAGGCAACGGCGGCGCAGGGGAAGCAGTAGGATTCCCTGGCATCATCGGGCAGCTTGGTGTCGGTCGGTAGTCTGCAGGTGATCGGACGACCTCGGCGACGATGGCGTGAAGGAAGCAGTAGGATTCCCCCTGCTGGCGGCGGCGGCACGAGCGACGACGGATGTGGCAGCAGATAGAGCTAGGTTAGAGCCCTAGCTCTGATACCATGTTATGAATATTGTGTGCATATATTTAAGAGGCCCAATGGACTATATATATATATATATATATAGTACAAGAGGGTTGCCATCTACAGATAAGGTAATACAAAAAGAGTCGTATTCTAACAATTATTTTAGACAAAAGTAAGATAGACTCTTCTCAAGGATATCATGTTGACTTTGGTTGTAAATACGAAGCTAATGAGGTTAGAATGGAAACCATATATAATACAAATGGGGTTAGTGGTCCTTTTCAGATTTCTGAATTAGAAGGTTTGGCAGAAGATTATATTTTATTAAAGAAGAAGGGAGGGAAAAATATATTTAAAGAACCTCAGGTGGCCACTAGGAAGAGTAGTAGGATACAGGACCAAGGCATCCCCATGCAGAAGAAGGCTTCTCCGCTCAAATCAATTCAGAATCTGGAGACTCAAGGTAAACTGAAAACAAACCCGTTTATCATTCTTAATAATGTTTCTATTCATTATTTAGAGCAAGTTGCTTCTTCTTGTGATATTGTTCTTGGTTCTCAGTCAGAAACCGCTAAGGGGGTGATTTCAGCTATGCAAGCTCAAGAATTAGTTAGAGCAGCTATTGCTAAAGCTGAGTTAGAGATTAGTTGTAAGTCTTCCCAAAAAGGGGTTTGTGAAAGCTCTCAAGATGTTAGGGGAGTTGATGCTAGTCTGGAGATTATTGATAATAAATCAAGGGGTGTTGTAGGGTTTGGGATGAATAAGAAAGGAAGGCATAGGCTGAACACTGATAAGCATTCTTACAAGAAAAATAGAACATGAAAGTACTTTTGGAATATAAGAGGTTTGGGCAAGCCTGCCAGGATAAGACATCTCAAAGACTTGATTATTCAAGAAAGTTTGATGTTGTCAGGGTGCAAGAAACTTTCAAGAAAGACTTTACTAAGACTGAATTGGATGCTTTCACTAGAGGTGATAACTTTGGTTGGCACTGGATTCCTACTATTGGGCAACTTTGGTTGGCACTAGATTACTACTATTGGGCATTCTGGGGGTATTTTACTAGGGGTGAACAAAGATGAGATGGATATTGAAGGATGTGATCAAGGTAGATCCTCTGTGAGTATGGTGGTGAGACACAAGAAGATTAACTTTAGATGGGAGCTGGACAGACTAGCATCAATTCCCCTAACACCCCATTCTTGTGAAGTCTTCCCTTTCTAACTCAGCTTTAGCATTAATGATGTAAATTAAAACCTGAGTCAGATTCTTGTGAAGTCTTCCCATTCTTGTGAATCTGGACAGAGTGTTGGTCTCCACTTGTAACACCCTAGCCCAACATTGAGCCTAGAATGCTACAAAACTACTCTAACCATTTAATTTACATCAACTTACTATAAAATTACAGCAAGCATATCAACGATAAAACCCTTCCACGGGTCACAATAACACAAGCATAATACTATGACAATCATAGATAATTTAGTCCTAGGAGCATAGCAAGGTAATAAACCAAAATTAACTCAACCAAACATCTAAGGTTATTCAATACCATCATGTCCTAGATATAAATCATCATAATATACTAAAAGTTTCTCATGTCCAATGAATCAACTAATTGGGTGTAGTGTACGATTCCAAGTGCGCTAGCCCTTCCCGAGTCAAACGTCATCTACGGTCACCTAAAAACAACAATAGAGTAAGAATGAGTCCAAGACTCAACAAATACATAATAAAGCCATAAATAATAGTTTATCAACCATAATCAAAGTTATCATCATCATCTAATTCTCGTTAACTCAACATAATTCATCTCATTAACTCAATATCTCATTCTCGTTAACTCAATATCATAATCTCATTCACTCAAGGTCATCAAAATCATGTATAAGAATAAGCTTAACGAAAGCATAATAAATAGCATGATAAGTAATATCAGTGATCATGGTGAACAACCCATTGTTCACCACTCTACCATGTACTTGCTTCAACCGTGCGAAGCTTAATGATGTGAAGAGGACGCTACCCCCGGAACCAAACCACCACGTGAGAATCTTTAACAATCATACTAAGAGAATATTTCTAGACAAAGCATTGCTAGAAACAAATATACGACAATTATGCTCACTAGCGCAACCCAAAACGCCAACTCCTATAAACATCAGTCGGTACAAGAATAGGACAGTCCCCTTCTAAAAATTATAACTTTTTGTAGGTTTATCCAAAAAATGGTGATCTATGATCCCCTGGAAACCTTACAAAATTCCCCACAATAACCTAGTTGGCCTGATCCCCAGCTTCTGTCATCCTCTACCCCAACTAAATAGATTACTCAAATTACTAAACCTCGTCAGAGGTTCTGGACAGCGAGATTAAAACTTACATAACTTCCAATAAAGACATCCAAAAAATATGATCTTTAACTCTATAGAAATCTTATGAAAATACTTACAACTTTCGTGTTTGTGCAAACCTATAAATAATTCGTTAGATAATTTCTAATAATGAATCACTACAATCTGTGAGAATCTCGACAGAACCTCGGGACAGCAACAATGTGAAATCGATAACTTATGATCCACGCCTCCAAATGACGTGATCTAAGTGATGCGGGGTGCCCGATCTTCTCGACGTAGAACCTCTCGATAACTTGTGTATCCTGACGAACCACCAGCTGATCCCCCGCGCCAATGCACGGACTTGCAACTCTTTGAAAAATTCGCCCAAATACACACTTGATTGGATCCTCGCTGACCACAAGCGAAGATCGTCAAACCCTCAATTCCCAGCGCAAAAGCAAGAACGACCCCTTGTTCTCAACGCCCAATTCCCTCTGTTTTGGCTATAAGCACAACAGGAGAATCAAGCAAAAGCTTCGAAAATATATTAAACGTGGTCTGAGGTTACAATAGGGGTCTACCCCTCAATATATAGTGCCCTTACTCCTCCTCATGGCTGGCCAAGAGGCCCTACTCCAATTCCGACACATTCCAAAACAAAAAAGGAAACTCTGATTTTACAACCGTCATATTGTTTCGGTCATATCTTTTGATACAGGACGAATTTCGGAGTGCGGGAGGATCCGTTGGATCGGGCTTGAAGTTAGCTTTCGAACAAGCCTAAAAACACTCAAATCCGACTTCGTATGAGAATGTAATGACCTTTTTACTCCGGACTGTCCTGCTGATTCCGAATCCGAATTTGAGGATGATTCCGAATCCGAATTGAATTCTAAGTTGATTCCGAGTTTGAATTTGGTTGGGCTTGTGGAAGTTTCGAATTTGACTTGGATTCTTGGGCTTCTCTTCCCTTGCTTGTCTCCCACGAGCTACTCCTCAATTGTGATGGTCTTTCTTCAAGAACAACCACATATCCTTCATCTCCGTTCATTACTGAATCTTCCAATCTGAGCATAAGCAAAACACTAGTTTTAGGTAGTATGAAATTCTCAACTAATTTAAAAGTAAATTCAGTGAACAGATTCACCTGTTGGATAAGCTTTTCTTGTTTTTCAACTCTCTTAGTAAGCTCATATTGTTCTGAGGTATTTAATGAATTGAAAACATTATATGAAACAACGTAGCTAAGGATATCCGCATCATCCTCCCTTTCTTAAAAAAAACCATCCTCGGCTTTTGATAGCCTGAAAATGTGCTACACAAAGAAAACAACGTATATGCATGGTATATGTATTTATCATCTAAACAAGTTCCGTGTAGTGCATGATGATTTGCCGAACATGTATTAAACAAAGAGAACAACGTATATACGTGATATATGTATGAATCAATTGTTGTGTTATTCGCGTTGTTTTGCACAATCGATAGCTCGAAATCACATTTCAAATTGCACAACTGACTCATATGATAAAATTTCACCTTCCCAATATCAAAGTCAAGTAAAGTGGGTGAAAACCAATTGATACCATTCCATGCTTCAACTGCGCTACTCTGATTAGTTATACATTTAAGAGATAAATAAGTAGGTATCATGTTGCGTTGTAAACAATAGACACTTGTATTTAAACCCATCTTAAAGAGACTGTGACATTGCTCAATAGATGGTTTGCCCAAAACATGTAATTTTAAATCAACAAGATTATCACAGGTAATGCATATTCGATAAACTTGAAACATGTTGTTGCCTACACCAAAATCTCCGATCAAATTGAATTTATATGTGTGTATGTAGCTATTTACTAGTGATCTTAAATGTGAAATTTCAAGAACCTTCTTAATAACACTAACTACCTCTTTTGGTTTGTCGAATATGATATGACACAAAGAATCATAAATGGATATTCTAGTAAGAACTTCTGTATGAGTAATCAATTCCATATTATGCAAATTAAGCATATCAAATTTAGGACTTGGAATCATCGAAGGAATAATGAAGTTCTTAGTTTTACGCACCTTGCCTTGATGATCTATCGATTTAGTTCTAATAGTGTTACCTTGATCATCCTCCTCAGTTGATGTAGGTGCCGCGGGTATCGTAATGTCATCATGTAACCATGGGGTATCATGTATTCCCTCTCCAACCATGGTTATATCTTCATCTTTCTCTTCCAATGGCGAGGGCTCTGGAATGTCCAACTCCTTATTTGCTTGGTCGACCTGCACAATGTGTGATACAACACTAGAAATAGAGGGTAAGTTGTTAGGTTCAAAAATAATCTTACTTGTCCTATCATCTATCTCTCCCTTTTATTTTGGTATATCTCTCACACTCTCAATTGGGATGCTCTCAACCTCGCATATGGTAGACTCACACAGCTCACTCTTTTTATCACTCTCACTCAATTTGGCTATGTGGCTCTCATTCTCACATGGGTTTTGATACATCTCATCCTTGTAAGACCGTGGGCCAGCAAGGGCACAACTACCACCAACCACGACCTCCTCACGTGTGGCGGGCTGTGACGGGGTAGCACTACTCATCACCTCGGTCGAAGAAAAATTCCCATGCTTAATCTTCTTCTCAAGTGACACACCAGTGAATGAATTAGAACTAAAGAGCCGGCACAGATTTAATTGATGTGCTTGCATGTGTTTAAGTCTCTTTTCTGCCTTCATAGCATATTTCATAAGATCTTGCAGACTACGAAAATATTCATCTTGAAGTGCAGCAACGATCTGATAATTCAAGCCTGCTTTGAAGTATGTCTTTTCTTGATATGCACTAGTGATATTGGCACGGCGCATTGCATGATTCAACTCAATGTAGTAATCTTGGACAACTTTTGATCCTTGTGTAATGCTCTCCACGTGGCGTAGTAGTTCCCGCTCATAATAGGATGGAACAAATTCTCTTCTAAATACCCTTTTTAAATAGACCCAAGATGTAATGAATCGTTTTTCACTTAGTTGTTGCCACCAACTAGAGACATAGTCCGTAAAAAACAAAGTGGCCACTCTCACTTCCCTGGCTTCTGATGCGAACTTATGGGATTCAAGCTCGAACTTCATGTTTTGTACCCACTCAAGATACTCCTCTGGATCATTACTACCATAGAATGGAAGATACGTTTACTCGCGATCTGCCATTGTTAGCAGCAAAGCAACAAATATGTATGTAGGTGTATGTGTATCTCTCAAACTCACTTGTCTTACCGAATTACATTCTTACCTTTCCGAAGTGAATTAAGATCAACAATACTTACACTTCAGGGCAGCAGGAACCACAAGGTGATGTGTGAGTGAATTTCAAGAGCAAGTCAAAGCACGATAACGGGTGTTTTGTGGAGCTTGGTATGGATACCTACTTAATTTGAAAATTCTAGGTATTGTAAGGCTAAGTAAATATCCAAACTAGAATTCAATGCCAAGTTGCCGATCACAAAGATATAAGTGAAAATCAAAGCAACTCACACGCAAAGATATTAGAACTTAGTGCAATCAAGGAATGAGCTATGTAATATATAAGTGAAGAACAAAATAGCTCGTATTGCACAAGTTATAGAAAGACGCTAGCTAGTTGCAAATAATGAAATGAGGGCACAAGATTGCATAAAATATTGATATTCTACCAATTGAATTAAGAATGAGTGGGGATTTTCGCTCAAGTCTATGGTTCGGCTATGCGCTTTCTTTTTTTCCTTTTCTCTTTTGTTTTTCTCTTCCTTTTTTTTTCTCTTCTCCTTTTCCTTCCTTTTTTTTTGAACTATTGCCAAAATTCTTGTTCTACCAAAAATGAGCAAAAATTCTTTCCAACCTTTTGATCTTTGAACAATTGCAAGAATACAAATATTAATATGCAGCCCTAAGCAATGATTTAGCTAGTCTTAAATAGGTTCAAAGTATTCGCAAAGGATTGAAAGGTTCACAAAGGATAAATTGATGTCTCACTTCTTTTTGTTTTTTTTAATAAACACGACTAAAAAATCAAACTAGGCTCAAATAAAAAGTAACGCAAAAGAATTCAAGATCAGCAAACTAAACTTGATTCTAATGGACAAAAAACTTATCAAAACTCACTAGAATTACAAATTAAATACTACGGCGGAAAGAAATTTTTTTTGTATGGCTTTTTCGTGTATAGGAAAAAAATTAGATAACAGGATAAAGATTCTACCGAGTCAACGGAGCTCTGATACCACCTGATGCGGAGTGCTCGATCTTCTCGACGTAGAACCTCTCGATAACTTGTGTATCCTGACGAACCACCAGCTGATCCCCCGCGCCAATGCACGGACTTGCAACTCTTTGGAAAATTCGCCCAAACACACACTTGATTGGATCCTCGCTGACCACAAGCGAAGATCGTCGAACCTTCAATTCCTAGCGGAAAAGCAAGAACGACCCCTTGTTCTCAACGCCCAATTCCCTCTGTTTTGGCTATAATCACAACAGGAGAATCAAGCAAAAGCTTTGAAAATATATTAAACGTGGTCTGAGGTTACAATGGGGGTCTACCCCTCAATATATAGTGCCCCTACTCCTCCTCATGGCTGGGCAAGAGGCCCTACTCCTATTCTAATTCGGATTTGGAGTCCTACTCCAATTCCGACACAATCCAAAACAAAAAAGGAAACTCTGATTTTACAATCGTCATATTGTATCGGTCATATCTTTTGATACAGGACGAATTTCGGATTGCGGGAGGATCCGTTGGATCGGTCTTGAAGTTAGCTTTCGAACAAGCCCAAAAACACTCAAATCCGACTTTGTATGAGAAAGTTATGACCTTTTTACTCTGGACTGTCCTGCTGATTCCGAATCCGAATTTGAGGCTGATTCTGAATCCGAATTGAATTCTTAGTTGATTCCGAGTTTGAATTTGGTTGGGCTTGTGGAAGTTTCGAATTTGACTTGGATTCTTGGGCTTCTCTTTCCTTGCTTATCTCCCACGAGCTTCTCCTCAATTGTGATGGCCTTTCTTCAAGAACAACCACATATCCTTCATCTCCGTTCATTATTGAATCTTCCAATCTGAGCACAAGCACAACACTAGTTTTAGGTAGTATGAAATTCTCAACTAATTTAAAAGTAAATTCAAAGAATGATTCACTGTTGGATAAGCTTTTCTTGTTTTTCAACTCTCTTAGTAAGCTCATGTTGTTCTGAGGTATTTAATGAATTGAAAACATTATATGAAACAACGTAGCTAAGGATGTCCGCATCACTAAGACTCTATGGAAAGCTAACGATGTTGTCTACAAATCTCTTAGAGATGGCCATATCAAATTCTACCGTTAACATGATCTAATCTATAGTTGAAAACTTGATGTCAGAATCTGACAATCCGAAGGAACAACAATAGAAGAAAAAAAATCCATATCTTTCAAATGAATTACCCAAAATTCATTTGAGAGACCATGTGAGTAGGGTCCCCGTTTGAGTGATGAGTATTTGACGCTGTGTTGAGAAGTTTGTGATTGAAATCTTCGCGTTTGCGTTTCTGCTGATCTGTTTCTGTAAGTGCGGAGCTTCCGGTTCTGGAAAACGGAAGTTCCGATAATCGGAACTTCCGCTGTGGTAAAACAGAACTTCCGATTATCCTGACGTTTTGTGTTCGGTTGAAGTAATCGGAACTTCCGCACCTGGGATCGCAGAACGTCCGAAAATACTGACAAGAGTGTTGTGCTGTGACGACAATCGGATCTTCAAACCTGGGAGTGCGGACGGTCCGATAATCGGAACTTCCGCAATGGGAAGTGCGAAACTTCCGAAATGGTAAAGGCGGAACTTCCGATAATCGGCAGAACTGTACAAATATTGATGCTATGATATTGGGCAATGCTATGTGATGTGTTTTTGTCTGTGTTGACTGCAGGACATCGAGACGAAGTCGTGACGAGACACGAGGTGATCGGACTAGGCGCAGGCGGCGTTGAGGTCAGAACGGTCGAGATGTGTCGAAGACGGCATGAATCTTGAGGTGGTTGCGAGTCAAGGACAGCAAGGTGTACGGGAGGCTTCCAGAAGGTGCGCAAGGGGCGAAACGGTCTTTTCGCAAAGCGGCACAAGTGGAGGCGATTCCGTTCGGGTGTAGCGGGCTTAATGGGTTGGAGACCCGTTAGCCAAGGGCTATAAATAGAGGTGAACCCCTGGTGTTAGGGTTGAACTTTTTGAGAGAGAATATTAGGGTTAGCTTTAGCTAAAGAGCCTTTGAGAGGTTGTTTTGCTTTTTGAGAGTTTGTTGAGTTGGAGAAGATGAACTGAAAACTTGTGTAATCATTCCTCTGTGTTTTCCTCTGTAATCTTGTGATTCCTATCAATCAAATCCTGAGGTTTTGGTTCTTGTTTTTGCCTCCCTTCCTCTCTCTGTTCTTCTCTTGAATAGCTAGGGTTTTGATGAAACTTTTGATTCGTCTTATGAGATGGCATGAAACTTGATATCTAGAGTCTTATTGATATTGCTAATATATCTTCAAAGTCTCATGAGCCGAGAATCTAAGAATCTTGCAAATTGTGGGTTTTCGGTTGTTCTTGCCTAATACTCAAGAAATCCGTTTTTGCTTTGATTAATGGATCTTTGTCTGCGATTCTTCTCCATGAGGTCAAGATGTTGTTTAGGATGATGTCCTGTGAAACTTGACCTGAGAAGAGCATTCAAGATTTAGTATTTTGGATTTTTGGGCAAAACCCGAGCGCACTGTTATTCGGTCAGGACAATCGGAACTTCCGATTGTCCACGGCGGAACTACCGCTAACGGAACTTCCGCATCGAACCCCGAACTACATGCGGGAACTACCGGGTAAAATCGGGCTTCCAATTTCGATAGAATGTTCCCGAGGCTTGTTTTCGTTCTCTGATTTTGCTTCACTCTTCTTGAGATTTCCAGAGGGCTTTGTAGGTTTGTTTAAATACAGTAAATGGGAGTTCTTAATTTTTAAGGCACCATTCACCCCTCCTCTGTTGCCATTTCGGTCCTTCATCATTATATTTATTAATATGGAAACCTAATAAAATTTTCTATGAAAGTCGTGTTTGGAGACCACCTTGAATCGGCCATTATCTAAACCTAATCTATTAAATAAGACGACTGTTGTAATCTCGTCAGGGTTTCTAGACTGCAGTAAAGAAACTAACGTATATCCCAATCTACATCTCCAAATTCGGTGATCTCGGTCTCTATGGAAATCTGAGAACAAACCCCACAAATCTCTAGGAGACCCTAACCTCGAATTCGGACTTTAACTATGCAAAAACTGACAAGCAAACATTGTACAGATTACTGATTCTAATCGCAGAAGTTCAGAAACTCTCTAATCGATAGCAATCAAGGATCAAACTTGCTCCAAACAGTGGGGAGGAGGCACCAATGGAGGGGAGTGACGCCAGGTGGCTGCTGATCATGGGGAAGGTGGCCATGAGGGCGGTGGAGGTGCAAGGGGAGGGGAGAGGGGTAGGGCTTGAGGCTTGGGGGGTGGTAGGCGGCCACAAGGTGGCGGCTAGGGTTTGGCGGAGGGAGGTGCCCCCCCTAATGGCCGGCCCCCACTTAGGCCTCCTGGGCCGTGGCCCGAGGCCCAGGTTGGCGGCTTTTCGCTAGAAGACCCTTATAAAATTTTATTCTCTCTTTTGTTTGTTTTTCCTCTTTAAAAATATTCGGGGTATTACACCACTACTTCGGAGGCTCACTATCCCCTCTGTTCTATGATTACCTTCTAGGGTGGGTTCTGATCACAACCTTATTGTTTTGAACTCAAGAGAAGAGAGTTTAATTAGGAAAGGGAGATTCTATTTTGATAAGAATTGGCTAAGCCATGAGAATTTTAGAGAAGTGGTGCCTAAGAGATGGGGAGAGATTTATGATAAGATGCCTGATTTGATTTATTCTTTAGACAGCTGGAATGGGCGGATAGTCTCTTTGAGACAATTTTTAAAAGGTTGGGGAGCTAATGTGAACGAAAATTACAAGAAAGCAAAAAGATTTTATTGGATCATATTTGTAACACCCCAGCCCAACATTGAGCCTGGAATGCCACTAAACTACTATAACCATCTAATTTACATCAACTTACTATAAAATTTCAGCAAGCATAACAACATTAAAACCCATCCACGGGTCGCATTAACACAAGCATAACACTATGACAATCATAGATAAATTAGACCTAGGAGCATAGCAAAATAATTAACCAAGATTAACATAAACCAAGCATCTATGGTTATTCAATACCATCATGTCCTAGACATAAATATTCATGTTATTCTAAAAGTTTCTCATGTCCAATGAATCAAATAATTGGGTGAAGTGCATGATTCCAAGTGTGCTAGCCCTTCCCGAGTAAAACATCATCCCTGGTCACCTAAAAACAACAATAGAGCAAGAATGAGTCCAAGACTCAGCAAATACATAATAAAGCCATAAACAATAGTTTATTAACCATAATCAAAGTTATCATCATCATCCATTTAGTTAATGCCATTGTCATTCTCAAACAAACAAGCCATATTCTATATAGGTAAAGTTGCACAATTTAACAATTTACTTAGATATGCGAATGCACCAACATGCTCATGCTCATATGCATCTCATCACCGATACTGGAGATAGCGGAGTGTTCACCCGTCGATGACACACTCTATCCTTCACTCCCGTGAAGTCCCCACCAAAGTAGGATTTTATCTAGAGCTCTCCGGACTAGTTATGTATCTTTCTCACCGACCTCACCGGAATAGTTACATGACTTTCTCACCGACCTGGCTCATGCAACCCCTGTCATGATGAATGTAAATGATGCGACATCTTTATTTATTCATCAACATAGTCCATCTCATTAACTCAATATCTCCTCCTCATTATCTCAATATCATAATCTCATTATCATAATCTCATTCACTCAAGGTCATCAATATCATGTATAAGAATAAGCTGAACAAAAGTATAATAAATAGCATGATAAGTAATAACAATGATCATGGTGAACAACCCATTGTTCACCACTCTACCATGTACTTGCCTTCCTACTGTGACGAGTTAGGAGGCAACGACGAATTTCTCCACTCCCCTTTACCGCCTACACAAATATTTATTTGAAATAAGAATAACAAGACATGATGTGGCTACAAGCGTTTTACCATAACCCTCTATCTAATCAACATAACCAAAAACTCAAAATGACGAATTAACTAATCAGCCAATATCGGCCCTTCTGATCAGCAGTACGAGAAAAATCATAATTAAATATCTATAACTCCGAATGACTTGAAACCGGTGCTCAAATACTCTTAACGTAACAGGCTACGAAACTCTAGTTGGTGGGGTTCTTTGATTCGGCCAAACCAGTGGTCTAAACAACCGTTGAAAATAACTGATAGACATCTGTCCAGAATACAGCACAGTAGTAAAGAACACGGCATAACTTTTACTCTACAGATCCAATTGAGATGATCTTTATCAACTCAGAAAGATACTTTCAAGGGCTACAAAAACCTAGTTGGGTGGAAGTTCTGAATCTGACTCTAACTAGATCAAAACCGAGGGGCAAACCGACCGTTCCAACTTCTCAGGCAGACAGGACAGCGCGCGATTAAAAATTCATATCTCCTAAACCGTAAGGCGGAATCTAGCGATCTCGGTGCCAAAAGAAAGACAACGACATAAGGAACAAAACTCTAGAAGACGAAAATACCAGATTCGGTCTCTAAATAAATCATAATTACCCGACAAGAAAATCTGCCAAATCACGTCAGCTCTCCGGGACAGTCGCGGTAAAACTACCATATCTCCTAAACCGTAACTCCAAATCAGATGATCTTAGTGCCAAAAGAAAGCTAAGACCAAGGGCTACAACTTTCTAAGAGGTGAGAAGATCATAAAACGTATGTAACTTACCCAAATCTGACGAACAAAATTGATGTACTACAGGGACGAGGGTGGCGGCCGGTTGGAGAGGGGGAGGAGGGGGTGGCGGCTTGGGAGGGGAAAGGGGAAGGGGAGAGATACCCCCTTTGGCCAGCCCCTCATGGGCCACCCCAGGCCGAGGCCCGAATCCAGGTTGCTGAAAAAACACGAAAACCCCAAGAAGAAAAAACGATTCAGATTCTCCCATTAGCTCCTTCTTC
Source organism: Hsuehochloa calcarea (assembly GCA_036346395.1). Lineage (NCBI taxonomy): Eukaryota > Viridiplantae > Streptophyta > Magnoliopsida > Poales > Poaceae > Hsuehochloa > Hsuehochloa calcarea. The sequence goes on from CM070616.1 coordinate 18,404,692, forward strand.
AAACTTCTTCTAGTACGCGATTTACTTTTGGGGTATTACATTCTACCCCTTAAACAGATTCGACCCGAATCTACTCACCGATCTTCCCGAAAGAAACTGCAACTGAATGAAATAACGATATCCCAAGCTTGGAATTGCTCAGTTACTCACTTAACACTCGAGCACACCAAACGATGCGTACTTCGCATAAGGACCCGAGACGGTCAACGCGATATGCCAACTTCCAAATTTCTCAAATTTTCGAAACCAAGAGAATCCAATCGAACTAGAGAGTCATCATCGCATCCACGCAATGCTAACTCTCCACCAAAAGGTTAAATCCCAAAATTTGACATTTCAACACGAAAACAAATCCATTTTCTAAATAGGCAGTTTACGAATGAACACCACGACAGCCAAAGAAGAAACCACTCGAATGCCCAAATCAAATACTTCTTTTGGTTTGTCTGAATTAAAATGAATCAGACATGCCAACACAACGCCAACTCAGATTGCGGAAAACAACAACAACAACACATAACTCAAACGAAATCAGGAAAACGCTTCACTAACCGAGGAAACATCCTTTTCCTCGCTTTCTTTTTTGAGTAAAACTTCTCTCGAACCTTGGAATTCAAATTCATCGCATACCACATGTGCTTAAACCTTTTAATTGAACATCCTCAAATTATGCTCAAACTGAAATACATCATTAACACCATTGTGAAGAGGCTCCATTGAATCCTCCAATTACTCTAGGCATCTCATTCTACTAATCAACATTAATTTGAATGAAGGCACCCAAAGCGCCACAAAATAGATCCCACACAATCACATTACCTCTAATTTTCAAGAACAACTCGTAATCCTCAAGACACACGCCATGTACTACATCGTAAAGGTTCTATCAATGATCATTCCAACGCTCAGAAACTCTATTATTCCACTTTCTTTACACACACTCATTGTGTGAACAAAGGTCTAGCATAAAAAATGTAAAGCCCAGATTCAACCTCTAAGACTCTTACAATGAACTTTTGGTATACTTGATAGGAAATTCTTTGATCGGATAACTAAAATTCCCGAATCCAAACAATATCCTCAATCATTAATATCAACATTCCTCACTAATCAAGTAACTGCCTAATGTGATTAGCTTCACCAAACTTGAACCCACTAAACCACACTACTCCATTTCACCCACACGACCGCAATATACACATTCGTAAGACTCTAACTAATTGACCAAGTTCTAAACTTTTGAATATTTCAATATTCCACCGACATGAACAAGGGTTCTTGAATTACAATTCACTACTGGTTTTACTAGTTGTAACAACATAATCAGTTTTACCTCAACGACCATCATTCCTTTTGGATCCAATTCTCTACAAGATTTATATCACAAAATCAATTCTTCCTCCAATGCTCTTGAAATAACTTACAACATCAGGTCTCACATCAACATATACTTGACCACTACTAACCGCATGCCATCAGATACCCCATAAGGTTTTGTAAAACAAATTGATGAAGTGGCAAATAAAATATTTTTTTTCAGCACCCGGGAAAAAAATGTTTTCTTTTCGCAACAAACATAAGACCGGGAGAAATAGACAAATAACAAGGATCTCAGAAAAGCAAAAGCGGAGACCACAATTGAGGGCACAAGTCCCACAAAAGAGAATATGAAATCTCAAATAAAACAAAGCACCACTTTTGAAAATCGAGAAACTCCTATGGGGCAAAAATAGAAAGTTTAGGCACACTTCAAGTAAATCATGAGTTACAAAACTTGACTTCGATCTCGAATACTTCTACTTCACTCTTTCTTTAACAAAGAAAGTAATTCTTTTTTTTAATTATAACGTCATGTTGCCCACTCAAACAAGAAAAGTTGTAAGACCAAATCACATGAATCACTTAAGAACCAATAAAGCTTTCCAACAAGCCACTTGCTCAATCCAATCCCAAATACTACATAAACCATGAACTACAAAAGATCACGGATGCAAAACTTGAAAATTTTCATTTGAGCGATACCACGAGTGACGATCAAATTACCTTCTTTCTATAAGAATCGACAACACACTACCAATCTATTGCTGATAATCTTACTAACATCCGAATAATACATCATTAACAAAAATTCATCATAGTCTACCCTTCCATTGTACAAATCTCTAGAAACTCACCAAATTGTTTCATACTACTTTATCATCTTGTCCTCAAATCGAGAGTCCACCAAAAGCTTACAAACTATTACAACAACAACTTTATTTTAGCAGAGATCTACTACACAAATCAAAATGTTATACCAAAACCCTTTCATTATGGACATGCTATCGTCGACAATTCCACTATCATGAAAGCATAGGCCACCAATTAAATCCCATAGTTCAACTCTTATAGATGCTCAACACCAAACGTCAACACACAATTGTTGCACTCCAACCATCAAGCTATCAATCGGCTTCATCAAGAAATCTAGATGCTACCTAATTTCCTTTTCAAATCACATGAACAATCACAAATACATGTTCAACTGTCCATCCTCATATTCATATTTCTGCAAAATCCCACAAAACTTCCAAAATCATAGCCTTCCATCGATCAAAAAGTCTCAACAACTCGCAACCAAATTCGCCCAATTATTCTAGTTAAAATAACTATCTAGAAACTCCTTCCATAATATAAAATCATCTAGTATCTACAGATAAGATAACTCCAAGATTAATATCCACTATAGTAATAATCTAGCATCTCCCCAACTTTTCCTTCCCACACAAGAAGATTAATCCATCGAGACCAACTAATCCAACAAGTTTAGCAAAACTAAATAATTTTAATGATCATACCGGTCATCAATGTTCTACAATTCTTAATAACTCCTTTTAATCCAATTAGGTATAGCCATACTATTAATCATAGTTCATCAAGAACTACCACATGACACCATCAAGTTAATCAACTTTCCTTCCAAGGTTCTTGGTTAAGATTGATTATACACCACACTACTGCACTCCAACTTGATAACCCATACCATATCCATTAATTTATTTAATTACAACCTTTAACTTAACCACAACAAGACATTGCTAAAGGGTTTTAATATTTTCTTTTATAACAGAGAAGCATTCAACTTCAATACTCAAAATACCCAAAAGAAATACATTGGGTCAAAGCTTCCACATGTTAAAGGACTTGAAAAGAAAACTTTCGTTATCCAAAATACCAAGCTAACAAATGAGTCATTTTTTCCCAACAAGAAAGGTAGATCTCTCGTAAAAGATCAACCTTGCAAATTAACGACGCTCACAAGAAACAACAACAGATCAACAATGAGAACAAATAATAACTTAATATAACCAACAAAGACCAATGAAAATACATCAACTGCATTGTAAATACTAACCCAAGAAAATTCATCAACCGCAACTATAACAGAATAATCAAATTCAAACTCAAGGAAGACAACAACTTTTCTAAAGAAACATATCCTCAACACCAGAACTAAGTTACCCGATGTAAACACTTCACCACTATCATACAACAAACGGTGATATAACTTGGCCATGCCTATGGCCACAACCACAATCTCTACCTCTCGACTATCATGACCCATAGCAATCACATAATCAAATCATAAGTAGTCAGAACCAATTCATAACATAAAACATCAATACAACATAACGGAAGCGTAAATGCGATACTCATCCCATTCCCATCCTCATCAGTACCAAAGGTGTCAAAATTTTAAGTTAATTAACCATTATCAAATTTTGGTTTATTTTACAAGTCCTAAAACAAGTTTTAGCAATTTTAGGTTAACTAAGTTATTAATCTATTCACCACGGACCTGAAGCCCGCTCTGATACCAACTGTAACACCCCAAATTTCAACATTAAGCCTGGAATGCCACTAAACTACTATAACCATCTAATTTACATCAACTTACTATAAAATTTCAGCAAGCATAACAACATTAAAACCCATCCACGGGTCGCATTAACACAAGCATAACACTATGACAATCATAGATAAATTAGACCTAGGAGCATAGCAAAATAATTAACCAAGATTAACATAAACCAAGCATCTATGGTTATTCAATACCATCATGTCCTAGACATAAATATTCATGTTATTCTAAAAGTTTCTCATGTCCAATGAATCAAATAATTGGGTGAAGTGCATAATTCCAAGTGTGCTAGCCCTTCCCGAGTAAAACATCATCACTGGTCACCTAAAAACAACAATAGAGCAAGAATGAGTCCAAGACTCAAGAAATACATAATAAAGCCATAAACAATAGTTTATTAACCATAATCAAAGTTATCATCATCATCCATTTAGTTAATGCCATTGTCATTCTCAAACAAACAAGCCATATTCTATATAGGTAAAGTTGCACAATTTAACAATTTACTTAGATATGCGAATGCACCAACATGCTCATGCTCATATGCATCTCATCACCGATACTGGGATAGCGGAGTGTTCACCCGTCGATGACACACTCTATCCTTCACTCCCGTGAAGTCCCCACCAAAGTAGGATTTTATCTAGAGCTCTCCTGACTAGTCATGTATCTTTCTCACCGACCTCACCGAATAGTTACATGACTTTCTCACCGACTGCTCATGCAACCCCTGTCATGATGAATGTAAATGATGCGACATCTTTATTTATTCATCAACATAGTCCATCTCATTAACTCAATATCTCCTCCTCATTATCTCAATACCATAATCTCATTATCATAATCTCATTCACTCAAGGTCATCAATATCATGTATAAGAATAAGCTGAACAAAAGTATAATAAATAGCATGATAAGTAATAACAATGATCATGGTGAACAACCCATTGTTCACCACTCTACCATGTACTTGCCTTCCGCTTGTGGACGAGTTAGGAGGCAACGACGAATTTCTCCACTCCCTGCCCCACCGCCTACACAAATATTTATTCGAAATAAGAATAACAAGACATGATGTGGCTACAAGCGTTTTACCATAACCCTCTATCTAATCAACATAACCAAAAACTCAAAATGACGAATTAACTAATCAGCCAATATCGGCCCTTCTGATCAGCAGTACGAGAAAAATCATAATTAAATATCTATAACTCCGAATGACTTGAAACCAGTGGTCAAATACTCTTAACGTAACAGGCTACGAAACTCTAGTTGGTGGGGTTCTTTAATTCGGCCAAACCAGTGGTCTAAACAACCGTTGAAAATAACTGACAGACATCTGTCCAGAATACAGCACAGCAGTAAAGAACACGGCATAACTTTTACTCTACAGATCCAATTGAGATGATCTTTATCAACTCAGAAATATACTTTCAAGGGCTACAAAAACCTAGTTGGGGGGAAGTTCTGAATCTGACTCTAACTAGATCAAAACCGAGGGGAAAACCGACAGTTCCAACTTCTCAGGCAGACAGGACAGCGCGCGATTAAAAATTCATATCTCCTAAACCGTAAGGCGGAATCTAGTGATCTCGGTGCCAAAAGAAAGATAACGACATAAGGAACAAAACTCTAGAAGACGAAAATACCAGATTCGGTCTCTAAATAAATCATAATGACCCGACAAGAAAATCTGCCAAATCACGTCAGCTCTCCTGGACAGTCGCGGTAAAACTACCATATCTCCTAAACCGTAACTCCAAATCAGATGATCTTAGTGCCAAAAGAAAGCTAAGACCAAGGGCTACAACTTTCTAAGAGGTGAGAAGATCAGTAAACGTACGTAACTTACCCAAATCTGACGAACAAAATTGTTGTACTGCAGGGACGAGGGTGGCGGCCGGTTGGAGAGGGGGAGGAGGGGGTGGCGGCTTGGGGAGGGGAAAAGGGGAAGGGGGAGAGATACCCCCCTTTGGCCAGCCCCCTCATGGGCCACCCTGGGCTGAGGCCCAGAATCCAGGTTGCTGAAAAAAACACAGAAAACCCCCTGAAGAAAAAAACGATTCAGATTCTCCCATTAGCTCCTTCTTCTGAAACTTCTTCTAGTACGCCGATTTACTTTTGGGGTATTACAACATTAATAGCTTGGATAGAAAGGCAAAAGTTTAAGATTTAAGTGCTGAGGAGTGGATTAACAGATATAGGGCTGAAGATGATTTAGGAAAACATTATAATATTGAGGAAAGGTTTTGGCAGTAGAAAGGAAATGTCATATGGATTACACAAGGAGATTCTAATATCAGACTTTTTCATTGTTGTGCTAATGGGAGAAGGAAGAAAAACTTTATTTTCCGTTTAGAGAATGAGGGTGTGATCTTAACTAGAGAGACTAATATCAGAGATCATATTTACAAATTTTATAAAAATCTGTTTGGGTATGAAGTAAGACAGTGTAGATCTACCTAGCAACTCCTGGAATTATGGAGATGAAGTATCTGATTCAGATAATGATAATCTAGTTCATGTCTTTTCTATAAAGGAAGTTCTCGGTATTGTTAAGGGTCTCCTTGGTGATTCTGCTCCTGGTCCAGATGGTTTCCCCACTATCTTCTATTTTTTTGGGGGGATGCTGAAAACTCATTTTATGGATATGGTCAAGGACTTATATGAGGGGAAGTCGGATCTAAAAAGGCTGAACTATGGGGTGGTTACTTTGATTCCAAATATCAAAGATGTTAATACCATTAAACAGTTTAGGCCGATTTGTTTGATTACTGTTAGCTTCAAAATAATTACTAAGTTGCTGGCTGATCGTTTGGGTAACATTGCAAATAGGATTATTGCAACGCCCCGTGTCATTACCCCAGAGGGTAATCACACTTAAGCATACGGATTACTATTCGTCTGCCCAGTAGGACACCGCTCTGATGAATAGTAAGCCTTACCAGAGTTAACGCAACAGAACAATAAGATATAAACTGCACTTTATTACACAGTTAGTCACGCAATGCTATGGTCTTTAATATAATTATTTAATTACAACAGAAAAAGAATTCCGCTCACTTGCCTACCTCACTCCACCGGTCGTTTATTCGTCCCACTCGCCGAATAAGGCGTGCACCTTGCCCATCTCCTTGTAGTGAGCACCCTCGCCTCTTGTGGCCTCCTCGGTACCTGCGTATCCCTTATCCCTCTCTGGATAGTTCACGGCCAGACTAGGATCTAACAAAGGAGAGTAATAGCAAGAGTGGGTACTAGTGTACTCAGCAACCATGTATTAGCAAATATGCTATGAGGACCCCGGTTTATTAAGCTTGTAATGCTTTGTCACCAATTGACCCTACCATCACCCTTTCGAATAGGTTCTGACGACTTTATTGATTACGCGAGTGATCCTCTGCAACAAGAAAGTTATCTCCAACAAGGCAAGCAGTTGTTTTCATTTGATCATATTGATCCCATTACTTTCAAAGTCTATTATCTTGTTTGCAAAGTGTATGTATGCATGCTCTATTTTGTTGTTAAATTATCGATCGAGTAGTTGGTCATATAATTGCATAAACTGTAGGTAAATGTTCATCCTCTACCACTGAGCCTAGGTTTTATTCGCTGTGGTTTAGAGTTCGATGGATGGGCTCTAATCACTTTACTTAGTTTGTGAGTTGATGTTGCTTAGAAATGCTTAGAACGGTAGAATGGGGATCATCGCTTTGGCGATGGTCATTTTATCACCATTATAATTATTTGAGTATGGATACTCATGTATGTAATTGTATTTGTAAAACTAAAACTGAAAGTGAAATGTTTTAGACTTTGGCATATTAGTTTGATGGTGTGGTTATTGGGTGTGTGAATGGTGCCCGAATCAACAAGGAACGAACATCTTGGACACTCACCTAAGCGTTTTTGCGTGCTAACCACACGAGAGGGATATGAGACCTCTCTCGAGTAAGTACTTTGGGAGGTATTAACTACTGAGTCGCTGGTGGTATGAAAAAGAGAATATTTGTTTGGGTTGAGAGGGATGGGATCCTTTCTAGGTTCGCCATACCCAGGAGCACCCGCAGTTGCTTCGGCTGGGCTAGTCCGTCCGACTCAATGTGTGGGTCCTTAGTGGGAGCCCGTAACAGCGGTTCACTAAGAGTCAACCCCCATACGTGCGACTCGTAATTAGTACAATCCATTGGAAAGCGTCTCGTAGGACTTAGCCTTGCCGGCATACCTAAGGAAGTGTGCTCTATTGCATGGCAAAAAGCCGGTCTGGCATGTGGGTACATTGGTACACCCCTGCAGGGTATAATCTATTCGAATAGCCAAGTCCTTGGTTATGGACATGCTTGGTTAGGTCTCTACAAGAGTTAGACTCAACAGTTTTTGATAAAACTTGATTTCGGGTGGTACGAATGGGTAATTCGTGCTATGTTGTGGTGGCTGTTGGGAAGTCACCTCTAGGTTGTTATATATGTTTATTATTGTTGTCTCGCTGTTATTTAATCAATTAAAAATAGATTTGTCAAATTGCTTTAATCTATTACTTATTGCAAATAAATTGTTGCTTTATGCGTCAAATGAACCATATAACCTCCTCCTTTGTTTCAGCTTGCATGTAGCTATGTATAGGCTTGTTACTCGTAAGTCTTGCGAGTACTTTTTTACTCAGTTTCTTTGCTTAATTGTTGCAGAGGAGGTTGACCCCCAAGGGGTTAACTATTGTGAGACCGACTTCGACTTTGCTCTCGACGACTAGCTTGGGCGTTCCCAGTCGGTTGCCTTGTGGGTAATGGCAAACCGTTTGGCTTTTGTTTATCGCCATCTTATGGCTTATGTTTCCGCTGCTACGTTGGTTATCTTCTATCATTTGGCCGGTCGGCCCTACTTTTGTAATATGGACTTGTGTGCCCTTATGTTGTGCCCTTGTAGACTGTTTAATGAATGACTTGTATAGTTTGGATGCTTAATTTTTGTATGGCGTATGTGTACTGCAATCTTATGAAGTACATATGCGCCGAGAATCGAGATATTTCATTTGTGATGCTAGGGCCAATGGATGGTTAAGTATTACAAGTTAAATACCCCGGGATCTCACACGCTCAGAGAATCCAATTCAAAGGAAATCGGTCGGACAGCCCAACGCATGGCGGTTCGACCATTTTGGCGCCGGTCAGACTGGTCCACACAGGCGGTCTGACCGCTAGACCACAGAAGCAAAACACATTTGCTTTCCCTCAAATGGCAAAACACATTCGCCCATTTGAGTGCAATTCCAACAAGGTTTCAAAGATGATATTCTCAACAAGTTGCAAAACACATTTGCCAGCTTTTAGAATACTCATCACAAGGAATAAGGTACATGGACTTACACCATTTGCAAAACACATTTGCAAACTTAAGTCTCATGCTACAAGAAATCAAACATGAGCCTCAACTATTTGCAAAACACATTCGCAAATAACAGTATCATGCCACAAGGCTAAGGTGCATGGACTTCAACCATTTGCAAAACACATTTGCAAACTATAGTCCCATACTACAAAGATTAGTTGGCTGTCCTTTGGTGAAGATTAGAAGCATTTGGAGTTGAAAAATTCAGCTTGGAGCTTAGATGCAAATTTTGGATAGCAAGCATCTAGTTCTTCGTTGAGGCTTAGAATGAGATGGTAATTCAACTAGTACTTATGGGAATTATAAAGGGTAAGAGGTGGCATTAGTTGGTTAGTGTCTATAGCACCCTCCACGGTTTTACCATGTTCTTTGGAGGCGTTAAGACTTGAGTTGTGTTCTGAAATTTTCCTTCTCAAAACGATTACTCATTCATTCAATATGAGTTAGTCGTACTGAGATGTTGAACCTTGTGACTTATGAGTTTTGCATTGGATTTTATACCTTTTTGTAATTGTTTGGAGTTCGTTTCGTGCTGGTTATTTAACGTGTTTGGGTTAGAGTAATACCTCTTTTTCCCCAGCCGGTAGCCTTCCTTCTGCTATTCTCCGCCCTTGTTTCCTGGGTTCTTGTTGCTGACCCACTTGTATGAAATAGGATGACTGGAAGAACTCGCAACAGCCAAGGTCAGCCAGCTGGCCAGGATGAGGAGCTCCCGCCTCCTCCGACCATGGCTGAGGTTCTCGCCCAGATCGATCGAAACCGCATGGACCAGATAAGAATCCTTGAGGCAATTGCTCGAAATACCTCTAATCTTTCCGGTGCCTCCGGATCAGGGGGAGAAGGTGATCATCATCAGAGGGGAGGACTCTCGGAGTTCCTTCGCACGCAGCCACCCACCTTCTCGCGGTCCGAAGATCCACTCGACGCAGACGATTGGGTGCGTCTAGTCGAGCGGAAGCTCGATGTCGCTCAATGCCAAGACCAAGACAAGGCACTGTTTGCCTCCCATCAACTTGAGGGAGTAGCCCTCTCATGGTGGGAGAACTTCCTTGCCATGCAGCCCGCAGGCCGAGTCATCGCTTGGGAGGAGTTTCGTACTGCTTTCCTCGGGCTCATGTTCCTGCCGGCGTGATGAAGCTCAAGATGAAGGAGTTCTTGGCACTCAAGCAAGGGCGCATGACAGTGACTGAGTACCTGCATGAGTTCAACCATCTCTCTAGGTACGCCCCTGAGGACGTGCCCACTGATGAGGCCAATCAGGAGAAGTTCATGGATGGCTTATCTGAGGAGTTTCGGGACAAGCTGTCTATCGTTGACTTCCCCGACTTTCAGACCTTGGTTGATAAGGCTATTGTCACTGAGCACAAGGGGAGAGCACTTGGCGATTCTCGCAAGTGCAAGTAGGAAGCCTAGAAATCAGCAAGGGCCAATCTTCCCCGTTCTCGCGTCGGGCAAGCCCCGGTGCCCTATTCTCAGGCTCCAGCACCACCGAGACCACCGGCGTTTGTACCTCGCCCACTGTAGGCCGTGTCGCAACCACGTGCACCTGCGGGACAGCAAGGAGGCCTCCGCAATCCAGCTGCCAATGTTACCTGTTTCTCCTGCCACAACCGAGGGCATTATGCAAATGATTGTCCTAAGAAGACTGGAGCGGCCCCTCGTCCTAATGGAGAACACGGGCAAGGAAATGGTCAAGACCAGAAGGCTACTCAGAAGGCCCAGAATGTGGGCAACGGCCGAGTCAACCATATCTCAGCCGAGGAAGCGCAGGAGGCACCTGACGTCGTGTTGGGTATGCTTCTTGTCAATTCTCGACCTGCTACCGTTTTATTCGATTCCGGAGCTTCTCATTCGTTTATATCAAAGTTTTTTTTCTGCACTTAGTGATCTTCAATTTGTTCCTATGCATGTTCCTTTGTTTATTCGTTCTCCGGGGTCAGAAATGAGAGCTGAAATTGAATGCCGGGATGTTTCCATTCAGATTGGAGGAGTGGGGTTTTGGCAAATCTTATCCTCCTCAATTTAGCGAATTTGGATGTGATACTTGGCACGGATTGGCTATCCCACCATTCGGGACAGATCGATTGTGCTAAGAAATTCATCGCCCTCACAAGTTCATCTGGCAAGCAAGTTGGAATTTCGCCGAAGCTGCAAGAGCCGCATCTTTGTGCACTTGAAGCAAAGCCGGCTTTGGTGACTCATGAAGTCCCTGTGGTATGTGACTTTGTGGATGTATTCCCCGAAGAATTGCCTGGAATGCCTCCAGTCCGGGACATCGAACTCGTCATTGAGTTGCTACCTGGCACCGGCCCGCTTTCAAAGAGGCCTTACCGGATGCCCCGAATGAATTGGAGGAATTGAAGAAGCAACTTGGTGAGCTTCAAGAGAAGGGTTTCATCCGCCCTAGCTCATCACCGTGGGGCTGTCCTGCACTCTTTGTGAAGAAGAAAGACAAGACTCTGCGTTTGTGCATTGATTATCGTCAGTTGAATGCAGTGACGGTAAATAATAAGTACCCGTTGCCTCGGATAGACGACCTTTTCGATCAGTTGACCGGAGCTCGGGTATTCTCCAAGATTGATCTGAGATTAGGCTATCATCAAGTCCGAATCAGGCCTGAAGATATTCCGAAAACGGCTTTCCCTACTCGCTACAGACATACGAGTTTACAGTCATGTCTTTCGGCTTGACAAATGCTCCTGCTCTTTTCATGAATCTTATGAATATGGTATTCATGGAGTATTTGGACAAGTTTGTGGTGGTCTTCATTGATGATATCCTCATCTACTCGAAGGATGATGAAGAGCATGCTGAACACTTGAAGCTTGTGTTGGGAAAACTGCGCGAGCAGCAGCTCTATGCGAAGTTTAGCAAGTGCGAGTTTTGATTGAAGGAAGTGGTATTCTTGTGCCATATTCTTTCAGCGGGAGGCATAGCCGTGGACCCCAGCAAGGTCAGCGATGTGCTCTCTTGGGGTCAGCCCAAGTCAGAAACCGAAGTGAGGAGTTTTCTCGGTTTGGCGGGTTACTATCGTCGCTTTATTGAGAATTTCTCCAAGATTACGAAGCCAATGACCGAGTTGCTCAAGAAGGATAAGAAGTTTGTGTGGTCCGCTGTCTGTGATGAGAGTTTTCAAGAACTCAAGAAAAGATTGACCACCGCTCCAATTCTTGTTCTTCCCGATGTCCGCCAAAGCTTCGATATCTATTGCGATGCTTCTCGTCAAGGACTCGGATGTGCTCTTATGCAAGAGGGCAAGGTAGTGGCCTATGCATTGAGGCAATTGAGACCTCATGAACTCAATTATTCGACCCATGACTTGGAATTAGCTGCAGTGGTTGATGCACTGAAGATTTGGCGACATTACTTCATCGGAAATCGTTGCGAGGTGTACTCGGATCACAAAAGTTTGAAGTATTTGTTCACCCAACCAGATCTGAATCTCAGGCAAAGAAGATGGTTGGAATTGATCAAGGACTATGATTTGGGTCTCCAATTTCATCCGGGCAAGGCTAATGTTGTTGCCGATGCTCTCAGTCGCACGGTTTATTGCAATACCTTGATGCTCAAGGAGCAGCAGCCCGCCCTCCATGAGGAATTTCAGTGGCTCAACTTTGGGAGTGGTTGAGCAAGGTTCCCTCACTGCCTTGGTTGTGTGACCAACCTTGGAAGATCAGATCAAGGATGCTCAGCAAAAGAGTGAAGGAGTGAGCCGAATCAAGCAGAATATCAAGAACGGAACAGCCAGGTGCTTCTGTGAAGATGACACAGGTGTTCAATGGTTCGGAGAGCGCCTTGTTGTTCCGAAGGACATGGAATTGCGGAATAGAGCCCATGATTCTCTTTTATCCATCCATCCCGGGGCCACAAAAATTTATCAAGACCTCCGTCAAAGATTTTGGTGGACCCGAATGAAGCGAGAGATCGCGTGGTTTGTTGCCGAGTGTGACGTTTGTCATCGTGTGAAGGCCGAACATCAACGCCCAGCGGGTTTGCTTCAACCGTTTCCTGCGCCTGAATGGAAGTGGGATTCTATCGGCATTGATTTCATCACTGGTCTGCCCCGTAACCTCTAAAGGAAATGATGCCATATGGGTTGTCATTGATCGACTAACTAAAGTGGCACATTTTCTACCGGTCGAACCGGTATTCGTGTTGGTCTGTTGGCAGAGCTCTACGTATCCCGCATTGTGAGTTTGCATGGGGTACCGAAGACGATCATTTCTGACCGTGGATCGCTCTTTACTTCCCGGTTTTGGCATAGTTTGTAAGAGGCTATGGGCACCCGTCTTTCCTTCAGTACTGCGTATCATCCTCAAACCGATGGTCAGACTGAAAGGGTCAATCAAGTATTGGAAGATATGCTCCGTGCTTGTGTTCTATCTTATGGGAATAGTTGGGAGAAATACTTGTCGTTCGTTGAATTCTCCTACAACAACAGCTTTCAAGCTAGTCTTGGCATGGCACCATTTGAGGCCTTATATGGGAGAAAGTGCAGAACCCCGTTGAATTGGTCAGAAACCGGTGAAAGATCTTTCTTTGGCCCAGACTCAATCAATGAGGCCGAAAGTCAAGTTCAGTTGATTCGAGACTGACTGCGCACGGCTCAATCAAGGCAAAAGAGCTAAGCGGATCGTCGCCGACGTGAGTTGAGCTTTGAGCCTAATGACTTTATTTATCTCAATGTCTCTCCTCTGAAGGGTCATGAACGTTTCGGCGTCAAAGGCAAACTGGCTCCTCGATATGTTGGACCTTACCGCATCATTGAGAAGAAAGGAACAGTTCCCTACAAGTTAAAATTACCAGCTGCACTTGATGGTGTTCACGATGTTTTTCTGCACTTGATGGTGTTCACGATGTTTTTCATGTGTCCCAATTGAAGAAGTGTCTTCGCATTCCAACCGAGGAAGCTCCTTTGGAAAGTCTTAATGTGTAAGAAGACTTGACATACGAGGAGCGTCCCGTTCGCATCCTGGAAGAAACTGAACGAAGAACGAGGAATTGAGCCATCAAATTCCTTAAAGTTCAGTGGACGAATCAATCCGAGGACGAAGCAACTTGGGAGAGGGAGGATCGCCTGCGTGCGGACTACCCGTCCTTCTTTACCGAGTAGGCGGAATCTCGGGACGAGATTCTTGTAAGGGGAGGAGGTTTTGTAACTTCCCAAAGATCTGGGGTTGTGATTCAAATGTATAAAAATGAGGATAAATTAAAACTTTTGGATGCATCCTTGTTGTCATTTGAATTCTCTAGAATTTATCTCCTTGAAATGTGGACTTCAAATTTAATTAAGTTTATTGACTCGAAGTGTTGCAATTCAAGATCTTCTAGTCAAACCATGTGATCATCATATGAAAATATTTTTCCTAAATTCTTGGTAATCTTGGTAACCTCCCTGAGAAATTTCATAATTTTTAGAAATTATTTGCTATTTCATAAGGGCTGGTCAAACCTGATGCCTTCCTGGTCAAACCCCCTATCCACCAGCTTGTGAATTTTCTAGCGGGAAATGCACTGCACACAAAATTCTGGAAAATTTACACACTGTTGATCTTGATGTCAGGATCACTCAGTAAAAACTTTAGAATTTTTAGAGTTGTGAAGCTACCTCTGGAAATTTCCAAATCAACTCAGCCTTTTCAATTCAAATCTAGAATCACTGTTCCTCGGGCTTGAACCCGAGTCAGACCCCGACCCGGCTTCCTTGGTTCAGCCCAACCAACTAACCACGTCGCGGGTGAGCCATCCGATGGAGACTCTCCGGTCCAGATCGCGTAACCCTTCGGTTAGGTCCAAAAGCTGACCGCGCCGATTGGGAGTCGTGCGATGGAAATTTAACAGCCTGGATTGAGTGGCCGATCGGACCAGCCGATCGCCCCTTTCACTTGAACCGTCTGATTTGGAGATCAACGGCCTGGATTGAGTGGCCGATCGGACCGGCCGATCACCCTTTCTCTTGAACCGTTCGATCTCGATCCAACGGCCCGCGCCAACCCCCTTTCACTCTGTCTCTCTCGCGCGACTGAGCCGCCGCCGTGCCAACTCCATGTCCGGTGAGTCTCTTCCTCGCTCAAGTGCGTCACCGGCCGTGCCTTGGCCTGCTTAATCTTTCCCCTCACTCTATTTTGCCATCGGTTCACAGGAGCCCGCGAAATCCGAGTTTGGACCATTTTCGGCCGGGAGCTTCCGTTCTTCCCCGTCGTCGGTGTGGTAAGCTCCTTGCCGATTCCTTGCTTGCACACCATCTGTGGGTTGTCTTTGAGCTTTCTCTACCACTCATTCTCTGTCTCCTTCACCAGAGTGAGCTCCCCTCGGTGAAGCACCGCGCCGCCGTCACCCTCCTCGTCGCTGGCTCAACTCCGACCCTCTCTAAGTCTCTCCCTCGCTTAGGTAGCCTCTCTGTGCCTTGTAGTTGCTATGGCACCCACTTCCCTGGACAATGCGGAGCTCAGTTTTTGCTGTGCACGGTTAGCCATAGCTCTCCTCCGCCTCTCTCCGGTGTGCCGCCGCCTCAGGTCGGCCCAGCCACCGTGAGTACAACCGTTGGGTGTGCAAGGGTATTGTGGACCCATCCATACCCTTGGCTAGTGCCGCCGTGGCGGGGAACGCCAGCGAGAGCTCGGCGAAGCCAGTGCGGTGTTGTCGGTTTTCTGACAACACTGTAGCATCATCATTAAAACCAAATCTCGTTCATTTACTGCTAATGATTGCTTAGTAGTTAATGGCTGTCTTATTCGGATTCTTACTGTGACTGACATGTGGGGCCGAGCACAGTAAGCGAGGTGTAAATCCCGATTTTCGTAGTGTATGACATGTGGACCCTACCTGTCAGGCCAGAAATTCTATTCGATTCAAAAATGGCAAATGCACTGTTTAAGGGGCCCACTAGTCAGCGACTGTGGCTATAATCGGCTGGGTGTAAAAATTCTTTTATGATTTTGAAAATTCTGAAATGCTTTATTTGTGAACTGAAAATTTCATTAACTTCAAAATTGCATAAGTAATTCATTTTAGCTCCAAATTTGATGATTCAAATTTTTCTAGATTACTTTTTTGCATTTACTTTATTACAAAAATGGTTTGAACCTTGTTACTGTTCCAAAAAATTCTTTTGGCAAAATTGCTTTAGGTTTAATACCTTTATTGCTCAAAAAAAATTATTTCAACTTCAAAAATGCATAAGTATTTCTCTGTAGCCCCAATTTTAGTAAACTCAATTATTTCATGTTCCTATATTACTGTACTTTATTGTAAAATAGGTTTTAAGCATGTTGCTATCTCTGAAAATCTAATTTTACAATTATCTTGTGTACTACTTTCTTGTCTTTGAAAAATTATAGAAAATTCATCTTAGCTCCGAATGAGGTGAATCATTCTTCTTTGATCATCTCATGTGGTGCTCTGTCTACCATAAACATTTCATGTGCACCACCTCTCTGGAAATTTTCACCAACACTTTCAAATTCGGATGAATAGTGATCGCTAGCAATTTATTGGATTTTCTTGAAAATTGATATTTAAATTGTCATAACTTTTGCATGGAATATCCAAATCAATTTATTTTTGTTGCTAAATTCATCTAAAATCATTCTCTACCTTCTGTGAATTTTTCATGATTTTTTGACAAAATTGTATTTTTGGGTCTTTTCGATATTATTCGTTCTTATTGTACTTTCGAATAAGTTCTGACGACTTTATTGATTACGTGAGTGATCCTCTGCAACAAGAAAGTTATCTCCAGCAAGGCAAGCAGTTGTTTCCATTTGATCATATTGATCCCATTACTTTCAAAGTCTATTATTTTGTTTGCAAAGTGTATGTATGCATGCTCTATTTTGTTGTTAAATTATCGATTGAGTAGTTGGTCTTATAATTGCATAAACTGTAGGTAAATGTTCATCCTCTACCACTAAGCTTAGGTTTTATTCGCTGTGGTTTAGAGTTCGATGGATGGGCTCTAATCACTTTACTTAGTTTGTGAGTTGATGTTGCTTAGAAATGCTTAGAAAGGTAGAATGGGGATCATCGCTTCGACGATGGTCATTTTATCACCATTATAATTATTTGTGTATGGATACTCATGTATGTAATTGTATTTGTTAAACTAAAACTGAAAGTGAAATGTTTTAGGCTTTGGCACATTGGTTTGATGGTGTGGTTATTGGGTGTGTGAATGGTGCCCGAGTCAACCAGGACCGAACATCTTGGACACTAACCCAAGTGTTTTTGCGTGCTAACCACACGAGAGGGATATGGGACCTCTCTTGAGTAAGTACTTTGGGAGGTATTAACTACTGAGTCGCTGGTGGTATGAAAAAGAGAATGTTTGTTTGGGTTGAGAGGGATGGGAACCTTTCTAGGTTCGCCATACCCAGGAGCACCCGCAATTGCTTCGGCTAGGTCGGTGCGTCCGACTCAACGTGTGGATCCTTAGTGGGAGCCCGTAACGGCGGTTCACTAAGGGCCAACCCCCATACGCGCGAGTCGTAATTAGTAATATCCATTGGAAAGTATCTCGTAGGGCTTAGCCTTGCTGGCATACCTAAAGAAGTGTGCTCTATTGCATGGCAAAAAGGCGGTCTAGCGTGTGGGTACATTGGTACACCCCTGTAGTGTATAATATATTCGAATAGCCAAGTCCTTGGTTATGGACATGCTTGGTTAGGTCTCTACAAAAGTTAGACTCAACAGTTTTTTATAAAACTTAATTTCGGGTGGTACGAATGGGTAATTCGTGCTATGTTGTGGTGGCTGTTGGGAAGTCACCTCTAGGTTGTTATATATGTTTATTATTGTTGTCTCGCTGTTATTTAATCAATTAAAAACATATTTGTCAAATTGCTTTCAATCTATTACTTATTGCAAATAAATTATTGCTTTATGCGTCAAATGAACCATAGAACCTCCTCCTTTGTTTCAGCTTACTTGTAGCTATGTATAGGCTTGTTGCTCGTAAGTTTTGCGAGTAATTTTTGTACTCAGTTGCTTTGCTTAATTGTTGCAGAGGAGGTTGACCCCCAAGGGGTTAACTATTGTGAGACCGACTTCGACTTTGCTCTCGACGACTAGCTTGGGCGTTCCCGGTCGGTTGCCTTGTGGGTAATGGCAAACTGTTTGGCTTTTGTTTATCGCCATCTTATGGCTTATGTTTCCGCTGCTACTTTGGTTATCTTCTATCATTTGGCCGGTCGACCCTACTTTTGTAATATGGACTTGTATGCCCTTATGTTGTGCGCTTGTAGACTGTTTAATGAATGACTTGTATAGTTTGGATGCTTAATTTTTGTATGGGGTATGTGTACTGCAATCTTGGGAAGTACATATGCGCCGAGAATTGAGATATTTTATTTGTGATGCTAGGGCCAATCGGATGGTTAAGTATTACAAGTTAAATACCCTGGGATCTCACACGCTCAGAGAATCCAATTCGAAGGAAATCGGTCGGACCGCCCAACACATGGCGGTTCGACCGTTTTGGCACTGGTCAGACCGGTCCACACAGGCGGTCTGACCGCTAGACCACATAAGCAAAACACATTTGCTTTCGCTCAAATGGCAAAACACATTCGCCCATTTGAGTGCAATTCCAACAAGATTTCAAAGATGATATTCTCAACAAGTTGCAAATTTCCGCAACATCGACACGTGAAACACATTGTGAACTCCACTCATGGAATCAGGAAGGTCTAAACGGTAAGCTAGTTTTCCAATTCGTGCAACAGTTGGGAATGGCACAATATACCTTGGGCTAAGCTTCCCTTTAGTGCCGAACCGCACCACGCCTTTGGATGGCGATACTCTCAACAGAACTTCGTCCCCCACCTCGAATTCCAAATCTCGCCTTCTGACATCTGCGTAGCTCTTCTATCGTCTCTGAGCAGCTAACAGATTCTGCCTAACTTCTGCCACTCTAGCCACTATTTGCTAAACCCAGTCGGGACCCAAGACTGCCCGCTCTCCAACCTCATCCCAACACAACGGGGACCTGCACTTACGCCCATAAAGAACCTCGAATGGTGCAGCTCGAATACTGGCGTGATAACTGTTGTTATAAGCAAACTCTGCCAATGCTAAATGGTCTTCCCAATTTCCCTTCCAGGATAAAACATAACACCTGAGCATATCCTCTAATGTCTGAATGGTGCATTCGGACTGACCATCTGTCTGGGGGTGGAATGCGGTGCTAAGACGGTTTGCATAGCCAACGACTCGCAAACTCTCCTGAATTTGGAAATGAACTTGGCATCTCGATCCGAAACAATGGTCTTTGGCACCCCGTGCAACCGCACAACTTCTCGTACATAGAGAGGAGCCAAATCGCTTGCTGAATTGGTTGTACGAATGGGGATGAAATGCGCAGACTTACTGAACCGGTCCACAATGACCCAAATGGCGTCCTTTCCTCGCTGCGTGCGAGGTAAACCAACCACGAAATCCATGGATGTGTCATCCCATGGCCAAACAGGTACCTCCAAGGGTTGCAACAGTCCTGTTGGTCACTTGTGCTCAGCTTTGACCTGCTGGAACACCCCACATGACGCCACATATTGTGCGATATCAATTTTCATCCGTTTCCACCAGAAACTCTTCTTTAAATCATTGTACATCTTGGTCTCACCAGGATGTACGGTATAAGGAGTACGATGGGTCTCCTTCAAAATCTCATCTTTAACCTGAGCCTCCTGTGGGACACAGAGGCGACCTTTAAAACCCAAAGTATCAGACTCGTCCACACTGAAGTTGCCTTGCTTGCCCTCAGCACAACGCTTCCTCACTCGCTGGAGCATATGATCATGTTGTTGTGCTTCCCGCACCCGATCTGGAAGAGCTGACTCTAGAAGCAACTGAGTCTCGGTCTGGGCGGTACCCGCAAAGCAAAAGGAAATATCTATACGCTCAAAATCAGTAATAAGATAACTGAGAGTAGGAGGTATCGCCTTGCGACTCAAAGCATCTGCTACTACATTAGTCTTGCCAGGATGGTATTGAATAGTGAGATCATAGTCTTTAATCAACTCTATCCATCTCCTCTGTCTTAAGTTCAAGTCCTTCTGGGTAAAGATGTATTTCAGACTCTTGTGATCAGTGAATATATCACAAGATTCGCCGTACAAATAATGGCGCCATATCTTCAAAGCGTGGACCACTGCAGCAAGCTCTAGATCATGAGTAGGATAATTCTGCTCATGTTTCTTCAACTACCTCGATGCATAGGCAATCACTTTGCCATCCTGCATGAGTACACAACCAAGTCCAACTATAGACGTATCTGAATAAATGGTGAACCGCTTCCTAGGCTTGGGAAGAGTAAGAATTGGAGCCGTCACCAACCTATCTTTCAAAGTGCAAAAACTGCCCTCGCATGCATCAGACCATTGGAACCTAACACCTTTTTGTGTCAACTCGGACATCGGTCTAGCAATGGTTGAAAAACCCTCCACGAAACGCCGGTAATAGCCAGCTAAACCCAAAAAACTCCTTGCTTCCTTGACATTGGTTGGCCTATTCCACTCAACCACTGTCGAGATCTTACTAGGATCAACTGAGATACCCTCCTAATTAATTACATGGCCCAGAAATCCAACTTCAGAAATCCAGAACTCACACTTCTTCAGCTTGGCATAAAATTGATTCTCCCTTAGAGTCCCAAGTACCAACCTCAGATGTTGAGTGTGATCCTCTTCTGTCTTGGAATAAATCAGGATATTGTCTATGAATACCACAACGAAATCATCAAGGTACTGATGTAGCATACTGTTCATGGCTTCCATGAAAACTGCAGGAGCATTCGTTAGCCCAAAAGACATAACTTTATACTCATAATGACCATACCTCGCAGAGAAAGCTGTCTTCTCAATATCCTGCTCACGAACCCAAATCTGATTATAACCTGACTAGAGGTCAATCTAGGAAAATATCTTAGCCCCCTTCAATTGGTCGAAGAGATCCTCAATGCGGGGCAAAGGATATTTATTTTTCACAGTCGCCTGATTAAGAGACCAATAGTCTACACACATTCGCCAACTTCCATCTTTCTTCTTAGTAAAAAGAACAGGCGCGCCATCAACACATGATGGGTCCTCTCTTGTCTTGATAATCAACTTATGATCATTTTTTCTTCTTGAACATCATCGACACACGATGATTAATTTTCTTTTTCTTCAAGCTCTTCATATACATCAACACATGATACATCTTTCACTTGAATCTTGACTTGATGATCAACTCATGATCATCCCAAGTCTTCATCACCCTGCAACATAACCTATACATCCAACTCATGGAAAATGTTAGTTCCACAATATGATTTTTATTAATTACCACAACATACCATTAACACATAATGGTGGGACAAGATACTTCAATATTTCCCTCTTTGGTAATTGATGATAACCATTTTAATCATACATAAATTGAATTGAGATAAAAGTAACACGATATGAGTATATATATAAACTACACAAGTCATATATATACTCACACTATGAGTATGCGAGAACAACACAAGTTCTACATACTCAAAACATGAGTATACGAGAACTACACAAGTTCTATATACTCACAACATGAATATACAAAAACTACACAATTTTTATATATATTCGTAACATGAGTATACAATAATTACACAAGTTCTATATACTCAAAATATAAGTATACAAAAACTACACAAGTTTTGTATACTCAAAACATAAGTATACAAAGACTACACAAGTTTTGTATACTCATACGGATATGTTTCAAAGTAAGGATCCCAAATATATGTTGTAAACTGAGTATGGATCAATACTAATGAAACCACAAAATATAGCATGAACTCCCCCTAAATATGTGCATACACAAATGTGTTGTAATACCCCGGCCTGCTCATAGCGTGGCCCATGTGGCCCATGAGGAGTTGTGTGATGGGGATTAGTCCCACATTGCTTATCTCAAGTGAGTTGTAGTGGTATATAATGCCTGTTGAATCCAAACGTAGCACCTCCGGGTTAACCCTTTTACACGAAGCGAGGACGAAAGTGTAAGTGAGGTGCTATGTGTGGCGGGTCCGCCCCACGGTGGGCTGGGCATTGAGCCGATTTTGGGTCAGGGTGTTACAGATGGTATCAGAGCATCAACCTTCGCCGCACGGGCGCGTGCGGGACAGGGGCGCGGGCATATGGCGCATGGCGCATGTGGGCCCGGAGTGGACACATGGCATGGCATATGTGCTGGCACTGGACGCACGGACGTGTACCGAGGGGTGGTTCTGGGCATTTGCCACGTATGCGGTATGCTGCCGAGGGCGTCAGCCCTTAAGGGGGGGTGAATGTAATACCCCGGCCTGCTCATAGCGTGGCCCATGTGGCCCATGAGGAGTTGTGTGATGGGGATTAGTCCCACATTGCTTATCTCAAGTGAGTTGTAGTGGTATATAATGCCTGTTGAATCCAAACGTAGCACCTCCGGGTTAACCCTTTTACACGAAGCGAGGACGAAAGTGTAAGTGAGGTGCTATGTGTGGCGGGTCCGCCCCACGGTGGGCTGGGCATTGAGCCGATTTTGGGTCAGGGTGTTACATGTGTAATGAAGACATATGCACATATTCAAGTTATACTTATAGTGGAGTTCAACCTATATTTTGGATCCGAGGAATGCAACATTAAATAAGAGTACAAGTTAAATGCATACCTCGTTGAATTTCACCTTTATATCAAAATGAGACTACACACTAGATATAGCAATAGAAATGTTAGTCTCATAATTAGATTTGTCATTAATCACCAAAACACTCCATTAACTCATAATGGTGGGTCTAGATTTTTCAATCTCCCCCTTTTTGGTGATTGATGACAAATCCTTTATCAATAATAACATTTGGATATAAATAGACATAACATATGAATTTAAGCTAATGAACTATGTCTATTCATGTCAAGAGGTAAAATTTAAAGCATTAATCAATATGCATATAAGAAAAATATGCTTGTAAAAACAATGCATTCTCCATAAAAGAATTTCCCCCCTTTTGTTATAAATCAAATAACAAAGGAGAATATATATATCATCCAAATAAGGAGAATGTATTTGTAACACCCTGACTATAAGGAAGTCAAGATATCACCTACAATCACTACTCTTCAAATGAATAACATCAAATCGCATGATATTATGGAGCAAGTATTAAGAATATATGTAATCAAGCATTCATCCTCAAGACTTAATCAACGAAATGGAAGTAGACAATTCAGAAAGATATGGTAAACAATGCCATGACGGCTTATTACAATGCAATACAAATCATAATTAACGACAATAAAAGTCCTCAAATTGATTGATATATGAGAGTGAGTGCAACGTGATGAACTACCCTCCACAAGATCATTCTTCCTTGTCATTTACCTAAATAAGACAATAAAGCAAGAATGAGCCAAAGACTCAGCAAGCAACTGTATGTAACCAGCAAGCATACCATGAGCAATATATCACAAACATAATTTGAACAACTACTGGAAACGAATTTATGAATGGATGAAGTGGAATGGTGCATTGAAGGAAATGGACATAATGCAGCATATACCGGTATAGCGAGTGAAGCACCCGTCGGTGTTCACTTAAAGTATTCGTATGAAGAACGTTTCATACGACTGTCCAACGTGGCCCACATTGGAATGGTGGACTCACGTAACGTGGCCCACATTGGAATGGTGGACTCACGTACCCATCTTGGAATTGATGGGATTTCAAATGCCCATACTGGAATTGATGGGTCTTACCAAAATAATGAATGCATGTCATGATCATCACATGTCAATATTGAATAGTAATCATAAATGAAAAGAACACATGGCATTCATCTACAATTACGAACAAATGTAAACATTCATTCACACATCATACATGACATCAAACATTGAATACAAATTACTTATTCGCTATACAGAACGGGTTGGGAGGTAATTGAGATACCCCACCACTCACCGCTTCACCGCCTACAATATAAAATAATAGAAATGAGGACAAGCGAGTATGAAAATGCTACACGTGTCCTCCCTCAATCTCTAACCAAACTAACCAAATAAAAGTTCAATTTGATCAATCTACCCAATCATTTCAATTAACCCCAATCTGGCAGTTTTACTAGAAAATTCACCAATAAAAAACCGTAAGTCCAAAAGACCTGAAACCAGTGCTCAAATTTTCTTAACTTAACAGGCTACAAAACTCTAGTTGATGGTAAACTCTAATTCGGCCATTACAGAGGTCTAACCATCCATTGAAAAACTACAACTGCAGTCTGCCCAGAAATCTGAACAGCCCTAAAGAAAATGCTATAACTTTTAAACCACTGATCCAAATAAAGTGATTTTTATCAGCCTGGAAACATGGTGAAATTATATTCAAAAACCTAGTTGGGTGGCCGACCTGATTCTGACTCTAACTAGATCAAAACCTAGGTGCAACCGACTATACCCATCAGTTCTGACAGACAGACCAGCGCGTAGTAAAACAGCCATAACTTTTAATCTACTGGGTGAAAATTCGTGATCCAGGTGCCAAAAGAAATCTAATGAAATAAGGAACAAAACTCTAGAAGGCGAAAACCTCCAATTCGGCCTCTACGGCACCCAAAACCGAGTTGCAACATACTGTACAGAACCGATCTATTAACAGAGATTACGCGATACTACCAAAAACATTGAATCGACAACTCTAATGCAATCAAACAGCGATGGGGTCTCTCGTTACCCTTGTAGACCCGAAGAACGACGAGGAACAACTTCCCGAAGGTTGCTCCTCTCCTTCAATGGCCGGCCCCAAATCAGCGAACCCGAGTGGATGCAAACGCCCGGCGGGGGAAGAACCGAAGAAGAACGCGTGGAAGACCGGGTGTGCAGCTCCGGGGATCTCCAATGGCAGCCACCAATGGAGGGGGAGGCGCCTAGGAGGAGGGAGGAGGAGATGGGGCGGCTCCAAGGGGAAGGAGGTGGGGGCGGCTCCAAGGGGGAGGAGGTGGGGGCTTTAGGGTTTGGGGGAAGAGTGGTGCCCCTTTGGCCGGCCTACATGGGCGGCCGCCCTCATGGGCCACAGGTCGCGAATCATGCCCAAAGTTGTCTAACAATAACATTTACCCCAAGATTTGGATTTTCCGACTAAAAACGATTTCTTTTACTCTCTCCGACCTCTTTCTTTCTATCAACCGATTCCTAAAGTTGAAAATCTCGTTTTCGAATAGAATTCCCATACCAATAAAACGATACAACCTAACCGGATAAATGAGGTATTACACTCTATCCCCCTTAGAAAAGATTCGACCTCGAATCTACGCACCAAACTACTCGAGAGGAAACTGCGTCTGGAATGAAACAACGATAATTCAAGCTTGGAATTGCTCAGATACTCGCTTAACACTGCACACACCGCACGATGCGTACTCGCATAAGGATCCGTGACGATCAACGCGATAAGCCAACGTCCTAATTCTTACAACTTTCAAAAACGAAGAGAATCCAACTAGAAATAGAGAGTCCTCATCGCATCCACGTAATGCTAACTCTCACCAAAAGGTTAGATTCCAAATTTGACAATTCATCTCGAAAACAAATCCATTTTACAACCAAAGGAGAAATTACTGGAACGCCCAAACCAAACACTTGCAGTTTGTCTGAATTGGAAAGAATATACTTGCCAACACAGCCGAAACTCAAATTGCAGAAAACACCGGTCAACACAACAACTCAAACGAGAATCAAGAAAACACGTCATTATCCGATGAACATACCTTTCCACAGCTTCTCTCCTCCAGGAATAAAATTTCTCTAATTTGAATTCATCGCATACCACATGAGATTAAACCTCTTAATTGAACATTATCAAATTATGATCAAACTGAAGGACATCATCCACTCAATTGTGGAGAGGCTAAATTGAATCCACCGAATACTCTAGGCAATTCATTCTACTAACCAAAAATCGATTTAATAGAAGGCGTTCAAGGCACCACAGAAAAAGGCTCCATACCATCACATTACCTCCAATTTCCAAGAACAACAACTCAGAATCCTTAACCCGCACAATCATGTACTACATCAAAAGGGTTCTATCAATTATCATTTTACTGATCAGGAAACTCCATTATTCCACTTTCTACTCATAATCATTGAGTGACCAAAGGTCTAACATAACAATGCAAACCCAAATTTAACTTCCAAAACCTCTACAACAGATTGTTCTTATAACTGATAGTGAAATCATCGAATTAAATCTCCAATAGAACCACCATTCTAACATACTCACTCAATGACATCATCAGAAATCACCCACACCATCTCGCAATGCTATCCAATTGCGTTACTCTAAAAATTCAATGAAGGTTTCCATACCTCCGATAATCACTAACTTTTCAATCTCGAATTGAAGTTCTAGAATTTCACTATACCGTGTTATTCAAATAGTAACACTATTCAGACTTACTTCGAAGTCAAACATTTCAGGTGAATCAATTTCCCTCCAAGGGATACAGTTCAAAACCATTTCACATTCTACTACTCCTCCGATAACTTGGTAGCAAGATATCATCACTACGATTACTCATCCACCACCAAACAATTGCCAAACTTATCCTTTGCAAACACTTTGCAACCCAAAACTGTGATCCTTTCTCAAATGGAAGAGGCGAACAAAGATAAGTTTATTCACACAGAAAGACGTTGCTCATCACGGCGAAAGGTGAAACCAAAAGAAATATTCGATAAAGGTGATCTTGGAAAACGAAAGCTGAGTTCATAATTAGTGACACACATCCCTCAAAAGAGAATAGCAAATAACAGCCGACACGAAAGAAAGATATTACGTTTGAAATTCGCCATCTCTTGAGCGGAAAGAGCAACAAATTTAGGAACAATGCAAATAATCACAAGTTACGAAACTTGACTCAAATTATCAAATACTCTACTGCACTCTTTCCTTTAACACAACAATTAGTTCTTGAACTAATAACACCAGGCCACATGAACAAAGTAAGTTCTTTAGATCAACCCACGGAACTACTTAAGAACAAATAAAATTTTTCAACACGCCAAATTTGTTCGAAACAGTTCATTTACTCATGAAACATGTAATCCAAATGACCTCAGCCACAAAACAAGCATTTTCCTTTTCAGGACTTCACGGAAAGCAAACGGATTCTCAACGAAAGCGACGAAAATTTCCTTTGATTGCAACCTCACTTTGCGAACTCAAACCAAGGAACCTTTAGGACTAAATCACACAAAACTCTTAAGAAGCAATAGGATATCTCCATGCACCAATTTACTTAAAACAATTTCAGTTATGTAATACCCCAAAAGAATTAGAAATAATTATCGGGAGCGAATCAATTGAATTCGGAGAATGACCAAATATAAAATAGATTCAGTAGCAATTAGATAGGGGGGTTTTCGGCAATTTTTCAAGAACTGGGCCTCGTGCCTTAGCCCAGAGGCCCATGAGGGGCCGCCACCAATAAAAGGAGGGTGGAAACCCTAGCTGCTACAAGATCGCCACTGCATCAGAGCACAAGATCAGTAGCAATCCCCCTACCGCTATACCAAGAGGAGAAAGGGTGGAGAGGAAGGAAGGAAGAAGAAAAGAATAAGAAGAGAGGAGAAGGGAGGGAGATCTTCGGGGAACGGATCAACATCATCCTACAGGTCTACAAGGGTAACGAGGAGTCTCACCCGCTGTTGTTGTTGTTTGGAGGTAGATTGATCGATTAGAGTTAAACCGTTTTGCTGTCTGCCAGTTTCCAGAATAGATCCAATCTGTTCAGTCGTCTTGCGCGCCCTGTTTCGGCATCTTAGGAGCCGAATCTTGGGTTTTCGTCTTCTAGAGTTTTGTTCCTGGTTTCGTTAGCTTTCTTGTGGCACCGAGATCACGAGATTCCACCCTGTGGTTTAGAAGTTATGAATTTTTAACCGCACACTACTCTGTCTGTCAGAAATTTTAGGGACTGTCTGTTGATCGTCAGTTTTGTTTAAGTTAGAGCCAGATTCAGGGAGGCCACCCAAATAGGTTTATGCAGATAATTTCGCCATGATTCCAGATTGATAAAGATCATCTCCATAGGATCAGTAGATTGAAAGTTACAGTCTTTTCTTTACGACTGTTCTGAAATCTGGACAGTTTTCTGTCGGTGACTTCTAGGGCATTTTGATCCTCTGTTTTGGCCGAATCATGGGATCTCACCAACTAAAGTTTTGTAGCCTGGTTCGTTAGGAAAAGATGAGCATTGGTTTCAGGTCTTTTAGAGTTACAGATAATTAATGGTGAATTTTCTCGTACAACTGCCCGTAGATCGATAATCTGGACTTTTGGCGTAGAGGTCAAAACGAACATTTGGGCGTGTGGGTTGATTAGAGGGTAACGAGAACTCGTGTAACTATGTTATACCCTGTTATCCTTATTCTGTGTCAATGATTGTATAGGCGGTGAGGCGGTGAGTGGAAGGACACCTTCGTTGCTTCCCAATACGCCACAAAGACGGAAGGCAAGTGCAATGTTTAACTTGTGTGAATTTGATGAATGCATGATAATTTGGTAACTTATGAGTATTCCTGATCTGAGCATGATGTGGTAGATTTCAATACCTTCTTCTGTGATAAATTGAGATGAAGTTCAAGTTATGCATTTCATTCCATGCACACATATTTCCTTTGCAGTCACGGAGTGGAAACTTGATTAAGTCCCATTAATTCCAATATGGGCATGTGAGACCCACCATTCCAATGTGGGCAACGTTGACCACCATTCCAATGTGGCAACTTCGACACCCGTATGAAACGTTCTTCATACGGTGATTGATCCCCGTGATTTTATGGCACGGCTTAAGTGAACACCGACGGTGTGTCACTATTTATACCCAGATAAACGTGTGAAAAGTCCGCTCTCCTTCAATGCATTCTTTCATTCCATCCATTCATGTATTCATTCCATTCAATTGTATATGTGTTCCAAGATTTGTTCGTAATTCCACTGGTTTGTGTTGTCCACTCTATGTTTGATTATTCTTGTATGCACTTGCTGAGTCTTCGACTCACCCTTGCTTTGTATGTTTTAATTAGGTAATTGAGGAGAAGACAAGATGATTTGGTGGGGTAGTTCGACATAATCGCACTTCACTTTTATCCAACCAGAATAATTATTATTACCTTTCAATCAAGCCAACTTATTAATTAAATTTCCAGATTTGTAATAATCCAACTTTGGTATTGCTTGACTGTTCGTGGTATTATAATTGTTTATCCATTCTTTTCCATGAATCGGTGATCGCTTATTGTCATTCTTTAGAAATTATTGTTGATTGAATCAGATAATCCAAATTGTAATGCTATCCTTAGTAGTTTTGATAATTTTGCGTGACATCTTGGCTTTCGAATAGCCAGGGTGTTACAGTTGGTATCAGAGCGGGCTGTAGGTCCGTGGTTCTTAAATATTAATTTTGACACACTATGCACAGCTTGGATGGGAATGGGCTAAGCATTGCATTTACGCTTTAAGCTATATCGTATTGTTGATTGTTGATATGAATTGAGTATTATTGCTCATTAATTGATTATATGATTATTATGTGGGGATAACCCATGTTGAGAGATTGAGGTCATGGTTGTGGCCCTGGGCTTTACCAGTTACACCACCGTTCGTGGTGTAGGAATAGTGAAGTGTCTACAACGGATATCATAGTACAGGCGTTGATAGTGAGTATCTTTAGAATAGTTGTTCTCTTCCTGGAATTTGCATTTGGTCAACCCTTGTCCAATAGTGATTGGTGAATTTCTGTTGGGTTATTATTTCTTTGCGGCTGATGGGTTGCTTTGAGAAAGGTTGGTGTGTTTCCTTGGCTAAATTCGTCTCGTAAAGCATTTATTGTTTTCCCAACCGATGAGTTATTCTTGTCACGATGAATTTAGTTGATTGACAAGTTTGACCTTTGTATTCGAGTTTTGTCCTTTCCATTGGAAAACATGAACAATTTATTCGCTTGATGTTTTTGGTTAATGAAAGTTTCCTTTTGCAAGTCCTTTATTACGTGGAGGCTTTGACTCAATATATCTCTCTTGGGTATTTTGGGTGTTGAAGATTTATGGTTCTCTTTTACTAAAGAAGATGTTAAACCCTTTAGCGATGTTTTATCGTGGTTAAGTGAGAGGGTATAATCAAAGCAATTAATGGATATGATATGGAGTATCAGGATGGGCCTGCAATGTGTGCATGATCGATTTTAACTAGGATCCTTGAAAGGAAAGTTGCATAAGATGAGGTTGTCCTCTAGTAGTTCTCGATGAGTCGTGACTATGAGTATGACTATATTTAGTCAGAATCAATAGATTTATTAAGAAGTGTGGAACGTTGATGGAATGGTTGATCAATAGAATTGTTTAGTTGCTAAACTTATTAGATTATTTGGACTCAATGGATTAATCTAACTGGGCAGCAAGAGAAATATAAGGATGTGTTCGACTGTGGTCTTAGTAGATAATAATATGGGATTTTCTTTAATTGATTATTTGATGATCTTATTTATGCTCGTGGGAATCCAAATAGAGAAATGACCATCAATTCGCCCATGAGTGAATAATCATCAATGGTTTATGATAACCTCTAGATTAGAATTGGAGTGCACTATATTAGTGTGAGCATTCCTAATAGATGAAAGGTTGAAAGTCAAAAGTGATTTACTTATGTGTGGTTCATGAGGATGGCCAATGAGAATGACATGTGTTTGCATGACGGTGAAAACTGTCAGATAATAATATGCCCTTGATGCGAGGGTTTTGGAATAACCTCTTAAATTGTGTAGTAGGTTCCCTCAAAAAAAATTATGTGGTTGTTGTAATGATGATTTTGTAAGAATTTGGTATACTCTCAATTGAGGATGAGATAATAAAGTGGTATGTAATACTTTGGTAAGCCGTTGGGGGCTTTATAAAGGAAGAGTTGACGATAATGAATCTTGTTAAGAGTGAATTATTTTGATATTAGTAAGATTGTCAATAAGAGAATGTGACACGTTGGAGTGGTAATGGTTCTTCTAGAGAGAAAGTAAGTTGATTGCTTTTCGTATACCGGTTAAATGAAATGTCCGAGTTTTGCATACGTGCTTTTTGGGAGTTCATGATTTATGTAGTAGATGAGATTATTTGAGTATTGTGATGTATGGGAAGGTTCCGTCTGGTTCCTAAGTGATTAACTTGATTTGGTTTTAAAGGCATTTCTTGTTTGGGATGGCAAGTAATGTTGTAATCAAAAAAATTGCTTTCTTGGTTAACGGAAAATGTGCCCTAAGTATTTGAGGGTGGACTTAAAAATTGTAATCTGCAACCTTTCTGTTGTTACGACTTAAGAGTTTCTTGGTTTCCATAGCGGTGTTTTATTATGATTCATGGAGGTTTAAAAGTTCCTTCTTGTGGGACATGTAGTCTCATCTGTGGTTTCACTATTGTTTTTAGAGGTTATTTCTATTTGACTGCTTCTCTTGGTCTTGTGCTTACTCCGAGGAACAATGTTTTCTTGTGTGTTAAAATTTGTATTAGTTTGTCTCTTCCTTTTTGAGAAAGGAATTAACCATCTTGTGTTGCCGAGTCTTATAAAGTGAAATGTGGAGACTGGTTGGTGGTGGACAAGTATGTGATAGTAGTGAGATATTGGGAACCAAGCTATTTGAAGAGCAGTAGAAAGTGAATTGGTTTTGACCTATAACACCTGGAGAGAATTCTATTTAAATGGAATGGTTGATTTATGAAATAAAGTTGATTAGTGTTACAACTAGTGGGACGTATGGCGAACTATGATCCAATACCCTTTGTCCAAGTTGGGATGTTGGGATTATCGAAAGTATGGACTCTTGATAAATTTTTTAGAGATTCGCAATTGGGTACCCGGTAAGATTGTGTGGAAGAATTATGATGGTGTAGTTTAATGAGAGTAGCAGTGTAGTGAAATCTAACAGTCGAGTTAAATAATGGGATAGCAGGGATTGTTAAGTTTTTGTCAAGTATGACCTGAGCCCAGTGATTAATCTTATGGGAGATAGATCATCTCTAAAGTTAACTTGGTCAAGAATATATTTAATTATTTATGATTAGTGATTAAGTAGGACTAAATCTTGATCAATCAGTTAAAATATTGTGAATGGGTATATTGTGGTCAAGTAAATGTATTTGATTGGTGTGGGTTAGAGAAGGTCTAAGATTGGTGTAATGAATTGCATTGGGCGGTTACTTGATTAGTGAGGAATGTTGATATTAATGACTGAGGGTATTGTTGAGCTGTGCGAAATTTTAGTCATCAGATCTGAGGGTTACCTGTCAAGTATACTAGAAGTTCATGGAAGGAGACTTGGAGGTTAAATTTGGCGCTTTACGTTTTCTGCTAGGACCTTGGAGACCCAATATTATGTGTAGAGGTGGATGAACAGAAGCAAATTTTGAATAGTGTGTTGATCTTTGATAGAATACTTTGGGTAAAGTAAATGAGTGTGAGTGTGGTGAATTTCAAGTTGATTAACCTTAAAAGTTTGAGGTGATGTGATTGTGGCTGAAATCTATATGGAGGTGTGTGGGGAATTATATGTCAAGGTAATTCCCTTGGTAGAGAAGCTGATCAGAGTATGTTATTGTGGATTGGAAGAGTCCCTCTTCCTAGATGTGGATTTTGTGTTCAGTTTGAGCATAGCTTTGAGGTTGCCAAATTAAAAGAAAAGAATTAGTGTGCTATGCGATGATTTGGGATCTCATGGTTTAAGTCAAAGTTGAATTCTCAAAAGCAAGTTTGAGGAAAATGCTGTATTCTTGGATAATGAAATATTCTCTTGGTTTTATTTGAGCTTTGTCTCTATATTAGATGCTAATTATAAATTAAGTTGGCTCTTCTTGGTATGCGTGATTCTTTTCGGTTAAGAAAAAGAAAAGAAATGGTTTTGGACAAGCGAGAGATTTCTCCTTTGGCTTATGTAGTGTTCTTTGGCAATTTGCCTACTTGGAAAGTGGAAGAGTTTCATGATGAATCTCTTGGTTTTGGGCTTAATTTTTTTTGTGATAAGTTGGTAATTGTGTGTTTGCGATGAGAATCCTTTATTTTCAGTTGGGTTCTGTTTCTGGAGTTTGTTAAAAACGAGTTCCGTTGAGCGTCCCTGGTTAAAGGATGTGCCCATTGTTAAAGTAAAGAGATCGATTGATACAAGGAATAATAGTTTTTTTGTACCATGTGCTGGTTGTGTGGCTTGGTACCGAAGCGAATGTTGGCCCAACGTATATTGGTTGTTTCTGAAAGTTGTAGAGATTTGAGAGATAGTGTGTTACTAGGATCGTCTAGAGTCCTGGCGTGGGGCACAGATTGTTTTATATGACCTGGTGTCCAGGGAGTACTGGAGAAATCCAGAGTGTGAAGTTTCGTTAGAACCGTTGACCTACGAGTAAGACTGTGCCTTCAAGTCATGTCCGTTGAGTGACTCTTGAAAGGTTGGGACGAGTAATAAGGCGTAACACGCCGCTTCGCCAAGGTGCTTTGGTCGCAGAAGACAGAGAGAGAGAGACTACCTGGGAATTTGAAGTCTCGCATGCGTGAGCAATATCCAGGGTTAATCACAGCAAGTACGTGGTAATGTTGGTAGAATGATAAGCTAAGATTGTTCTTTAGCGTTACGTGTGCTGAGAATTCGGGGTCGAATTCCGTTTAAGGGGGGTAGAATGTAATATCCCAAAAGAATTAGAAATAATTATCGGGAGCGAATCAATTGAATTCGAGAATGACCAAATATAAAATAGATTCAAAGAAGAATTAGATAGGGGTTTTCGCAATTTTTCAAAGAACTCGGGCCTCGTGCCTTAGCCCAGGAGGCCCATGAGGGGCCGGTGTAACACCCCAGCCCAACACTGAGCCTAGAATGCCACTACATTACTCTTTAAACTAATAATTATTGACACACTATAAAATTTCAGCAAGAAAACAATGATAATCATATCTAAAGATCACAAACGAACATGCATAATTATGGTTCAAACGATAATAAGTAATCAAGTGGAATAAAATCGTAAACAAATTCAATATCGCATCAACCAATGAATCCAAATGATTAAAGCAAATAGTCTAGTCCAAATGATATCCTAAACATTATTCAATAACTATCATGTCCAAGTGTAACCAATATTGAATGAAAAGATTATCATGGCGAATGATCATGTGATGCCCATGTGCCCTACTCGCTCTCAATTACGGCATCCTCGAAGATCACCTAAAAACAACAGTAGAGCAAGGGTGAGTCCACGACTCAGCAAATACATCCATAAACAACGAACAATAATAAATCAACAGCATTCAATAACTTCATTATCATCATATGCACTTCTAATAACATTCTCATTCATCAATCTCAAATATCAATGCAACTCTATTCTATATGCCCACATGCACTTCTTTCGCGTATACCGGTATAGCGTGAGTGAATGCTCGCGACAACATTCACTCTCAAGCCCGTTCCTCCAAAAGGATCGGGGACCTCCTCCACTCCCGTGGAGTTGTGATCAAACATGATCACCTTCTCTTATGCAAAGATGCTTATGAATGCAAACATGCAAACTCCATCATAAACATCATATCCAACTTTTCATCATGCTCATCAACAAAGATATAAACATACCAATTCATTGTTTGCAATTAAACCAAATAAAAGCACAACAATAATGGTAATAGAAGATAAAGAAAATAAGTGATCGATCATTGATCGCCGTCTACCATGCACTTGCTCGCATTTAGTTGCGACGCACAATTTGACTAGCAGAAGGCAACAAGCACGACGCTTCTCCTACATTAAATACACACATCTCAATACAAGCTACAGCATCATAAGAATAACAATCAATATACATCGCTCCTACACGTCCCCAAATAAACCACATTACGCCGTATCGAAAAGCTACCCATTGCTGTCCGGTTACTAAAAGAGCGTAACTTTTGACTCAAAAGTCCGATCACCACAAACCACCCCATTCTGGATTCTTTATAAAATTATCTACATTTTCTTAGATTACACAATCTTCTAATTAAATCATCTAACCCTCCGTATTTAGCCCCGAAAGTCGGTCTGTCCGCTTCGGAACAGCAGGTCTTCCAAATTTCATAACTTTTGTTTTACTCAACCAAAATACGCGTTCTCAGATCCTACAGAACCATTGGACAATTATCTACAACTTTCATGTAGATCAAAATCACCAATTAATCTGTTTACTATTTTTACTCTACAATCTACCAAAACAGCGCCGAAAGACGACAACCGTAAAAACAGCGGTCTTCCGAAAATCATAACTCGAATTATACTAGTCCGATGGACCTAATAAAATATGCTAAAGAAAGCTATCGACATTATCTACAATTAACTAGTAGATGAGATTTCCAAAATTCGCCATTACGATATCCGAATAAATAGTACAACCGAACGGCACGCTAACGGATCTATTAATCGACTTCTCTGTTATAAAAATTAACCCTCTCTAAATAATCTCAGTTATAATCCCTAATTAACATAGCAAAACAGAGAAAAACAAGTACTTAATGCTAGCAAACCTCACACGCGATGACAGGGGCGGCTGCAGGCGACCTCGGCGGGCGTCCACGCGCCCGGCAGGAAAAACAGCAGCAGCAGTTCAACCGAAAACCAGCAGCAGCAGCATCACAGCAAACGCAGCAGCGTTCGGCAGACAACTGCCTTCACACGGTCTCGCACCAAAGACACAAAGCGGCAAGAACAGAACGCAGCAGCAGTCCTCGGCCAGATTCCACGCTACGGCGGTCTGGCAGCGCTTCCACTGAATGCTAGGCAAAGACGCAAAGAGAAACAAGCAAGACCCAAGCCGCGCGCAGGAATGAGCAATGCAGCTCTCTACTGGGTTCGCTTCGCCTGAACAGCAAAGAAGCGCTGTGGTCGATCGGCAGCAGCCAGTATAGACGCACAGGAAAAAAAAAAACAGCGCAGGAGGGAAGGCGATTGGCTGGCGGCTGAAAAATTGTGGAGACGGCTGGGGTGGAAAAAATAAATGGCTAGGGTTTTCTAAAGACTCCACAATCCATTTATATAGTCCCAAAAATTCCAAAAATTCTATTTTCCCAAATTCTTTTTATTGAATTACGCTCAAGCCCTTAATTCTTTAACTAATTAATTTATTTATTGATACCATTTAATTAATTACGCTTCGACCCTTAAGACGCGATTAATAATATTAATATTATTTTTCAGAGTATTACATTCTACCCCCCTTAACGGAATTCGTCCCCGAATTCTAATCGCCGTTCTACTCAAATAAAAACTACACTGCTGAAATTAAACAACAAAACAACACGTACCCGACGTGAACAACTCCGGATACTGCTCGCGCATGCGAGACTCCAACTCCCAAGTCGCCTCTCTCTCAGACTGATGCGTCCACAGCACCTTGACGTAAACCAACGTCTTGTGCCTCAGCACTCGCTCCGACCTCTCCAGAATGCGCGCCGGACGCGACTCAACTGTGAGGTCTTGCTCAATAGTCAACGGCTCTAATGAAATCTTATGCTCTGGATCTCTCAAAAACTTTCTCAACATCGAGACGTGGAACACATTATGAACTCCACGCATGGACTCAGGAAGGTCCAGGCGGTAAGCTAACTTCCCAATTCTTGCAATAACCGGGAACGGTCCAACGTACCTCGGGCTAAGCTTTCCTTTGGTACCGAATCGGACAATACCTTTAGTGGGAGACACTCTCAAGAGCACCTGGTCACCCACCGCAAACTCCAAGTCACGCCTCAAATCAAGATAACTTTTCTCGTCTACTCGAGCCGCTAATGATTCTCGCCTCACCATGGCCACACGCTCAACGGTCTTCTGAATCCAATCCGAACCTAAAATTGCCTTCTCTCCAACTGCATCCCAACAAAGTGGCGATCTGCACTTCCGCCCATAAAGAACCTCAAATGGCGCGGCTCTAATACTGGAATGGTAACTATTATTATAAGCAAACTCTGCAAGTGGCAACTGGTCCTCCCAACTACCCTTCCAAGATAGAACACAAGATCGCAACATGTCCTCCAAAGTCCGAATAGTACGCCTCGATCGCCCATCATGCTCGTGGGTGAAATGTCAGATCGAGACGAGCTGTGCCCAATGCACTATGCAGACTCTCCCAGAACTTGGAGACAAACTTCGCATCCCTGTCAGAAATGATGGTCTTTGGCACACCATGCAGTATTACTATCTCACGCACATATATAGGAGCTAGATCACTCGCTGAATTTGTCGTGCGAATAGGAATGAAGTGCGCAGATTCGTGTGAATCGATCCACCACTACCCAAATTGCATCCTTTCCTCGCGCGAACGAGGTAAGGCCACCACAAAGTCCATAGAGATATCATCCCAAGGCCACTGGGTACCTCCAAAGGTCAGAATAACCTGCAGGACGCTTGTGCTCACTTTCACTTGCTGACACACACCGCAAGAAGCCACATAATTAGCAATATCCACCTTCATTCTTTTCCACCAAAAATTCTGTTTCAAATCTCGATACATCTTAGTCTCACCAGATGAATAAGTACGGAGTACGATGTGCCTCCCTCAAGATATCATCCTTGACCTCCGCTTTTGTGGCACGCAAAGGCGCCCTTTAAACCTCAAAGTACCGTAATCATCCATGCTAAAATCACCTTCTTTACCCTCATCCGACGCTTCCTAACCTCCTGTAATAACCGGTCACTCTGTTGTGCTTCCCTTTGCGGTCCGAATAGTGACTCAAGAATCAATCGTGTCTCAACATGTGATGTGCCCGCATAACAAAAAGATATTCCCATGCGATCAAAATCGCAATAAGGCAATCTAGAGTAGCAGAGTCGCCTTGCGACTAAGAGCATCAAGAACTACATTGGCCTTGCTCGGATGATACCGAATAGTAAGATCATAATCCTTGATCAACTCCAACCACCTCCTTTGCCTCAAATTCGATCCTTCGAGTGAAGATATATTTGAGACTCTTGTGATCTGTGAAAATATCACAAGGCTCGCCAGATAGATAATGCCTCCAAATCTTGAGAGCAAAAACAACCGCAGCCAACTCCAAATCATGAGTGGGATAATTCTGCTCGTGCTTCTTTAACTGCCTCGACGCATAAGCAATCACCTTACCGTCTTGCATGAGAACACAGCCAAGACCCACTCGAGACGATCTCAAAAGATCAGAACCGCTTTCCGGCTCGGGAAGAGTGAGAATAGGAGAGGTCACCAACCTGTCCTTCAAAATGCGTAAACTAGCGCCACACTCATCACCCACTGGAATCTCACCCTTTCTCGAGTAGCCGAGACATCGGCTTGGCAATGATAGAGAAATCCTGCACAAAACGCCGATAATAACCAGCCAAACCCAAGAAACTCCTCACCTCCTTCACGCTAGTCGGCCTCTTCCAATCCACCACTGTGGAGACCTTACTAGGATCAACAGCAATACCCTGAGGGTTAATCACATGACCCAGAAAACCCACTTCTGAAATCCAGAACTCACACTTCTTCAACTTAGCATAGAACTTGTGCTCTCTCAAAGTATCTAAAACCAACCTCAAATGACGCTTATGATCCTCATTGGTCTTGGAATAGATAAGAATGTCATCAATGAACACCACCACAAAGTCATCTAGATACTCGTGCAACATGTTGTTCATGGTCTCCATAAAAATGGCAGGTGCATTAGTCAATCCAAAAGACATAACTTTATACTCATAATGCCCATACCGTGGAGAAAGCGCTTCTCTACATCCTCGCCACGCACACGGATTTGATTATACCGATCGAGATCAATCTTGGAGAATACTTGAGCCCCATTCAACCGATCAAACAAGTCCTCAATGCGAGGCAATGGATATTTGTTCTTGATTGTGACTGCATTAAGCGCGCGGTAATCAATACACATGCGCCAACTCCCATCCTTCTTCTCTCGTGAATGTAACAGAGCTCCCCATGGCGATACACTACGCTGATCAAACCTTTAGCCAACAAATCATCCAATCGCTTCTTCAACTCGTCCGAAACGGACGTGCTAATCGATATGGAGACATCGAGATGGGACGAGTACGGAACAAGATCAATGCGAACTCCACGCCTCGCGTAGGTGGCAATCCCTAAGATCACCGGGAACACATCCGGTAATCACTAACCACCGAATCTCCTCAATCTGCGGCCACGCCGCTTTCTCGGAAGAGCTAAAAGAAGTCCAGCCATCGCACGACCCGGAACACCCACCAACATCGAAAGAGAGCGCGAGGCGCACTTCAAAAGTCAAAGTCTCCCGCACGAGGTCCGCATGCAGACCGCTCTACGTAAACAGGATATCACGGCTCGATAAGAGTGCAACCAATCCATACCCAAGATAACGCCGAACGGCTCCATTTGAATAACTATCAAATTCGCCAGTAAACTTCTCTCCATCAATAATAATAGAACACCCAGACAAACAAAGAGAACTAGCAATAATACCCCGGAGAACTAACCAAAACCGATTGAGAAATCCATCGATACTCAAGTTCGCTCTTCTAGCAAACGCCGACGAAACAAACGAAAAGGTAGCCCCGAATCAAAAGGACTAAAGCATCAAACGAATTCACAAGCAAAGTACTGCCACCACGCCAGACGACCGCGGACTCTGCAGAGGGCATGGCGACACCTCCGTGGCGCCATGGCGAAGAAGACGACGGCGGGGCGGCGAGCCCCGATAATCTGCTTGTGGCGGTGCGGTAAAGCCGGTCGTGCAACCTGGCGGTGCCGGCTGTGGCGGCCGCCAAGAGTACTACCGGAGGCGCCAAGTCAAGGAAATGGCATCACCGAGGAGCGATCATCATCCGAAAGATCCTCGAGCAGACCCATCAAGAAGAAGAAGATGGCACAGTGCCCACTTAATCACACTAGCGGGTTCGCGACACACCCGCTCCTTGTGACCTGCCGCCACACCGACGGCAATCACCCGTCCAAGTGCACTCGGCAGCCGCGGTCCATCACCGCACTTAAAGCAAAGCATGCCCCGCCTCGGACAGACGAAGAGCCGGAGTACTGCAAAGGACGAGGCGTCAAGAAGGGAACGGCCTCGATCGCTTAGACTCGAAAGATCGCGGTCCTCCTTGAATTTCTTGAAAGGTGTCGAATGCACCCACTTCCTCACTGAGCTCCTCTTCGTCACCACCGAAACAACCGGTCCACTGAGGCTTGCGCCTTTGTGAGTCGTGATCTCCAACTCCATGCCCCTAGCTTGCTCCACAACAGAGTGTAGTCACGGAGTGGAGTAGCTCCCAACACATGTCGGTACTCGTGGATTGAGACCCCGACGGAACCTCTTGGCTTCTGCAGATCATCGTCCGCCATCAAGGAACGGCGAACCAAGTTGTTGAACTCACCTCATACTCAAGAATAGACCTCTTCCCCGAGCAAAGGTCGTCAAGGCAACCTCCATCTTCTCAACAAATGAATAGGGTAGAACTTCCTTGAACTGATCAACAAAATCCTCCCAAGTGATCGCCCTTGAGTGGCGGTCCTCAAGACAACACGCCTCCCACCAAATATCTGCTGTTCTTTCAAATGAAAGGCTACAAACGGACCTCCGATGTGAAGACATCTCCAAAGCTCCAAATCGCTCTCCATGTAGCGCAACCACCACGCTCGACCGGTGTGCCCGACCGTCAAAAGAATCAAACCTCAACCCCATCCACTCTCGAGTGACATCCGCGCCTCAGTGCGGTGGATGAACGACAGAGCAACAACAGATGCCGCAAGAATGGAGTCGCGCCGCTGCTGACGAAGAGCACGAATCTCTCCCACCAACTCTCTCAAGAAAGCGGGGTCTCATCTCGACCACAACCGGAGGCGGGTCAACAAAGAACCCCTCGCCCATCGACTAATCACACAGGAGGTGGCTCCACTGAACCTCTTCCGCGACCACGACCTCCACGATCGCGCCACCACGACCACGCCCTCTACCCCTCGGCATAGCTATCAACCACAATCAACAATACACAATGAGTTCAAAGATCAAAATAAACTCCTTCATCAATAAACAACATAACTAAGCATAAAACTATAATCGTATCTCTCTCTAACCTACTGTGCACTAGTGTGTCAAATTTTAGGTTAGTTAACCATTAGCAAATTTTAGTTGATTTACTATACTAAAACAAATTTTAACAATTTTAGTTTGCCTAAGTTGTTAATCTATTCACCACGGACCTAAAGCCCGCTCGATACCAATCAGAACACCCCACCAACATCGAGCCTAGAATGCCACTACATTACTCTTTAAACTAATAATTATTGACACACTATAAAATTTCAGCAAGAAAACAATGATAATCATATCTAAAGATCACAAACGAACATGCATAATTATGGTTCAAACGATAATAAGTAATCAAGTGGAATAAAATCGTAAATAAATTCAATATCGCATCAACCAATGAATCCAAATGATTAAAGCAAATAGTCTAGTCCAAATGATATCCTAAACATTATTCAATAACTATCATGTCCAAGTGTAACCAATATTGAATGAAAAGATTATCATGGCGAATGATCATGTGATGCCCATGTGCCCTACTCGCTCTCAATTACGGCATCCTCAAGATCACCTAAAAACAACAAGAGAGCAAGGGTGAGTCCACGACTCAAGAAATACATCCATAAACAACGAACAATAATAAATCAACAAAGATTCAATAACTTCATTATCATCATATGCACTTCTAATAACATTCTCATTCATCAATCTCAAATATCAATGCAACTCTATTCTATATGCCCACATGCACTTCTTTTCACAGATATGCAGATAGCGTGAGTGAATGCTCATGACAACATTCACTCTCAAGCCCGCTCCTCCAAAAGGATCGGGACCTCCTCCACTCCTCGTGGAGTTGTGATCAAACATGATCACCTTCTCTTATGCAAAGATGCTTATGAATGCAAACATGCAAACTCCATCATAAACATCATATCCAACTTTTCATCATGCTCATCAACAAAGATATAAACATACCAATTCATTGTTTGCAATTAAACCAAATAAAAGCACAACAATAATGGTAATAGAAGATAAAGAAAAAAGGATCGATCATTGATCGCCGCTCTACCATGCACTTGCTCGCATTTAGTTGCGACGCACAATTTGACTAGCAGAAGGCAACAAGCACGACGCTTCTCCTACATTAAATACACACATCTCAATACAAGCTACAGCATCATAAGAATAACAATCAATATACATCGCTCCTACACGTCCCCAAATAAACCACATTACGCCGGTATCGAAAAGCTACCCATTGCTGTCCGGTTACTAAAAAGAGCGTAACTTTTGACTCAAAAGTCCGATCACCACAAACCACCCCATTCTGGATTCTTTATAAAATTATCTACATTTTCTTAGATTACACAATCTTCTAATTAAATCATCTAACCCTCCGTATTTAGCCCCGAAAGTCGGTCTGTCCGCTTCGGAACAGCAGGTCTTCCAAATTTCATAACTTTTGTTTTACTCAACCAAAATACGCGTTCTCAGATCCTACAGAACCATTGGACAATTATCTACAACTTTCATGTAGATCAAAATCACTAATTAATCTGTTTACTATTTTTACTCTACAATCTACCAAAACAGCGCCGAAAGACGACAACCGTAAAAACAGCGGTCTTCCGAAAATCATAACTCGAATTATACTAGTCCGATGGACCTAATAAAATATGCTAAAGAAAGCTATCGACATTATCTACAATTAACTAGTAGATGAGATTTCCAAAATTCGCCATTACGATATCCGAATAAATAGTACAACCGAACGGCACGCTAACGGATCTATTAATCGACTTCTCTGTTATAAAAATTAACCCTCTCTAAATAATCTCAGTTATAATCCCTAATTAACATAGCAAAACAGAGAAAAACAAGTACTTAATGCTAGCAAACCTCACACGCGATGACAGGGCGGCCGCAGAAGCGACTTCGGCGGCGCCCACGCGCCCGGCAGAAAAAAAAGCAGCAGCAGCTTCAACTCAAAACCAAAGAAGAAGAAGATCACAAAGAACGCAGCAGCTGTCGCGCATAACCGCTTTCACACGGTCTCGCACCAAGACACAAAGCGGCAAAGGCAGAACGCAGCAGCGAGCCCCTCGCCGATTCCACGCGCGGCAAAGCAGCAGGCCGGGCCGAATAAAGAGGGCAAAGACGCAAATAGAAACAAAGAAGACCTAAGCCGTCGGCGCAGGAACAAAGCAGCCTCTCTCTACCGGGTTCGCTTAAGACAGCAAAAGAAGCAAGCAAGGTGGTATCGACGGCAGCAGCCAACAGACGCAGAAAAAAAAAATGCAGCAGGAGGGAAGGCGATTGGTCAAGCAATCAAAAATTGTGGAGATCATTGGGGTGGAAAAATAAATGGCTAGGGTTTTCTAAAGACTCACAATCCATTTATATAGTCCCAAAATTCGAAAATTCTATTTTCCCAAATTCTTTTATTGAATTACGCCAAGCCCTTAATTCTTTAACTAATTAATTTATTTATTGATACCATTTAATTAATTACGCTTCGACCCTTAAGACGCGATTAATAATATTAATATTATTTTTCAGAGTATTACAGCCGGCCACCAATAAAAGGAGGGTGGGAAACCCTAGCTGCTACAAGATCGCCACTGCATCAGTAGCACCGCATCAGAGCAATCCCCTACTGCTATACCAAGAGGAGAAAGGGTGGAGAGGAAGGAAGGAAGAAGAAAAGA
The DNA here is from genome assembly GCA_036346395.1 of Hsuehochloa calcarea. Classification (NCBI taxonomy): domain Eukaryota; kingdom Viridiplantae; phylum Streptophyta; class Magnoliopsida; order Poales; family Poaceae; genus Hsuehochloa; species Hsuehochloa calcarea. Next base: position 18,448,756 of record CM070616.1, read on the forward strand.
ATAAGAAGAGAGGAGAAGGGAGGGAGATCTTCGGGGAACGGATCAACATCATCCTACAGGTCTACAAGGGTAACGAGGAGTCTCACCCGCTGTTGTTGTTGTTTGGAGGTAGATTGATCGATTAGAGTTAAACCGTTTTGCTGTCTGCCAGTTTCCAGAATAGATCCAATCTGTTCAGTCGTCTTGCGCGCCCTGTTTCGGCATCTTAGGAGCCGAATCTTGGGTTTTCGTCTTATAGAGTTTTGTTCCTGGTTTTGTTAGCTTTCTTTTGGCACCGAGATCACGAGATTCCACCCTGTGGTTTAGAAGTTATGAATTTTTAACCGCACACTACTCTGTCTGTCAGAAATTTTAGGGACTGTCTGTTGATCGTCAGTTTTGTTCAAGTTAGAGCCAGATTCAGGGAGGCCACCCAAATAGGTTTATGAAGATAATTTCGCCATGATTCCAGATTGATAAAGATCATCTCCATAGGATCAGTAGATTGAAAGTTACAGTCTTTTCTTTACGACTGTTCTGAAATCTGGACAGTTTTCTGTCGGTGACTTCTAGGGCATTTTGATCCTCTGTTTTGGCCGAATCATGGGATCTCACCAACTAAAGGTTTGTATCCTGGTTCGTTAGGAAAAGATGAGCATTGGTTTCAGGTCTTTTAGAGTTACAGATAATTAATGGTGAATTTTCTCGTACAACTGCCCGTAGATCGATAATCTGGACTTTTGGCGTAGAGGTCAAAACGAACATTTGGGCGTGTGGGTTGATTAGAGGGTAACGTAGAACTCGTGTAACTATGTTATACCCTGTTATCCTTATTCTGTGTCAATGATTGTATAGGCGGTGAGGCGGTGAGTGGAAGGACACCTTCGTTGCTTCCCAATACGTCACAAAGACTAAGGCAAGTGCAATGTTTAACTTGTGTGAATTTGATGAATGCATGATAATTTGGTAACTTATGAGTATTCCTGTGATCTGAGCATGATGTGGTAGATTTCAATACCTTCTTCTGTGATAAATTGAGATGAAGTTCAAGTTATGCATTTCATTCCATGCACACATATTTCCTTTGCCGTCCACGGGAGTGGAAACTTGATTAAGTCCCATTAATTCCAATATGGGCATGTGAGACCCACCATTCAATTGTGGGCAACGTTGACCACCATTCCAATGTGGCAACTTCGGACACCCGTATGAAACGTTCTTCATACGGTGATTGATCCTCGCATTTCTATGGCACGGGCTTAAGTGAACACCGACGGTGTGTCACTATTTATACCGGTATAAACGTGTGAAAAGTCCGTTCTCCTTCAATGCATTCTTTCATTCCATCCATTCATGTATTCATTCCATTCAATTGTATATGTGTTCCAAGATTTGTTCGTAATTCCACTGGTTTGTGTTGTCCACTCTATGTTTGATTATTCTTGTATGCACTTGCTGAGTCTTCGACTCACCCTTGCTTTGTATGTTTTAATTAGGTAATTGAGGAGAAGACAAGATGATTTGGTGGGGTAGTTCGGCACACTGCACTTCACTTTTATCCAACCAGAATAATTATTATTACCTTTCAATCAAGCCAACTTATTAATTAAATTTCCAGATTTGTAATAATCCAACTTTGGTATTGCTTGACTGTTCGTGGTATTATAATTGTTTATCAATTCTTTTCCATGAATCTGGTGATCGTTTATTGTCATTCTTTAGAAATTATTGTTGATTGAATCTGTATAATCCAGCTGTAATGCTATCCTTAGTAGTTTTGATAATTTTGCGTGACATCTTGGCTTTCGAATAGCCAGGGTGTTACAAGTTACCAGAATATTCACGAACTCCAAAAGGTTACGGAAACTAGACTTGAAGTATTCTCATTTAGGTGGTAACACAGAGGTGATTATTTTACTACAAGTTTCAACATCAATCTCACAACGTCAATTAGAAAACACCTCGAAAGACTCATGTGAAAAGAATGGGTCGAATATTTCTGAAAAGAAGAGGCACATGACCATGATTCTCACCAACTAGAAAATCATTTACCACTCGCCACAAACACCGGACCAAGGATAAAACCAATTAAGCAATGAACTCATTGAATCATAAGGGGAGTTCACAGTTGAATGCATAAGCTTCAAAAGAAGAGAATGTCTGACCTCAGCAGATAAGAACAACGAGCATTCAATATCAAAGCGCTCGAATCACTGAAGAACCATTATAACTCTGCAACAAATCGTTTTACGTGGCAAACTTCGTTTATCATAATTAACTGGGACCTCCAATAGGTCATGAACACAAAACTCGAAATTGGATCATTTTGGAAACATCAAGAAAGGTGGTCAAACTTCTTTCTCTATAAAAGAATCAACCTTACTCTCACATTACTGATCGTGTCAATAAACCTTCTAAAGGGAACATGACAAATCGGATCATAAAAATTTTCGGCATCAAATGGAATTGTAATAACAACTTATTCTAGAAAAGAATTTCGTACAAAACCACAAAGTTGAACAAACGTCACACCCAAAGACTACAAAACTCTAGAGAAAGGGGTTTCGACACTTTTCTTTTCAAAGGGAGGTTCTAAACTCCAACACTCCAAATATTCCAAAGAAATGAACTTTGTGAAAGGAAATTTTCTTCAATGAACTTTGTGAAAGGAAATTTTCTTCAATGAACTTTGTGAAAGGAAATTTTCATTCTCCGAACTGTCAAACGGATAACCGAGCTGCCCTTATCAACAAGAGAGATAGGGCTAACATAAAGAGAACGATCTTGTCAAGAATAACGCTCACAAACAAAGAATGAGAGCTCCGCAATGTAAAGGTAAGAAACTATTTTGAAAAACAAATAGGGTCTAATAGAAACCCGTAGCCCACGATCTTTGTTTGGGTGCAACCCCCGACTTAAGCATAACCAAGCACTCCAAAAGGGTTTTAACGCTTTTCTTCATAAAAGAGATGCATCAAATTTCAACAAGCAGAGGGTTTCAAAAGGAATACGTTGAGCCAATGCTTTCTCGTGTTAACGATCTTGCAACAAGAATTCTCATTAGGCAAACCATCAAACAAGTAAATGAGTCGCTCTTTTCCAATGAGAAAGAAAGAACAACCATGAAAATATCAATGTTGCCAATTTACAAAGATCATTCGTAGTAAAAGCAATTCGACAATCGAAAAACAATAATGTTTTCGGAGTACCATTAAAGGCCTTTTTAAACTCGTCTATGAAAATCATGAACCCAAGAGAAATTCATCAATCGCCACCGGACAAGAATTTGTCAAATTCAAAATCAAGGAAGAGAACGACTTACTATAGCGTACCAAGAGAAATATGCAAGATTAATACAGCTAATAAAGAACTTGCAAAAGAAGTCTTCCAATACCGAGATTCCAAACGAACGAATGAGTTAAATTTCCCAACAGGTAAAACAAGTCTTTTGTGAAAAGAGAAATCTTGCATTTGAGCTATGCTCACGTGAGCGTAAATATCACAATAGTCGAAAGGGCAATATTTGTTTTAAAGAACGAATCAGAGAACTGATGGAGCTTGCCTTCTTCATTAAAACCCCAATTTCAAAAGAAGTCACGAACTGCCAGGAACCACAACCAGGAAACCAGATATCGCTCGAGAAAGGTAACAAGTTCATCAATGAGCTCATGCTCAATACGTAACTTATAGAACAGAGGTAAGAAGTTCTCTAATATCATACTACAAACAAGGTGTAGCCCGCAAAACCTGTGACATCAACCACGAACTCAACTGATCAACGCCCGCTAGCGAAACGCATAACTAATGCAATCAATTATGAATATATATATATTTTATATCGGATCATCTCTTGACGATCATAAAATTAATCCATATATATATATATATATATATATATATATATATAGGATAACACATCATATCATAATTTAACACATCACAGCACAAAACAACTCAACAACGACTCATTAATCGAGTCACAACAATTGAAATGTGAAAGCAACTGTTTACCCAATCCCCTCCTAATGTGCACAGTGTGTCAATTTAATATGTTTGAATGACCCACGGACCTAAAGCCCGCTCTGATACCAACTGTAACACCCTGACTATAAGGAAGTCAAGATATCACCTACAATCACTACTCTTCAAATGAATAACATCAAATCGCATGATATTATGGAGCAAGTATTAAGAATATATGTAATCAAGCATTCATCCTCAAGACTTAATCAACGAAATGGAAGTAGACAATTCAGAAAGATATGGTAAACAATGCCATGACGGCTTATTACAATGCAATACAAATCATAATTAACGACAATAAAAGTCCTCAAATTGATTGATATATGAGAGTGAGTGCAACGTGATGAACTACCCTCCACAAGATCATTCTTCCTTGTCATTTACCTAAATAAGATAATAAAGCAAGAATGAGCCAAAGACTCAAGAAGCAAATCAGATGTAACCAAAGAAGCATACCATGAGCAATATATCACAAACATAATTTGAACAACTATCGAAACGAATTTATGAATGGATGAAGTGGAATGGTGCATTGAAGGAAATGGACATAATGCAAAGATATAATGCAGATAGCGAGTGAAGCACCCGTCGGTGTTCACTTAAAGTATTCGTATGAAGAACGTTTCATACGATCGTCCAACGTGGCCCACATTGGAATGGTGGACTCACGAACGTGGCCCACATTGGAATGGTGGACTCACGCATCCATCTTGGAATTGATGGGATTTCAAATGCCCATACCGGAATTGATGGGTCTTACCAAAATAATGAATGCATGTCATGATCATCACATGTCAATATTGAATAGTAATCATAAATGAAAAGAACACATGGCATTCATCTACAATTACGAACAAATGTAAACATTCATTCACACATCATACATGACATCAAACATTGAATACAAATTACTTATTCGCCACACTGAACGGGTTGGGAGGTAATTGAGATACCCCACCACTCACCGCTTCACCGCCTACAATATAAAATAATGGAAATGAGGACAAGCGAGTATGAAAATGCTACACGTGTCCTCCCTCAATCTCTAACCAAACTAACCAAATAAAAGTTCAATTTGATCAATCTACCCAATCATTTCAATTAACCCCAATCTGGCAGTTTTACTAGAAAATTCACCAATAAAAAACCGTAAGTCCAAAAGACCTGAAACCAGTGCTCAAATTTTCTTAACTTAACAGGCTACAAAACTCTAGTTTATGGTAAACTCTAATTCGGCCATTACAGAGGTCTAACCATCCATTGAAAAACTACAACTGCAGTCTGCCCAGAAATCTGAACAGCCCTAAAGAAAATGCTATAACTTTTAAACCACTGATCCAAATAAAGTGATTTTTATCAGCCTGGAAACATGATGAAATTATCTTCACAAACCTAGTTGGGTGGCCGACCTTATTCTGACTCTAACTAGATCAAAACCTAGGTGCAACCGACTATACCCATCAGTTCTGACAGACAGACCAGCGCGTAGTAAAACAGCCATAACTTTTAATCTACTGGGTGAAAATTCGTGATCCAGGTGCCAAAAGAAAGCTAATGAAATAAGGAACAAAACTCTAGAAGGCGAAAACCTCCAATTCTGCCTCTAAGGCACCCAAAACCGAGTTGCAACATACTGTACAGAACCGATCTATTAACAGAGATTACGCGATACTACCAAAAACATTGAATCGACAACTCTAATGCAATCAAACAGCGATGGGGTCTCTCGTTACCCTTGTAGACCCGAAGAACGACGAGGAACAACTTCCCGAAGGTTGCTCCTCTCCTTCAATGGCCGGCCCCAAATCAGCGAACCCGAGTGGATGCAAACGCCCGGCGGGGGAAGAACCGAAGAAGAACGCGTGGAAGACCGGGTGTGCAGCTCCGGGGATCTCCAATGGCAGCCACCAATGGAGGGGGAGGCGCCTAGGAGGAGGGAGGAGGAGATGGGGGCGGCTCCAAGGGGAAGGAGGTGGGGGCGGCTCCAAGGGGGAGGAGGTGGGGGCTTTAGGGTTTGGGGGGGGGAAGAGTGGTGCCCCCCCTTTTGGCCGCCCTACATGGGCGGCCGGCCCTCATGGGCCACAGGGTCGCGAATCATGCCCAAAGTTGTCCGGCAATAACATTTACCCCCAAGATTTGGATTTTCCGACGAAAAACGATTTCTTTTACTCTCTCCGACCTCTTTCTTTCTACCGAACCGATTCCGGAAAGTTGAAAATCTCGTTTTCGAATAGAATTCCCATACCAATAAAACGATACAACCTAACCGGATAAATGAGGTATTACAGTATTAATCATCGAAATAAGGGGATATCGATATCATAAATATTCTCCCCCTTTTGGCATAAATCAGAGATCCAAATGTGGGGATATATATTGATAACATAAAAATTCTCCCCCTTTTGGTATTAAACACCAAAAAGACTAAAACAAATCTAAAGACAAGAAATAAGTTTTGTAAAGCAAAGAACTTGGCAATTGAAATCATCATCAATTTTTAATCATTGAAATATACTCTCTTTTTGACATAAATCATTCAAAACAAAATAAGGTAAAAAGATGATTTTTTAATTTGAGGAGCTTGGTCACAAAGAATATGAAATAGATAGTTTTGACGAGTGGAGATATTGTTCGCAAGAATGTGGGGAGAAACAAAATAGGTCACAAACCTACTGATTATAAAACATTCTCCCCTTTTTTAACCAATTAGATTGAGAACTACTTGAAACGATATTTGAAACAAATTCAAATATTCTCCAATTTGAAATATCTCCAAAAAGATTAGAAACTCTTTTTGTGTGGCCGAGAAGAGTAAAGCAACTTGGAATGAGGCCAATATGATATTTGTTTTAAAATAAAAATTTAATCAAAAGCATTGAAAGCAATTAAAACGCTACTTGAAAACTTTTATTTTTTCATAAAACATTTTAACCTTTAAAACAAGATACCACTTGTAAAACAAACATTGATTTTTCACAAAAACTCTAGTCTTTAAAACAGAAAACACTTGTAAAATCCTTTTGACTAGAATGTTTGTTTGAAAGAATATCACTTGTAAAAACATACTTATAATTTTTTGTTTTTTCATAAAGAAAACTTGTTCAAACAGATAATCTTGCATATTATTGACAAAACCACTTCAAGAATATCCAATGAAGCAAATAGAATGAAACACATTCATTCACAGGATCTATAAATATTTTGGGCAAATAGGTAAAATAGTTTTCCCAATATTAATACTTTACCCAATTTTTAATAAAGCCCAAATATATTAATAGATTTTTTACATAGAAAAAGTCCCCCTTACACAAAGGTTCCAAAAAAAACTTCTTTTGTTCCTTTGACACACAAAGGTTCATCTTCCATCTTGTCATCTCTTTAAAATAGATCCATCCAAAACTCATGATGACATTTTATACACCTTGCAAAGGTAAATGATATCAAGGAAATTAATTCCACTTGTAGAAACTTGATACCACTTATGTGAAAAGCACTTGATACCATGAATAGTTGATTCCATTTGTAAATACTTGGTACTACTTGAAAGTATAACTAAAGCTTGCAAGGTGCTCGAACTTCTCTTCTATTGATCTTCGAAGAAAGCATCCAAAGAGAAGAGAGGAAGAGAGAATCCACTCATATACAAAGAGTACTTGAGCTTTTAGATAAGAGAGGATTTTGATTGGCATGGAAGAATTGTAGATACCATTTTAACGAATAAGATGATATCACTTTGAAAAGATAAATCTCATACCGAGATCAAGATGATCAAAAGAAGCTACCACTTTTGAAAATAATACCACTTGAAAGATGCAATTACATTTGTAATCAAGGAATATCAGTAGTGGGTAGCTACCAAGGATAGCAAGGATCAAATTGACCACTGGAAGCAGCCACAAGAGATTTTAGAATAAGAGATTGAGAAGAGAACTCTTCGGGCTTGAGTTAACAGAAATTCTCAGGCTGAACCGGTCTGACCACTGGACACACGGCGGTTGGACTGGGGATCAAGGCCCGACCACGAGGTCGCTAGTCGACCGCTAGCTCGAATCGACAAACAGTTCTAGAGCAAAGAGAGAAAAGAGAGATATGTTGTATTTTACTCTAAATTTTCGCATACTCAATTAAATAAACATATTTGGAGTATTTCCAGCTCATATAGCCCTTGAAAATCAAAACTTAAATAGTTTTTATAAATTAAGCTTTTAGTTTTCGCAAATGAAACATATTTTCATGAAGTTTCTTCAAAACATGCAAAATGAGCAAATGAAGAATTTTAAAACATCCAATTGCATGTGTGAGTCATAAACACCATTATGAACACATTCACGTGAAGAATTTTAGTTCATATGACAAAACTCACTTAAGTGTTAGAAAGTGACCATTTTGGTCAAAGTAGTATTTTGGGCGAGTTTGAAAATCAAATATATTTTTCTAGGTTGTTCTTTTGGAAATCTATTAAATACAAAAAATGTTTAGAATAACCAACTCTAGAAATTTTCTTTTGGCAAGATTTTTCAAATTCTTTTTAGAATAGTTTTTACACAAACATCTAGTTTTGGTCATAAACAAGATATAATAATGTAGGATTTTGGCTAGAAATGCATTTCCACTTAAAATAGGTTTTTCTAGAGCCAAAACCTTTGGTAAACCTTTGAAAAGTATTTGTATATATTTTGCAACTAATTTTTCAAAGAATTACTAATAATTATGAAATTTTTGATTTTTGGCTAAAATGCTCAATTTTGAAAAACAATACTAGCACTTAATTTATTTGGGTACACATAGGGATGTGATATTGTTGGACCGAAAAGGCGACTAGAGGGGGGGTGAATAGGAGCACGCTCACTTTTTCCCAAATAATGAATTCAACACAATTTCACTCCAATAGCTATGATGAAGCTATGAAGATCAATATACCAGTACAGCGGAAGACTAGTATTGAATCCAATTAAATCCCCTAAGCAAAAACACAAAATCAACTAAGATTGCAAAGACTCACAAAGACGCGGTCGACCTCTGCACTCAACCGGTCGGACCGATTGTCACGGTCCGACCGGCGTTAGTCAAGCGGTCGGACCGCTCCAAAATCGGTCTCGACCGGTGATGATGGGCGGTCGACCGTGACCTCACGAACCGATCCAAACAAAGAAATCACCGATGACGGTTGCAATTAGGTGTAACTTTTGATTCTCAACTCCAATCTTTATGAAACTTTGCACACACCTTCTCTATGCTATTGAGGACCTATTCCAATCGAATATTATGATAATTCTTGGAACGATCTTGTAATACTCCGGAAATGGATCGGTAGAAAGAAAGAGGTCGGAGAGAGCGAAAGAAACTATTTTCAGCGGAAAATTCCATTCGTCGGGGGGGTATACGTTAATTTCAGGCAACCTGGGCCGCAGTTCGCGACCCAGGAGGCCCATTAGTGGGCCGGCCAGCCCACTAGTGGCCGGCCAAAGGGGGGGCACCACTTCCCCCCCCCAAAACCCTACTCCCTTCCCCTTCCTCCCCAAGCCGCCTCTTTCCCTTGGAGCCGCCCCATCTCCTCCTCCTCCTCCTAGGCGCCCCTCCATTGGTGGCTGCCATTGAGATCCCCGAGCTGCACCCCGCCTTCCACGTGTTCCTCTTCGTTCTTCCTCCGCCGGCGATTTCGCTCCAATCGGGTTCGTGGAGTTGGAGCTGGCCAAAGAAGGAGAGGGAAGGCTTTGGGAAGCTGTTCTTCATCGTTCTTGGGTCTACAAGGGTAACGAGAGACCCCATCGCTGTTTGATTGCGTTAGAGTTGTCGATTCCATGTTTTTGATAGTATTGCGTAATTTCTGTTAGTAGATCGGTTCTGTACAGTAGGTTGCAACTCGGTTTTGGGTGCCTTAGAGGCAGAATTGGATGATTTCGCCTTCTAGAGTTTTGTTCCTTATTTCATTAGCTTTCTTTTGGCACCTGGATCACAATTTTTCACCCAGTAGATTAAAAGTTATGGCTGTTTTGCTACGCGCTGGTCTGTCTGTCAAAACTGATGGGTATAGTGAGTTGCACCTAGGTTTTGATCTAGTTAGAGTCATAATCAGGTCGGCCACCCAACTAGGTTTTTGAAGATAATTTCACCATGTTTCCAGGCTGATAAAAATCACCTTATTTGGATCAGTGGTTTAAAAGTTAGAGCATTTTCTTTAGGGCTGTTCAGATTTCTGGGCAGACTGCAGTTGTAGTTTTTCAATGGATGGTTAGACCTCTGTAATGGCCGAATTAGAGTTTACCATCAACTAGAGTTTTGTAGCCTGTTAAGTTAAGAAAATTTGAGCACTGGTTTCAGGTCTTTTGGACTTACGGTTTTTTATTGGTGAATTTTCTAGTAAAACTGCCAGATTGGGGTTAATTGAAATGGTTGGGTAGATTGATCAAATTGAACTTTTATTTGGTTAGTTTGGTTAGAGATTGAGGGAGGACACGTGTAGCATCGCGATATTAGTTGCCCTCATTTCGATTATATTTTATTGTAGGCGGTGAAGCGGTGAGTGGAGGGATATCACAAGTACCTCCCAACCCGTTGCAGCGCGGCAGGCAAGTAATTTGTATTCAATGTTTGATGTCATGTATGATGTGTGAATGAATGTTTACAATTGTTCGTATATGTAGATGAATGCCATGTGTTATTTTCATTTATGAGTACTATTCCATATTGACATGTGATCATCATGACATGCATACATTATTTTGGTAAGTCCCATCGATTCCAGTATGGGCACTTGAAATCCCATCAATTCCAAGATGGGTACGTGAGTCCACCATTCCAATGTGGGCCACGTTGGACAATCGTATGAAACGTTCTTCATACGAATACTTTAAGTGAACACCGACGGGTGCTTCACTCGCTATACCGGTATATGCTACAATATGTCCATTTCCTTCAATGCACCATTCCACTTCATTCATTCATACTTTCGTTTCTAGTATATGTTCAAATGGTGTTTGTGATATATGGCTCATTGTATGTTTGATTGTTACATACAATTACTTGCTGAGTCTATTGGCTCATTCTTGCTTTATTGTCTTATTTAGGTAAATGACAAGGAAGAATGATCTTGTGGAGGGTAGTTCATCACGATGCACTCACTATCATTTATCAAACAATTTGAGGACTTTTATTATCATTAATTATGATTTGTGTTGCTTTGTAATAAGCCAACATGGCCTTGTTTACTTATCTTGCTGAACTGTTTACTTCCATTTCGTTGGTTAAGATTGGAGGATGAATGCTTGTTTTCATATATTCACAATAATCGCTTCTTTTGTTATGCTACTTGATGTTATTCATTTGAAGAGTAGAGATTTTAGGTGACATCTTGACTTCCTTATAGTCAGGGTGTTACAGATCTTGAGCAATTGTCAATTGATTAACAGAAGGTCTAAAACCGGGCAAGAACGAAAACTTGATCCTAAAGCTTGTTCGTGAGAGATTGATGATCAAGATGATGCTAGATAGATTCACGTATATCACAAAGAAGCTAATTCACGTGAAAGAATCAATCACAAACTCGCGGATCAAAGAAAGCCCTAAAAACACGAAATTGAAAGCAAGAACGAAAGGAGACTTATCTCAAGCAAACCTTGCATAGATTGATTTCGTGATTGATGCTGGATTACATCCACACCATCATGGATCAGTGGACAATCAAAGATCACAAAATTCACCACAAACCATCAAGAGCCCTAGCCTCCACCTCAACTCCCCTAAAGACAATTAGGGTTTTGAAACATAAAAAGGCGAGAGTTAAGGGGTGCAGCCACCACCTCCTCCTATTTATAGTGGAGGCCTAAAACTCCTAGGGTTTGACTCAATTGGGCTCCCGTTAAGGCCCACTAACAAACGGGTCACACACTGTGGATTTCATGGGGATATGCTCTAGATCTTAGGATGATGTGACAATTGGCAATGGCGTTTACGGTTTGTAGTTTCACGTGTTTTCGACAAAGCTACATGTTTTCGGTCAGGCGGTCCGACCGTCCTTGCACGGCGGTCCGATCGGTCCCAAATCGGTCGGACCGCCATGTGGGGCGGTCGGACCGGCGGTGACCTAAAAGTGGTCAAACGTCTTTGGGCCAAAAATAGGTGTTGTAGGCAAGTGAGGGATCCCAATGCACTTGGTCTCATGATTTTTGGAGTCTTCAGTAAGAAGTTCTATTGGATTTAAGTTTCCAGAAGGTTTCGGTTTTTGAGGGTATGAAATTCGACTAAGTCCCTGGTGGCGGTCCGACCGGCTCACAGGGAGCGGTCCGACCGGCCATGGGCGGTCCGACCGGCCACCGAGCGGTCGACGGTTTACTTGAACGCCGGCCAACTTCGTGGCGATGTTGATTGGTTAGGTCAAAGTCATTGGTTTCATGGCATATGATTTGCATGATGCATGTTTTGACTAACATGGGTCAAGTTGTGAAGAACTTGTTCCCGAATACGTGTTTGCTTGTCTGTGGTTGTGTAGGTAGCTTGGTGGTCAACGACGGTCAACGGCGAGGAGAATCGGGACTAGACTTGAAGAGTTGAGGTCCAGAACGATCGACGATGCCGGGTGAGGTCAACGACTCAAGCGTGACACAAGATGGACAAGGGTGACCTATTGGCAAATCCATGATGCATGGTGAAGCGGTTTAGGTCAAAAGGTTAAAGACGGCGCTTATGCGCGCGTGCGGTGTGACCCGTTTGTTAGTGGGCCTTAACGGGAGCCCAATTAAGTCAAACCCTAAGAGTTTTAGGTCTCCACTATAAATAGGAGGAGATGGTGGCTGCACCTCTCTCTCTCTCGCTTTTTATGTTTCAAAACCCTAATTGTCTTTAGGGGAGTTGAGGTGGAGGCTAGGGCTTTTCATGGTTTAAGGAGAATTTCGTGATCTTTGATTGTCCATCGATCCATGATGGTGTGGATGTAATCCAAATCAATCACGAAATCAATCTATGCAAGGTTTGCTTGAGATAAGTCTCTTTTCGTTCTTGCTTTCAATTTCGTGTTTTTAGGGCTTTCTTTGATCCATGAGTTTGTGATTGATTCTTTCACGTGAATTAGCTTGTGTGATATGTGTGAATCTATCTAGCATCATCTTGATCATCAATCTCTCACGAACAAGCTTTAGGATCAAGTTTTCGCTTTGCCCTGCTTTTAGACCTTCGTTAATCAATTGGCAATTGCTCAAGATCGCTCCAAGAATTATCATAATATTCGATTGGAATAGGTCCTCAATAGCATATAGAAGGTGTGTGCAAAGTTTCATAAAGATTAGAGTTGAGAATCAAAAGTTTCACCTAATTGCAACTTCGCCATCGGCCGATTTTATCGCTGCGGATCGGTTCGAGTCGGCCGGTCGATCGCCCGTCATCACCGGTCCGACCGATTTTGAGCGGTCCGACCGCCGTAACAACGCCGGCCGATCCGCCCGCAATCGGTCCGACCGGTTGGGTACAATGATCGACACCGCCCGTCTTTGTGAGTCTTTGCAATCTTAGTTGATTTTGTTATTTTGCTTAGGGATTTAATTGATTCAATACTAGTCTTCCATTTGATCGGTATATTGATCTTCATAGCTTCATCATAGTTATTGGAGTGAAATTGTGTTGAATTCATTATTTGGGAAAAGTGAGCGTGCTCTATTCACCCCTCTAGTCGCCTTTTCGGTCCAACAAGTGGTATCGAGCCCTGTTAGTTCAATCTTGATCTTAACCGTCACCGAACTTTGGCGATGGATAAGTTTTCTACTAAACCGCATATCTTCGATGGGCACGACTATGCCTATTGGAAGAATCGATGCGTGTCTTTCTTGAGAGCGAGGACAAGCTATTTGGGATGTTGTTAGAGTCTCATTGGTTATTCCCGAAATTGCTACACCGCTTCGCAATTCTTTTGGCTAACAACAATAAGGCTAAGAATCTTTTATATGGTGCACTTGGTAGACAAGAATATGATAGAATTTGCAATCTTTCAATCACAGATGAAATTTGGAACACTCTCGAAACATATCATGAGGGTTCGTCCCAAATCAAAAAGGTGCGCCAAACTGTTTACAAGCGTGAATACAATAAATTCGAGATGCGCCCCGAGAGAGCATCGATGACATTTTCATCGCTTTAATAAAGTAATTAATCAAATGAAAGTCGTTGATATTGAATATTCTCAATCAAAATGCCACCCATCTCTTGGCCGCAATCAACACCAAGGAGTGGGAGATGAAGGCTACCGATATAGAGGAAAATGTTGATCTTTCAAGTCTTACTTTAGAATTGCTTTATAGTAAACTTAAGACTCATGAAATTAAAAGAGTTGATCATCCCAAGAAAGATAATTTAGCTTTGGTAGCGATCCTCTCAAAAGGCTTTTGATGACTCTTTTGAATCTTCTTCTCGATTTTCATTTGCTTGTTTATCCGCTATTCATGAAGAGGAGCTTGAAAGTATTCCCAAACAGAGTTAGCTCTTCTTGCTAAAAAATTCACACGGCCTACAATAATGTGAGAAACAAAAGAGAGGTGGTCCGTGACATGCTATGAATGTGGTGAGCTCAATCATATCCGCAAATTGCCCCAAGTCGAAAGGTAAGAGCAATCATAAGGAAGGAAAGCCGGCTTGGAAGAAGCCTCCTTTCAACAAATCAAGGTATGAGGCTAATAAGCTTGTGAAGGCTGCTCACCGGGTCCTTGCCGCTTTGAGGATCAATCCTTGAGCGATGTGGATACCGGGAGTGAGGAGGACAAGGAGGAGGAGATCCCTCAAGGCAAAAAGAAAGGGAAGGCCAAAGACTTCACCGGCATGTGCTTCATGGTCGACACGGATGACATTGATGATAATGAGGTATCTTTTCTTATGATGAGCTTTACGCTAAATATGATTCTATAGTTGAGCAATTGCTTAGTCAAGATGAAGCGCTAGAATTTGTTATGACAAAAAATAAGAAATTAGAGTCAAAGATTAGCAAACTGAAAGTAGAGCTTAAAACTGCTAAGACTCTTGAACCTGATGAATGTTTATCTTGTCATGCTATGCATTCAGAAATTACCAAGTTACAATCTGCTCATAACATTTCAGACAACAACTTGAGAATGCTAGATCTGAACTAAATGAAATTAAAAGTGCTCCTTGTGAAAAATGTTTAGAATCTAGTAAATTGATTGCTTTTGATGTATTTGATTCTAGCCCTTGCACTTCATGTTTAGAAAAGAACGTGAAATCAAAGATATCATAGAAGTCGCTAGAGTCAAATATGCTAAGCTTAAGGACAATATTGAAAATACTACTTGTGCTTCTTGTTCCACTCTTAAGCTTGAAATTGCTTTGTATAAGGAAAAATCTATGAATAAAACTTGTGATGCTTGTGTTAACTTGAGAAAAGAAAATGCTTACCTTCATGATACATTAGAGAAATTTTCTAAAGGTAAGAAACAATTAAACATGATTCTTGACAAGTCTAAAACTCCTTATAAGAAGCAAGGTTTAGGATTCAATTCTTTCAAGACAATTCAAACCCAAAAGTCATTCAAGTCTTGGAAAAAGGTTTAATTGAATTCAAAACCCAACCCGCAAAAACATCTTTTAAATCAGCAGTGTTTTGCCCAACCTTGTATTAATTCAAATGGTGCTTCTTCTAGTGGTACCAAGTACCATTGCACTTATTGCAAGAAAGGTGGACATTTGATTGAATTTTGTTGGCGAGGTTGAAAATGATAGGAAAAATTTTGATAGAATTTCATTCATGCAACCTAGAGCTTCTATGAGACATGGTAACATTGAAAAGAATAAACCTGGATTAGGATTTTTCTCTCATGCAAATCATTATGTTTCTAAATATCCTAATTCTAATGTTTATCGATCAAGCGGTCGATCATTGAGTGGTCACCGGCCCGACCGCTTTGGTCGCGGTCGATCCACCAACGCCAACGCCGACCGCCCATGGACAGTTCAAGTCTCATTTTAAATTAAACATTGCTCATAACCGAATGTTAGATGAAATCAAGGATAGTACTTCTGGTTTGTATACTCCTTGCAGACGTGTGTCTCAGTACTGGATTCCTAAATCTTGTTTATCTAACCCCAGTATTGAGACACATCGTTCTTTTGTTGTAACACCCCAGCCCAACACTGAGCCTGGAATGCCACTACCTACCCTTCCAAACTAATAATTATCGACACACTATAAAATTACAGTAAGGAAACAACGATAAATATGTCCATGGATCACAAAAGAACATGCCTAATTATGGATCAAACGATAATAAATAATCAAGGGGAATAAAACCAGGTAATTAGTCCAATATAGCATCAACCAATGAATCCAAATTATTAAAACAAATAGTCTAGTCCAAAACGTTGTCCTAAACTTTATTCAACCTCTAACATGTCCAAGGGTAATCCAATTTTGAATGAAAAGATTCTTATGACAAATGATCATGTGTTGTCCATGTGCTCTACTCGCTCTCAGCTACGGCGTCCTCGAAGATCACCTAAAGACAACAAAAGAGCAAGGGTGAGTCCACGACTCAGCAAACACATCAATATACAACGAACAATAATAAATCAACAGCATTCAATAACTTCATTATCATCACAGGTACTTCTATTAACATTCTCATGCAGATATCTTCTCTTTGATTCACATCCATTAATTTCATGTATCAACATCATATCCAACTTTTCATCATGATTGTCATTAAAGATATAAACATACCAATCCCTTGTTTGTAATTAAACAAAATAAAAGCACAACAATAATGGTAATAGAAGATAAAGAATCACAGTGATCATCATTGATCGCTGTCTACCATGCACTTGCCTTTACTAGTTGCGACGTACGATTTGGCTAGAAGACGGCAACAAGTACGACGCCTCTCCTACATTAAATATTCAAATTTCAATACAAGCTACAGCATCATAAGAACAGCAATCAATCAACATCGTTCCTACACGTCCCCAAATCTACCACACTTCTCCGGTACCGAAAAGTTACCCATTGTTGTCTTGGTACTAAAACGAACGTAACTTTTGACTCAAAAGTCCGATCACGACAAACAACCCTGTTCTGGATTCTTCAAAAAATTCTCCACATTTTCTTAGATTACGAAGACTTCTAATTAAATCATCTAACCCTCCGTTTTTAGCCCAGAAAACCGATCTGTCCGCTTCGGAACAGCAGGTCTTACTAAATTCATAACTTTTGTTTTATCCAACCAAAATGCGAGTTCTTAGATTCTACAGAACCATTGGACAATTATCTACATCTTTCATGTAGATCAAAAACTCTAATTAGTCTATTTACTATTTTTAATCTAGAGTCTACCAAAACAGCGCCGAACGACGACAACCACAAGGACAGCAGTTTTCCGAAAATCATAACTCGAATTCTACTTGTCCGATCGACATGATAAAATATGCTATAGAAAGATATCAAAATTATCTACAATTAACTAGTAGATGATATTTCCAAAATTTGCCATTAAGGTACCCGAATAAATCGTTCAACAGAATACCAGACTAAACCCATCTCTGAAATTCCTTGTGCTAGCTGCACTCTTTCTCCTACTAATCCAAACCGGATGCATGCCTATAAAATACATTGCATCACTAGTTAACCACCAGCTAGCAATGTGTGCAAAACTAATTAGCTACTAATTAGCATCAACTAATTCACTTCTCTCTGTATACTGTACAAAGCAGAAGGTACTACTTTTATAGTCACACACTAAAATGGCCTAAGGTAATCTTTGCTAGTAGTATTAAGCACGTGCAAGGCAACTAGCAATGAAAGAAAAACAAACCGAGACACGGTGGAAAGGAAAGCTGTAGGCGACGTGCGGCAGCAGATTTGTTTTTTTGATCTTCCGCGTACTGGCCGAAGAGCAACCGGACCGAAGGCACTTGGCGGCCAAAGGCGCCGCACTCGGTCAGGCCGGCGCCAAAACGGGCGAGACTTCGGCCGGGCGCCCACCATGAAAGCGACAAAGAATCAACGTCGCGTACGCGGCGGCAGGAGACTCATGCGCCGATCGCTTCACACCGCGACCGCCAGGGAAAATAAAGTACCGATGGCGTTCGGTAATGCTGCGTCGTGACGCAGCGATTTAAAGAAAAAGAAGAGACGGCGCAAAAGGGTGTGCGGCGGCTGGGTGGAGAGAAACAAAAAAGAAAATAAGAATGCTATGGTTTCTAGAACTCCACAATCTATTTATATAGCTCTTAAAAACTCTGAAATATTCTATTTTCACGTATTCTTTTTATTTAATTACGCACAAGCCCTTAAAGACGTTATTATTATTTATTTATTTATTTTTCAGAGTATTACATTTGTTCCTTGATTTTCAGGACTACCGTGGAAAGGGGAAGAACACGTGGTTCGTCGACTCCGGGTGTTCACGCCACATGACCGGAAACTCAAAATGGTTCACCTCTTTCACGCGGGCAACAGGTGATGACTTCATCACCTTTGGAGATGATACACAAGGGCGAATTGAAGGAACAGGATCAATTAGGGTGAACAACAAATTCATTCTAAAGGATGTCGCTCTTGTGGACAAGCTTAGGTATAATATCCTTTCTGTTTCTCAGCTTCTTGATGATGGCTATGAGACTGTTTTTAAGAAAAATGCTTGTCGTGTGCTTGATTCTACTGGTGAGCTTGTGTTTGGAATCTCTAGAGTTGGTAGAATTTTTGGAGCTGATTTTTCAGAATCTCTTGCTGGATCTCTTAAATGTTTGCTTACATCTTCTTCTCGATTTCGGCTTTGGCATCGACGCTTGGGGCACATTGGTTTTGATCATCGACACGAGTTAGCAACCTTGATCTTATGAGAGGTTTGCCCAAACTCAAAGTCATCAAGGATGTCAGATAGCGCCTCAGAGGCATGGCAAACAAGTTGCCGCCACACACCTTTCAGGATTATGGTTATGACCGACGGACTGTGACAGCTTGCTTCATATGGATACCGTTGGTCCCGCTAGAGTCCGTCGCCAATCGGTGGAAAATGGTATATTCTTGTTATAGTTGATGATCTTTCTAGATATACTTGGGTGTTCTTTCTTACTTCAAAAGATGAAGCTTTTGGTTATTTTCATGACCTTGTTCTTCGCTTGGCTTCGAGCTTCCCGGTGCTTTGAGAGCAATTGCAGTGATAATGGCACGGAGTTCAAAAATG
This sequence comes from Hsuehochloa calcarea, assembly GCA_036346395.1. NCBI lineage: Eukaryota > Viridiplantae > Streptophyta > Magnoliopsida > Poales > Poaceae > Hsuehochloa > Hsuehochloa calcarea. The sequence continues at coordinate 18,467,931 of CM070616.1, forward strand.
CTTCTTTGCTTCTTTTTGTGCCGAGCGTGGTATTGAGCATCGCTTCTCCTCTCCACACGCCCTCAACAAAATGGCGTGGTGGAAAGGAAGATTAGGACCTTGGTCAAAATGGCTAGGACGATGCTAGACGAGTATAACACACCGAGGAGATTTTGGGCGAAGCTATTGCTACTTGCTTGCCATATTGCAAATCGTGTCTTTTGAGACCTTCTTTAGGCAAGACTCTTATGAGCTTCGCTTTGGTAGAAAACCCTCTGCTTCGCATTTTCGAGTTTTTGGATCAAAATGTTTTATCCTTAAGACAGCAACTTAGATAAATTTGAATCAATAACTTTTGATGGGGTATTTCAAGTTATCCCGCTCATTCGAGGGGTTTTCGAGTTTTTAATACCGAGACTAACATTATTCAGAGACTTGTAATGTCACTTTTGATGAGACTAGCCTCGAGCTAGATCAATTGCTACGATGATTTACAGTGACAGAGAGCATTTTTGTGGAGGAAGATGAGGACGGCTAATGTCATTCCCTCATCTGCTTCCGAGGCGCCCATATTGATACAAGAACACGCTACGCCTACTTCACCTTCATTGAGGCTCCTGCATCATCATCATCAGCAGATCATGAGGTCGAAGAAACGACATCTCACCCGGCGCCCACTTCGCATTCAGAGACAAAGATCCTCCGAATGTATAATAGGTAATCTACATGAGCGAGTCACTCGCCCAGTATAATGATCCAAATCTCTACTCTCATTCGGCTTTTGTTGCTTCTTTTGAACCCCGCGATATATCACATGCTTTATCCGATTCTAGCTGGTAAATGCCATGCATGAGGAGTTAGAGAATTTTGAAAGAAACAAAGTCCTGGAACCTAGTAGAACCTCCTAGTGGTCATAATGTTATAGGAACCCGCTGGGTGTTTAAGAATAAACAAGGTGAGGATGGTTCTGTGGTTAGAAATAAAGCCGATTGGTAGCTCTGTGGTTTCAAATAAGTTGAGGGGTTAGATTTTGATGAGACATTTGCTCTGTTGCTAGACTAGAAGCCATTCGCATTCTCGCTTGCATTTGCTGCATCAAAAGGTTTTAAATTATATCGATGGATGTTAAAAGTGCCTTTTAAATGGTTTCATAGATGAGGAAGTGTATGTTAAGCAACCCCTGGTTTTGAGGATCCTAAATATCCAAATCGTGTTTTCAAGCTATCTAAAGCATTGTATGGTCTTAAACAAGCCCCTAGAGCCCGGTATGATAGACTTAAGACCTTCTTGCTTAAAAATAATTTTGAGATGGGTAAAGTGGATAAAACTCTATTTATTCTTAGGCGTGACAATGACTTCCCGCTTGCTCAAATTTATGTGGATGATATTATCTTTGGTGGTTCCTCTAATGCTCTTGTTTCCACTTTTCCGACACTATGTCCAGGAATTTGAGATGAGTATGATGGGAGAGCTTAATTACTTTTTGGGACTTCAAATCAAGCAATGCAAGGAAGGAACTTTCATTCATCGACGGTACACTAAAGATCTACTCAAACGCTTCAACATGGGTGACTGCAAGCCAATTTCCACTCCCATGGCAACTTCGATCGCTTTGGATCCAGATGAGGAAGGAGAAGTCGTGGATCAACGCGAGTACCGCAAAGATGATCGGCTCCTTCTCAGATTTGACGACCTCGAGACCGGACATTCACTTCACGGATGCCTTTGTGCAAGATTTCAGCGCCTCCGAGAACTTCCCATTGCCAAGCCGTTAAGCGATATTCGTATTTACACTCTACCCTCTTATATGGCATTTGGTATTCCCGCTCTTCACTTTGTCCATTAGAGGTTTTTCGATTCGATTTTATGGGTCGGTTTCGCTAGATAGGAAGAGTACCTCGTGCACCGTCACTTCCTAGGCACTTCTCTTGTATCTTGGTCTTCTAGGAAGCGGTCTTACATTGCACAATCCATCACTTGAGGCGGAGTATGTAGTCACGCTAGTTGTCAGAGCTGATTTTGTGGATGACATCCACTTTGAAAGATTATGGGTTAAACTTTGCTAGTGTTCCTCTTTTACGTGATAACACTTCGCTATTAATATTGCTAAAACCCAATTGCAACATTCTAGGACTAAGCACATAGACATTCGCCACTTCCTTAAAGATCATGTTGAAAAAGGTGATATTGTGATGCACTTCGTAGAGTCCAAGCTCAATTGGCGTATATTCTTACCAAGCCTTTAGATCAAACCGATTTTCCTCCTTAAGAAGCGAGTTAGGGTAATTTATCCTTATGGGTTGGTTTGAGGGGAGTTTGATCTTTTCTTATCTTTCCTTGTTCTTTTGATCTTTTATTGTTCTTTCTCCTAACTTAGTGATCTTTTCAACTTTTTAGGTTTTAGGCTTTTTAATTGCATCTCATTGTGTCATATTGCATTCATATGAAAACTCCAACAAGTGGTTACAACAAATGGTATGAAAAATCCAAAAGATGCATTGTAATATAAGATTTTCTCGCTTATTTTTAAAATTGATGAAGCTTTGCCTATTACCCTTTAGAGCTTTTGTATTTCAATTCTTGCTCAATGTCATGTCTAGTTCTTTGACTTGCTAGAATTATCATGCTTTTACATGTGTAGCTAAGTCTTTGCTATATGAGCTAGAACTTTTAAACAACTCAAACTAAGAAATTGCAATTTGTGGATGTTTTAGCGAGTTGCGCAATTAGTGCTCCTCTTGTGACATTGGCCTGTCTAAAATTGCTTTGTTAGCTCTTTGATCTAAAATTGACCATTACTTGAGCTTTTGTGTTCTTGAGATTCTAAAACTGCTCATGTGAAAAATGAAAATCAAGATTGTCTTATGCTTAAATTGTGCCAAACTATTCTTACGAGACTGCATGTCAAATGACATGAACTTGGAGATAGTTTGATGAACCAGACGATCTCATGGGGACTGCTTGTCAGAAATGACATGAACCTCAAGATTTGTCGACCTGTAGAAGCTTAGAAAGAGTTTGTGGATGGCTCCTAGTCCAGATCTTCTTTACTAAGATATACCTTTAATCAACTTTTGGTCAAGCTTAGAATGAGTTTGTGGATGGCTCCTTGTCCAAGGATCTTGTCACTAAGTTAGATCATTAGTCAACTTCAATATTCAATGCAAATGAGAAAAATGTTGACAAATGGGCGTTTACAAAATATTGAGCAAAATGATTCAATACGGGACTTGATTGACTCTTACTGTGGTCTTTGTTAGATTTTTGATCTCACTTTGACATTTTGACATGGCCAATTTCACTTTAGGATCCCTGTTGATGAACTTGCTGAATTTGAAGCGTTGCTTAAATTTATCAAATCTACTGCTTTACTTTTGAGCCTTCGTGCTTAGCTTTGATATATATGTCTTACCATGATCTTGCTAGCGCTGTCAGGCTTGATATGCTGTTTGTGCAATATTAGAGATACTAGCTTGTTCTTTTGGGTAATCTCCAAAGCTTCTTGTAATCAAAAAATTGAAAATTACAAAAATAAAGCCACTCCATTGCACTTCATGCATACTCCTGTTTATGCTTCTTTTATTTCTACTTCTTTCTTTATCACCTATTGGTTATCTCTGGATGAGAGGAAGGCGTGATTTCTTGATGAATCCATTGTCAAAGGGGGAGAAGATGTGTTAAATGAGAAGAGAAGATGTGTTAATGAGAATATATTTCTTTGCTGGGGGAGAAGTTGTTGGGGGAGAAACTGAAAATTTGAAATTTGAGGATCATAGTGAGGGGGAGTTCTTGAGTTGCATTCTTATTGTCTTATTGAATATTCTGAACTTGAATTGCATTCTTTTATCCTCACAATGATCATAGGTCAGTTGAACAATTGTTCTTTCATATGGACCTTATGTGAGAATTTTGACTCTTTTCTGGAAATCAAAGTTTTTATGCTTACTTTTGCCTTGTCTCACATGCCTATACTATTCTGATGCCAGCTTGGTCACTTTCACTGCTTTTTCTTGCTTATGGACCAAGTTGTGCCTTTGTGCGAAAACTGCGAGTAAACTCGTTTTCAAACCTCTTACTTACATTTTCTGGATAATTGCCAATGTGTTCATCAAGGGGGAGATTGTGGATTTCATGGGGATATGCTCTAGATCTTAGGATGATGTGACAATTGGCAATGGCGTTTACGGTTTGTAGTTTCACGTGTTTTCGACAAAGCTACATGTTTTCTGGTCAGGGGCGGTCCGACCGGTCCTTGCACGGCGGTCCGACCGGTCCCAAATCGGTCGGACCGGCCATGTGGGGCGGTCGGACCGGCGGTGACCTAAAAGTGGTCAAAACGTGCTGGGCCAAAAATAGGTGTTGTAGGCAAGTGAGGGGATCCCAATGCACTTGGTCTCATGATTTTTGGAGTCTTCAGTAAGAAGTTCTATTGGATTTAAGTTTCCAGAAGGTTTCGGTTTTTGAGGGTATGAAATTCGACTAGGTCCCTGGTGGCGGTCCGACCGGCTCACAGGGAGCGGTCCGACCGCCATGGGCGTCCGACCGCTCACCCGGGCGGTCGGACGGTTTACTTGAACGCCGCCAACTTCGTGGCGATGTTGATTGGTTAGGTCAAAGTCATTGGTTTCATGGCATATGATTTGCATGATGCATGTTTTGACTAACATGGGTCAAGTTGTGAAGAACTTGTTCCCGAATACATGTTTGCTTGTCTGTGGTTGTGCAGGTAGCTTGGTGGTCAACGACGGTCAACGGCGAGGAGAATCGGGACTAGACTTGAAGAGTTGAGGTCCAGAACGATCGACGATGCCGGGTGAGGTCAACGACTCAAGCGTGACACAAGATGGACAAGGGTGACCTATTGGCAAATCCATGATGCATGGTGAAGCGGTTTAGGTCAAAAGGTTAAAGACGGCGCTTTGCGAAGCGTGCGTGTGTGACCCGTTTGTTAGTGGGCCTTAACGGGAGGCCAATTAAGTCAAACCCTAAGAGTTTTAGGTCTCCACTATAAATAGGAGGAGATGGTGGCTGCACCTCTCTCTCTCGCTTTTTATGTTTCAAAACCCTAATTGTCTTTAGGGGAGTTGAGGTGGAGGCTAGGGCTTTTCATGGTTTGAGGAGAATTTCGTGATCTTTGATTGTCCACTGATCCATGATGGTGTGGATGTAATCCAGCATCAATCACGAAATCAATCTATGCAAGGTTTGCTTGAGATAAGTCTCTTTTCGTTCTTGCTTTCAATTTCGTGTTTTTAGGGCTTTCTTTGATCCATGAGTTTGTGATTGATTCTTTCATGTGAATTAGCTTGCTGTGATATGTGTGAATCTATCTAGCATCATCTTGATCATCAATCTCTCACGAACAAGCTTTAGGATCAAGTTTTCGTTCTTGCCCGGTTTTAGACCTTTTGTTAATCAATTGGCAATTGCTCAAGATCGCTCCAAGAATTATCATAATATTCGATTGGAATAGGTCCTCAATAGCATATAGAAGGTGTGTGCAAAGTTTCATAAAGATTAGAGTTGAGAATCAAAAGTTTCACCTAATTGCAACTTCGCCATCGGGCCGATTTTATCAAGCAGATCGGTTCTCGAGTCGGATCGATCGCCCGCCATCACACGGTCCGACCGATTTTGAGCGGTCCGACCGCCAAAGACAACGCCGATCGATCGCCCGCAATCGGTCCGACCGGTTGGGTACAATGATCGGACCGCCTGCGTCTTGTGAGTCTTTGCAATCTTAGTTGATTTTGTTATTTTGCTTAGGGATTTAATTGGAGTCAATACTAGTCTTCCACAGATCGGTATATTGATCTTCATAGCTTCATCATAGTTATTGGAGTGAAATTGTGTTGAATTCATTATTTGGGAAAAAGTGAGCGTGCTCCTATTCACCCCCTCTAGTCGCCTTTTCGGTCCAACACACACGCACGCTTCGCAAAGCGCCGTTTTTAACCTTTTGACCTAAACCGCTTCACCATGCGCCATGGATTTGCCAATAGGTCACCCTTGTCCATCTTGTGTCACGCTTGAGTCGTTGACTCACCCGCATCGCCGATCGCTCGACCTCAACTCTCCAAGTCTAGTCCCGATTCTCCTCGCCGCTGACCGTCGTTGACCACCAAGCTACCCGCACAACCACGCATAAGAAAACACGAATTCGGGAACAAGTTCTTCACAACTTGACCCATGTTAGTCAAAACATGCATCATGCAAATCATATGCCACAATACCAATGACTTTGACCTAACAAAACAACATCGCCACGGTTGGCCGACGCTCAAGTAGAAACCGGTCCGACCGCTCCAAGTGAGCCGGTCGGACCGCTCCTCGTGGAGCCGGCCGGACCGCCCCTGGGACTTAGCCAAATTCAAGCCCAAATTCAAACCTTCGGAAACTTTAAACCAATAGAACTTTTTATCGAGACTCCAAAATCATGAGACCAAGTGCATTGGGATCCCCTCACTTGCCTACAACACCTATTTTGGCCCAATTTTGTTTTGACCACTTTGTCACCACCGGTCCGACCGCCCCACATGGTCGGTCCGATCGATTTGGGACCGGCGGACCGCCGGTGCTAAGACCGGCCGGACCGCCCGCCCAAGAAGCTCAGAACTTTGTCGAAAACACGTGAAACGACAAACCGTAAACGCCATTGCCAATTGTCACATCATCCTAAGATCCGGAACATATCCCCATGAAATCCACAATCTCCCCTTGATGAACACATTGGCAATTATCCGTAAAATGTAAGTAAGAGGTTTGAAAACGAGTTTACTCGAGCTTTGACAAATGCACAACTTGGTCCATAAGCAAGAAAAAGCAATGAACATGACCAAGCCGGCATCGTAATAGTATAGGCATGTGAGACAAGGCAAAAGAAAGCATAAAACTTTGATTTCGAAAAGGGTCAAAATTCTCACATGAGGTCCATATGAAAGAACAATTGTTCAATTGAACTATGATCATTGTGAGGATAAAATAATGCAATTCAAGTTCAGAATATTCAATAAGACAATAAGAATGCAACTCAAGAACTCCCCCTCACTATGATCCTCAAATTTCAAATTTTAGTTTCTCCCTTTGTACAAACTTCTCCCCAACAACTTCTCCCCAAACAAAGAAATATATTCTCATTAACACATCTTCTCTTCTCATTTAACACATCTTCTCCCCCTTTGACAATGGATTCAACAAGGAATCACACCTTCCTCTCATCCAGAGATAATAAATATAGAATAAAGGAAGAAGCAGAAACAAAAGAAGCATAAAAAGGAATATGCATGAAATGCAATGGAGTGGCTTCAATTTTTGATTACAAGAAGCTTTGGAGATTACCCAAAAGAACAAGCTAGTATCTCTAATATTGCACAAACAAAGATATCAAGCCCGATAAATAGCTTAGCAAGATCATGGTAAGACATATATATCGAGCTAAGCACAAAGGCTCAAAAGTAAAGCAATAGATTTGATCAATTTAAGCAACGCTCAAATTCAAAAAGTTCATCAACAGGATCCTAAAGTGAAATTGGCCATGTCAAAATGTCAAAGTGAGATCAAAATCTAACAAAGACCACATTAAGAGTCAATCAAGTCCCGATTGAATCATTTTGCTCAATATTTTGTAAACGCCCATTTGTCAATATTTTCTCATTTGCATTGAATATTGAAGTTGACTAATGATCTAACTTAGTGACAAGATCCTGGACTAGAGCCATCCACAAACTCATCCTAAGCTTCACCAAAAGTTGATTAAAGGTATATCTTAGTAAAGAAGATCCCGGACTAGGAGCCATCCACAAACTCTTTCTAAGCTTCTACCGGGCGACAAATCTTGAGGTTCATGTCATTTCGACAAGCAAATCCCCATGAGATCGTTCGTTCATCAAACTATCTCCAAGTTCATGTCATTTGACAAGGCCTCGTAAGAATAGTTTGGCACAATTTAAGCATAAGACAATCTTGATTTTCATTTTTTTTCAGATGAGCAGTGTTAGAATCTCAAGAACACAAAAGCTCAAGTAATGGTCAATTTTAGATCAAAGAGCTAACAAAGCAATTCTGACAGGGCCAATGTCACAAGAGGAGCACTAATTGCGCAACTCGCTAAAACATCCACAAATTGCAATTTCTTAGTTTGAGTTGTTTAAAAGGTTCTAGCTCATATAGCAAAGACTTAGCTACACATGTAAAAGCATGATAATTCTAGCAAGTCAAAGAACTAGACATGACATTGAGCAAGAATTGAAATACAAAAGCTCTAAAGGGTAATAGGCAAAGCTTCATCAATTTTTTAAAAATAAGCAGGAAATCTTATATTACAATGCATCTTTTTGGTTTTTTCATACCATTTATTGTAACCACTTGTTGGAGTTTTCATATGAATGCAATATGACACAATGAGATGCAATTAAAAAGCCTAAAACCTAAAAGTTCAAAAGATCACTAAGTTCGTAAAAAGAACAATAAAAGATCAAAAGAAAAGGAAAGATAAGAAAAATCAAACTCCCCTCAAACCAACCCATAAGGATAAATTACCCCTAACTCGCTTCTTAAGGAGGAAAATCTGGTTTGATCTAAAGGCTTGGTAAGAATATCTGCCAATTGAGCTTCGGACTCTACGAAGTGCATCACAATATCACCTTTTTCAACATGATCTTTAAGGAAGTGAAAGCGAATGTCTATGTGCTTAGTCCTAGAATGTTGCAATCGGTTTTAGCAATATTAATAGCGTATGTTATCACGTAAAAGAGGAACACCAAAGAAAGTTTAACCCATAATCTTTCAAAGTGGACGCCATCCACAAAATCAAGCACAAAGAATTAGCAAGCAGCCTACATACTCCGCTTCAAAGATGGATTGTGCAATGTAAGACCGCTTCCTAGAGGACCAAGATACAAGAGAAGTGCCTAGGAAGTGACAGTGCTCGAGGTACTCTTCCTATCTAACCGACGACCGCAAAATCGAATCAAAACCTCTAATGGACAAAGTCAAGAGCAGAATACCAAATGCCATATAAGAGGGTAGAGTGTAAATACCGAATATGCGCTTAACGGCTTGGCGATGGGAAGTTCTCGAGACGCCAAAATCTTGCACAAAGGCATACCGTGAAGTGAATGTCCGGTCTCGAGGTCACAAATACATGAAGGGAGCCGATCATGTCTGCGGTACTCGCGTTGATCCACGACTTCTCCTTCCTCATCTGGATCCAAAGCAAATCGGTTGCCATGGAGTTGAAATTGGCTTGCGGTCACCCATGTTGAAGCGTTTAGTAGATCTTTAGTGTACTTCGTCGATGGATGAAAGTTCCTTCCTTGCATTGCTTGATTTGAAGTCCCAAAAGTAATTAAGCTCTCCCATCATACTCATCTCAAATTCCACGGACATAGTGTCGAAAAAGCTATTATCCGTTCCGAGGATGCCGTCTCGAATGCGAAGTGGAGCGCCGGGTGAGATACTGCTTTCTTCGACCTCCGCAGTAATCGCGATGATGAAGATGCAGCAGGAGCCTCAATCGACGGTGAAGTAGACGTAGCGTGTTCTTGTATCAAGATGGGCGCCATGGCGCAAAGAGATGAAGGAATGATATTAGCTTCGGCCTCATCTTCCTCCACAAAATGCTCTCTCACACTGTAAATCATCAGAGCAATAGATCTAGCTCGAGGGCTAGTCTCATCAAAAGTGACATTACAAGTCTCACGAATAATGTTAGTCTCGGTTGTAACACCACGACCCAAAATCGGCTCAATGCCCATTGCACCGTATGGCGGACTCACACACATAGCACCTCACTTACACTTTCGTCCTCGCTTCATGTAAAAGGATTAACCCGAGGTGCTACGCTTGGATCCAACAGCATTATATACTACTACAACTCACTTGAGACAAGCAATGTGGGACTAATCCCACCACACAACTCCTCATGGGCCACATGGGCCACGCTGGCGGTGCCGGGTATTACATTCACCCCCTTAAGTGGCGCGACTCGGCGAGATACCGCATACACGCAATCGCCCGAACCACCCCTCGGTACACGTCCAAAAGCGTCCAAAGGTTTGCGGCACATATGCCATGCCATGTGTCCACTCCGGGCCCACATGTGCCATGCGCCATATGCCCGGGCCCCTGTCACGCACGCGCCCGTGCAGCGAAGGTTGATGCTCTAATACCATCTGTAACACCCTGACCCAAAATCGGCTCAATGCCCAGCCCACCGTGGGGCGGACCCGCACACACATAGCACCTCACTTACACTTTCGTCCTCGCTTCATGTAAAAGGATTAACCCGGAGGTGCTACGTTTGGATCCAACAGGCATTATATACTACTACAACTCACTTGAGACAAGCAATGTGGGACTAATCCCACCACACAACTCCTCATGGGCCACATGGGCCACGCTACGAGCAGGCCGGGGTATTACATTAGTATTAAAAACCCGAAAACCCCTCGAATGAGCAGGATAACCCAGAAATAACCCATCAAAAGTTCTTGATTCAAATTTATCTAAGTTGCCTGTCTTAAGAATAAAACATTTTGATCCAAAAACTCGAAAATGCGAAACAGAGGGTTTTCTACCAAAACGAAGCTCATAAGGAGTCTTGCCTAAAGAAGGTCTCAAAAAGACACGATTTGCAATATGGCAAGAAGTAGCAATAGCTTCGGCCCAAAATCTCCTCGGTGTGTTATACTCGTCTAGCATCGTCCTAGCCATTTCGACCAAGGTCCTATTCTTCCTTTCCACCACGCCATTTTGTTGAGGGACGTGTGGAGAAGAGAACTGATGCTCAATACCACGCTCAGCACAAAAAGAAGCAAAAGAAGCATTTTTGAACTCCGTGCCATTATCACTGCGAATCGCTCTCAAAGCACCGTGAAGCTCAGAAGCCAAACGAAGAACTAGGTCATGAAAATAACCAAAAGCTTCATCTTTTGAAGTAAGAAAGAACACCCAAGTATATCTAGAAAGGTCATCAACTATGACAAGAATATACCATTTTCCACCGACTGACCGGACTCTAGCAGGACCAACAGTATCCATATGAAGCAACTGTCCTGGTCCGTCAGTCATAACCATAGTCACAGAAAGGTGTGAGGCGGCAACTTGTTTGCCATGCCTACTGAGGCGCACATACAAACATCCTTGACGGCTTTGAGTTTGGGCAAACCTCTCATGAGATCAAGGTTGCTAACTCGTGTCAGATGATCAAAACCAATGTGCCCCACACGTCGGTGCCAAAGCCAGAAATCAGAAGAAGATGTAAGCAAATATTTAAGAGATCCAAGAAGAGATTCTCGAAAAATCACCCAAAAATTCTACCAACTCTAGAGATTCCAAACACAAGCTCACCAAGAGAATCAAGCACACGACAAGCATTTTTCTTAAAAATGCCTCATAACCATCATCAAGAAGTCGAGAAACATAAAGAAGATTATACCTAAGCTTGTCCACAAGAGCGACATCTTTTAGAATGAATTTGTTGTTTACCCTAATTGATCATGTTCCTTCAATTCGCCCTTGTGTATTATCTCCAAAGGTGATGAAGTCATCACCTGTTGCCCGCGTGAAAGAGGTGAACCATTTTGAGTTTCCGGTCATGTGGCGTGAACATCCGGAGTCAACGAACCACATGTTCTTCCCTTTCCGCGGTAATCCCGAAAATCAAGGAACAAAGAACGATGTGTCTCAACATCAAGTTAGATAAACAAGATTTAGGAATCGAAAGATCGAGACACACGTCTCGCAAGGAGTATACAAACCGAAGTACTATCCTTGATTTCACTTAAAATTCGGTTATGAGCAATGTTTAAATTAACATGAGACTTAAATCGTCCATGGCGATCGGCCGGCGTTGTCTTGGCTGATCGATCGGGCGACCAAAACGGTCGGACCGGTGACCACGGCATCGACCGCCATCGATAAACATTAGAATTAGGATATCTACAAACATAATGATTTGCATGAGAGAAAAATCCTAATCCAGGTTTATTCTTTTCAGTGTTACCATGTCTCATAGAAGCTCTAGGTTGCATGAATGAAATTCTATCAAAATTTTTCCTATCATTTTTCAACCTACGCCAACAAAATTCAATCAAATGTCCACCTTTCTTGCAATAAGTGCAATGGTACTTGGTACCACTAGAAGAAGCACCATTTGAATTAATACAAGGTTGGGCAAAACCTGCAGATTTAAAAGATGTTTTTGCAGGTTGGGTTTTGAATTCAATTAAACCTTTTTCCAAGACTTGAATGACTTTTGGGTTTGAATTGTCTTGAAAAGAATTGAATCCTAAACCTTGCTTCTTATAAAGAGTTTTAGACTTGTCAAGAATCATGTTTAATTGTTTCTTACCTTTAGAAAATTTCTCTAATGTATCATGAAGGTAAGCATTTTCTTTTCTCAAGTTAACACAAGCATCACAAGTTTTATTCATAGATTTTTCCTTATACAAAGCAATTTCAAGCTTAAGAGTGGAACAAGAAGCACAAGTAGTATTTTCAATATTGTCCTTAAGCTTAGCATATTTGACTCTAGCAGCTTCTATGATATCTTTGATTTCACGTTCTTTTTCTAAACATGAAGTGCAAGGGCTAGAATCAAATACATCAAAAGCAATCAATTTACTAGATTCTAAACATTTTTCACAAGGAGCACTTTTAATTTCATTTAGTTCAGATCTAGCATTCTCAAGTTGTTGTACAGAAATGTTATGAGCAGATTGTAACTTGGTAATTTCTGAATGCATAGCATGACAAGATAAACATTCATCAGGTTCAAGAGTCTTAGCAGTTTTAAGCTCTACTTTCAGTTTGCTAATCTTTGACTCTAATTTCTTTTTTTTTTGTCATGACAAATTCTAGTGCTTCATCTTGACTAAGCAATTGCTCAACTATAGAATCATATTTAGCAGAAAGCTCATCATAAGAAAAAGATACCTCATTATCATCAATGTCATCCGTGTCAGCCATGAAGCACATGCCAGTGAAGTCTTTGGCCTTCCCTTTCTTTTTGCCTTGAGGGATCTCCTCCTCCTTGTCCTCCTCACTCCCGGTATCCACATCGCTCAAGGATTGATCCTCAAAAGCGGCAAGGACCCGGTGAGCAGCCTTCACAAGCTTATTAGCCTCATACCTTGATTTGTTGAAAGGAGGCTTCTTCCAAGCTGGCTTTCCTTCCTTATGATTGCTCTTACCTTTCAGCTTGGGGCAATTTGCCCGGATATGATTGAGCTCACCACATTCATAGCATGTCACCGACCACCTCTCTTTTGTTTCTCACATTATTGTAGGCCCGTGTGAATTTTTTAGCAAGAAGAGCTAACTCTGTTTCAGGAATACTTTCAAGCTCCTCTTCATGAATAGCAGATAAACAAGCAAATGAAAATCCAGAAGAAGATTCAAAAGAGTCATCAAAAGCCTTTTGAGAGGATCGCTACCAAAGCTAAATTATCTTTCTTGGGATGATCAACTCTTTTAATTTCATGAGTCTTAAGTTTACTATAAAGCAATTCTAAAGTAAGACTTGAAAGATCAACATTTTCCTCTATATCAAGAGCCTTCATCTCCCACTCCTTGGTGTTGATTGCGACCAAGAGATGGGTGGCATTTTCAGATTGAGAATATTCAATATCAACAGCTTTCATTTGATTAATTACTTTATTAAAGCGACTGAAAATGTCATCGATGCTCTCTCGTGACGCATCTCGAATTTATTGTATTCACGCTTGTAAACAGTTTGGCGCACCTTTTGATTTGGGACGAACCCTCATGATATGTTTCGAGAGTGTTCCAAATTTCATCTTGTGATTGAAAGATTGCAAATTCTATCATATTCTTGTCTACCAAGTGCACCATATAAAAGATTCTTAGCCTTATTGTTGTTAGCCAAAAGAATTGCAGAAGCAGGTGTAGCAATTTCAGGAATAACCAATGAGCTCTAACAACATCCCAAATAGCTTGTCCTCGCTCTCAAGAAAGACACGCATACGATTCTTCCAATAGGCATAGTCGTGCCCATCGAAGATATGCGGTTTAGTAGAAAACTTATCCATCGCCAAAGTTCAGTGACCGGTTAAGATCAAGATTGAACTAACCGGGCTCTGATACCACTTGTTGGACCGAAAAGGCGACTAGAGGGGGGGTGAATAGGAGCACGCTCACTTTTTCCCAAATAATGAATTCAACACAATTTCACTCCAATAACTATGATGAAGCTATGAAGATCAATATACGATCAAATGGAAGACTAGTATTGAATCCAATTAAATCCCTAAGCAAAATAACAAAATCAACTAAGATTGCAAAGACTCACGGACGCAGGCGGTCGATCACTGTACCCAACCGGTCGGACCGATTGCCGGGCGGTCTGACCGGCGTTATTCGGCGGTCGGACCGCTCCAAAATCGGTCTGACCGGTGATGACGGCGATCGACCGCCGACTCGAACCGATCTGCAACGATAAAATCGGCCGATGGCGAAGTTGCAATTAGGTGAAACTTTTGATTCTCAACTCTAATCTTTATGAAACTTTGCACACACCTTCTATATGCTATTGAGGACCTATTCCAATCGAATATTATGATAATTCTTGGAGCGATCTTGAGCAATTGCCAATTGATTAACGAAGGTCTAAAACCGGGCAAGAACGAAAACTTGATCCTAAAGCTTGTTCGTGAGAGATTGATGATCAAGATGATGCTAGATAGATTCACACATATCACGACAAGCTAATTCACGTGAAAGAATCAATCACAAACTCATGGATCAAAGAAAGCCCTAAAAACACGAAATTGAAAGCAAGAACGAAAAGAGACTTATCTCAAGCAAACCTTGCATAGATTGATTTCGTGATTGATCTGGATTACATCCACACCATCATGGATCAGTGGACAATCAAAGATCACGAAATTCTCCTCAAACCATGAAGAGCCCTAGCCTCCACCTCAACTCCCCTAAAGACAATTAGGGTTTTGAAACATAAAAAGCGAGAGAGAGAGGTGCAGCCACCATCTCCTCCTATTTATAGTGGAGACCTAAAACTCTTAGGGTTTGACTTAATTGGGCTCCCGTTAAGGCCCACTAACAAACGGGTCACACACGCACGCTTCGCAAAGCGCCGTCTTTAACCTTTTGACCTAAACCGCTTCACCATGCATCATGGATTTGCCAATAGGTCACCCTTGTCCATCTTGTGTCACGCTTGAGTCGTTGACCTCACCCGGCATCGTCGATCGTTCTGGATCTCAACTCTTCAAGTCTAGTCCCGATTCTCCTCGCCGTTGACCGTCGTTGACCACCAAGCTACCTACACAACCACAGACAAGCAAACACGTATTCGGGAACAAGTTCTTCACAACTTGACCCATGTTAGTCAAAACATGCATCATGCAAATCATATGCCATGAAACCAATGACTTTGACCTAACCAATCAACATCGCCACGAAGTTGGCGGCGTTCAAGTAAAGCCGGTCGACCGCTCGGGTGGCCGGTCGGACCGCCATGGCGGTCGGACGCTCCTCAATGAGCGGTCGGACCGCCACCAGGGACTTAGTCGAATTTCATACCCTCAAAAACCGAAACCTTCTGGAAACTTAAATCCAATAGAACTTCTTACTGAAGACTCCAAAAATCATGAGACCAAGTGCATTGGGATCCCCTCACTTGCCTACAACACCTATTTTTGGCCCAGCACGTTTTGACCACTTTTAGGTCACCGCCGGTCCGACCGCCCCACATGGCCGGTCCGACCGATTTGGGACCGGTCGGACCGCCGTGCTAAGACCGGTCGGACCGCCCCTGTCCAGTAAGCCTGTAACTTTGTCGAAAACACGTGAAACGACAAACCGTAAACGTCATTGCCAATTGTCACATCATCCTAAGATCTGGAACATATCCCCATGAAATCCACAGATATACAGGATCATGATTTAGCACTCTCCCTTATTGTGCCCTTTCAACTTGCTCAAGATATTAATAATGACAATATGAACATAGAGCAAGAATACCCCTTTTAATAAGATTTTCATGAAATGCAGCCTACACAAGGCATAAAGGGTTAGATACTTCAAAGTAAGTACTTGTTACCGAAATGACATTGGTTCTTAATATGAAGTGATTATCCTCAAGCTTGGCTTCAATTTTGATATATGATGAAATCCATCTTTATATGAAGAAGCCAAGCCTCCAATGCCTCTCCAAGTACCTATTAAGCATTAAAGCGTATTTTGGTACCCAAAACTAGGTTGGATCCACGAATGTTAGTCACAATGGATTTGGGCACCCAAATGGCCTTAGCAATAACTTTATGTGAACTAACATTCCTAGCAAACACATTGCCATTTATGTCCTTCCTAAGCAAATAATCATTATTATAAATAATGGGCTTAGGAGTGATACCTTTGGGACATTGTTTACCAACATGTCCCTTTTCCCGACAATTGTAGCAAGTTGGGTTTTTGCTTCCCTACTTGTTTTTATTTCTTGCTTCTTGCCGGCTTGCCTCAATTTTGAATGTCTTGTCTTGACATCCATATGATTAGGGCACACCGAGGCATAGTGGCCCTTTCCATTTCGCTCATGGCACTTGACATGATTCTTCGTGTGTCTTGAGTTGTGCCTTGTCTTGGTATTCTCCCTTTTCTTGGGAGTGAAACTAATTCCACTCCTATCTTGCAAGCGTTTTTGCTTGCTCAATATTTCATCAAGAGTGGCCTTTCCCTTTAAGCTTCTTGTCAAATCATTTTCCAATTTAATGACTTGGGCCTTGAGCTCATTATTTTTCTCTACAATGTTAGTATCATGTAACACCCCAGCCCAACACTGAGCCTGGAATGCCACTAAACTACTCTCTATACTAATAATAATTGACACACTATAAAATTACAGCAAGGAAAACATCAATAAACATATCCATGGACCACAAAGAACATGCATATTTATGGATCAAGCGATAATAAGTAAGCAAGGGGAAATATAACCAGGTAAATAATCCAAAATAGCATCAACCAGTGAATCCAAATCATTGTAACAAATAGTCTAGTCCAAAACGTTGTCCTAAACTTTATTCAACCTCTAACATGTCCTAGAGTAATCCTGCATTGAATAAAATGGTTCTTGTGGCAAATGATCATGTGATTGAAGTATGGATCTACTCCATGTGCTCTACTCGCTCTCAGACACGGCGTCCTCGAAGATCACCTAAAGACAACAAAAGAGCAAGGGTGAGTCCACGACTCAGCAAACACATCAATATACAACGAACAATAATAACTCAACAGCATTCAATAACTTCATTATCATCACAGGTACTTCTATTAATATTCTCTTGCTGTTACCTTCCCTTTGTTTAACACACATTAATCTTATTTATGAATGCAACTCTAATCTACATGTCCACATGCACTTCTTTCGCGTATACCGGTATAGCATGAGTGAATGCTCGCGACAATATTCACTCTCAAGCCCGTTCCTCCATAAGGATCGGGGACCTCCTCCACTCCCGTGGAGTTGTGATCATTCATGATCACCTGCTCATATGCAAAGATGCTTATGTATGAAAAATGCACACTCCATCATGTACATCATATCCAACTTTTCATCATGATTGTCAACAAAGATATAAAAATACCAATCCCTTGTTTGCAATTAAATAAAATAAAAGCACAACAATAATGGTAATAGAAGATAAAGAAAACAGTGATCAATCATTGATCGCTGTCTACCATGCACTTGCCTTTACTAGTTGCGACGCACGATTTGACTAGAAGATGGCAACAAGCACGACGCCTCTCCTACATTAAATACACAATTTCAATACAAGCTGCAGCATCAAGAATAGCAATCAATCGACATCGCTCCTACACGTCTCCAAATCTACCACGCTTCTACGGCACCGAAAAGTTACCCATTGCTGTCTTGGTACTAAAATGAACGTAACTTTTGACTCAAAAGTCCGATCACGACAAACCACCCAGTTCTGGATTCTACACAAAATTCCCCTCATTTTCTTAGATTACAAAGTCTTCTAATTAAATCATCTAACCCTCCGTTTTTAGCCCAGAAAACCGATATGTCCGCTTCGGGACAGCGGGTCTTACTAAATTCATAACTTTTGTTTTACCCAACCAAAATTCGAGTTCTTGGATCCTACAGAACCCTCAGACAATTATCTACATCTTTCACGTAGATCAAAAACTCTAATTAGTCCAATTACTATTTTTAATCTGCAGTCTACCAAAACAGCGCCGAAAGACGACAACCACAAAGACAGCAGTCTTCCAAAAATCATAACTCGAATTCTACTTGTCTGATTGACATGTTTAAATATTCTATAGAAAGATATCGAAATTATCTACAATTAACTAGTAGATGATATTTTCAAAATTCGTCATTAAGGTATCCGAATAAATCGTACAACAGAATATCAGACTAAACCCATCTCTGAAATTCCTTGTGCTAGCTGCACTCTTTCTCCTACTAATCCAAACCGGATGCATGCCTATAAAATACATTGCATCACTAGTTAACCACCAGCTAGCAATGTGTGCAAAACTAATTAGCTACTAATTAGCATTAACTAATTCACCTCTCTCTTTCTTGTACAAGCGGCATGTACTACTTTTATAGTCACACACTAAATCGGCCTAAGGCAATCTTTGCTAGTAGTATTAAGCACGTGCAAGGAAACTAGTAATGAAAGAAAAAACAAACCAACGCACGGTGGAAAGCAAAGCTGTAGGCGACGTGCGGCAGCAGATTTTTTTGTTCTTCCGCGTACTGGCCGAATAGCAACCGGAGGCCTCCTCGCGTGTGGCGAAATTCAACGCTGCAACGGACCAAGGCACTTTCGGCGGCCAGTGCTATGGGCCTGCGGTGGCGAATTTCATCCGCAGTGCTCGCGCATCGAGAGGCGTAATGTGTCTCACCGGCGGACCAACGGTAGGTGATGATGGCCTATGCGCCAGGCGAAAGAAAAGAGATCTGAGGAGGGTGGCGGCGCACAGGATAAAAAAAATGAAAGGATCGCTAGGGTTTCTAGAATCCACTCCCACGTTTTATATAGCTCTTAAAAAATACTCTGAAATATCCTATTTTCACGTATTCTATTTGATTAATTACGCACCGGCCCTTAAGACGTTATTCTTAAAATTATTATTTTCAGAATATTACATATCATAAGATATGGGGTAAATAGGAGCATCTACTTTAGAGCAACAAGGCATATCAAATAAATCCTCACACGAGGTGGATATGCTAACCTTAGATGAAATGAATGAGGTAGGAGCTATGCATGGCATATCATCTAATAATTTGCATATAATACCTATATCCATCTTAGACTTATTGAGATCCTTGAGAAGGAGAGTCTCATAAGATTCTTTTAGCTCATAAGAATCCTTGAGAGAAAGAAATTCTTTCTTCAAGACTTTGAATTTTGACTTCTCCTTGTCAAGATATTCATTTAAGTCCTCTAACATGTCTCAACTCATCATAAACAGGCTCATCATCGTTTACCTCTTCATTACCTTGAGCCATGAAGCATTGAGTTGATGTGGAGGGAGTTGAGGAGTCCTCATTATCGTCGGAGTTGGAGATTGAGCATTCTTCTCCCGACACCCGTTCTTGTGTGCAATCGTCACTAGTAGATGTGGACAATTCATAATGATCTTGAATATATGTCCACATAGCATGAGCGCTCTCAAGATTGCACACTTCATCAAAACACCTCTACTCTCAAAGCACTAAATAAAGTGTTAATTGCTTGAGCGTCGAGATGTAGGTATTTCTCTTCCTCAATAGTTGGAGCAAGATGATCCAATGGAGGAGAAAAGCCAACATTTACAATCCGCCATATTTTTGGACTCATGGCCCTCAAATAACATGACATGCGGATTTTCCAATGTGCATAATTTATACCATCAAAAATAGGTGCTTTACCTAGGTGCACTATATCTCTAGTCGCCATCCTTTACACTCTAGATGGTTAAGTCTAATAAATAAGAGACCAACCTCTGATACCACTTGTAAGATCGAGGTGGCCGACTAGAGGGGGTGAATAGGTGGTTTTAAAAATCTTTAGCGCTAAAACATATATATAATGCGGAAGCTAATAACAAATTGGTTTTGCACAATTAAAACCTAATTCAACTAGGCTTCCCTAAGTGCACCAACAATATGAATACAATTCAATAAGAGCAATCATACAAAGATATATAAGCAATTAAAGCATGTAATGTAAATTGCTCAAAGTAAAGCACAAGATAAATCAAGATAACACAATTATGTTTTACCTTGGTGTTCGGAGACTTGCCGGTCTCCCCTAATCTACGTTGAGGTAAGCCCAACCACGTTGGACCGGCTCCACTAATTAAGCCAACACCTCCGAGGTAAGTCCAATCACTTGGACTGGTTCCAACATGAACCAACACCTCGCTCCACTAAGGTTGCTCTTCCTCCACTCCAGAGATGGCGAGCACCAAACCACTCACAACACGTTGGGTCTTCTCACAAGCTTCTTGAGAAGATCATCGGGCACGACGCCTCCACGCCGCCGTCTAGGTGTCGGCAAACACCAAGAGAAACAAATCTCAACCTTCACTTGAACTAATCAAGTGTCAACGCTCAAGTGGATACACAAATCCACTACCTAAGGCAACACATGCACTTAGGGTTTGCTCTCCAAGCTCACTAAGTGCAACACATGCACATATGAGATGAAATGCTTGCTCTTAGCTCAAAGGACTGAGTATAGCACTCACAATAAAACCAGCAACCATCCCCAACCAGCCAAGGTGAGTATTTATAGCCCACACACAAAAACTAGCCGTTGGGGGGAAGATTCCCTCGAATCTGCACAGGGTCGTGTTGAAAATATGCCCTAGAGGCAATCATAGAGATGATGATATTTTATTATGTTCATGTTTTTGATAATATGTTATCATGTTCCTTGAATGAATCATTTGTTATAGATCAATAAGTATGTGACTTGTTGGTGGAACTCTTTAACTTATATGATGTCATTCTAAATGTATCCCTGGTCGGAGGTCACTGGTCGGAACACCAGTGACTCTATGACTAGCACATGTATTGATTGATGACCTGGTTTCACCGGTCATGGATATGGGGATATCGAAACAATAATGTGAGCACATGTTAGAGAACATGGGGTTGGATAGATCCGTCATTGAGATACTATTGAGATTGTTATGAATCTTTGTGTCATTAGTTGGTCTCAAGTAATGATGATGTATAATCCTTAGACCTGAGATCAGCATGGTTCCCTACATGTGTAATAGCACTCTTAGGGGTTGCCAAACACTACTCATAACTGGGTAGTTATAAAGGTAGCTTTCGGGTATGCTATGAAACATGCGGAGGGATGTGACTGATCGAGATGAGATTTTCCCCTCCTAACATAACAGGAGAGATGTCTCTGGGCCCCTCGTGGTGATCGGATAAAGAAAGTGCATGGCCAAGCCACTAGTGGTCGAAGTGTCGACGACATGATGTTATCTGACACTCGATCGAGAAAGTATTGAACAGTCCGTGGTTGACACATAATCTCACCTGGAGTTCAACCAGGCATCGTGAGGCAAAGGGAGAATGCATGAGTAGGTTGCTTAGTTCGATCAGTTACGGACTAGTCGTATAGAGATACGAGCTGGTCGTAGATTGATCGAACATAATCACAGAATGTAAAACACAGTCGTAAGGAGTTCTGAATCGTCGTGACCAAATACAACTCGTCGATATAGATACTGATCGGTCGTAAGTGATGAGGACTCGATCATAGATCATATTATATCAAGGTTCGTCCGATATATTCTATGTGTATTTGGGAATCGTTATGTGCTGCTAGGTACCGCTAACGACTAGTGATCGGAAAAGAGTTTCCGAGTCATAACCGATTACACATGAACCTGTGGGGTCGCACACTTAAAGGGCAAGGATCTGTTTTGGATGGAGATCCGAATTCGTATAGGCCACGAGTTCCTAATGGGCCTCCAGGTCGAGACCCATCATGGATGTCTATATAAAGAGGTGCGGTGGCATGGGGTGAGGGAGACGAGAGGATGATCTTTGGAAGAACTCTCGAAACCCTAATAGCCACGCCTTCTCAACCACGCTGCTGGTGCTAGCACTCCAGCGCGTGGTGATCCCGCCCCGTACGTGTGGATACCTCGGAGGTGTTGTTGCGAAGCATCAGCACTAGGATGATCCGCAGCACGTGACGCTCACCGGAGTCAGAGGAGAAGTAACGTGACGAGTACGACCACTCGGAGGAGCAGACACGCGACGAGTACGACTACTCGAAGGAGGAGACGCGTCGTGAGTACGACTACGACTGCATCAACTCGCTATAACGACTCTACTTCTGCTACGAGTCTGCGCGTCTAGCGGTAATCTCGTGGTCTATTACTTGCGGTGGTTTCTTGGTTGCGCGGTAAATTTTTGTTTATGCTATCGTAGCCTTGCCACGTTACTCTTCCGGCCGGTCTAACCGCCAACTAATGGCCGGTTGGACCGCCCATGCCCCAACGGCTATAAAACTAGCCGTTGGGCCTTCGGCCGGTCTGATCGCTGCTAAATCGGTCATACTGCCAAGGCTGGCCGTTCCGACCGCCCGAGGAAAATCACCCCGCACCAACATGGTGCTTCTCTGGAAAATACGTTCCGCACGAACCCCGGTACTTTCGCACACCGGTAGTTCTGTTTGTCAACGGCGGAACTACCGCTCAGAGAATCCAATTCAAAGGAAATCGGTCGGACCGCCAACACATGGTGGTTCGACGGTTTTGGCACCGGTCAGACCAGTCCACATAGGCGGTCTGACCGCCAGACCACAGAAGCAAAACACATTTGCTTTCGCTCAAATGGCAAAACACATTCGCTCATTTGAGTGCAATTCCAATAAGGTTTCAAATATGATATTCTCAACAAGTTGCAAAATACATTTGCCGACTTTTATAATACTCATCACAATGAATAAGGTACATGGACTTACACCATTTGCAAAACACATTTGCAAACTTAAGTCACATGCTACAAGAAATCAAACATGAGCTTCAACTATTTGCAAAACACATTCGCAAATAACAGCATCATGCCACAAGGCTAAGGTGCATGGACTTCAACCATTTGCAAGCTATAGTCCCATGCTACAAAGATTAAATGCATGAGCCTCAATCATTTGCAAAACACATTCGCAAATAATACCTCCATGCATAGATGAGCTAGAGCAAACACAACGAGGCTATCAACACATGACTAACTCATGCTACTAGTTAAGACCACTCTTAATAGTACGGCAATCCTATACTAGCAATCGGTCTACCAACCAAACACCAAGACCGGTAAAAGAATAGGAACACATCCTTAGCCCTAGCTAATCATACATTTGCCTTGCATCTTCTCGAAGCTTGATGACTCACATCAACACTTCAAGTCCGGGTCCTTGACTTTGACAATCATCAACACATGATGATTTCTTCACTTCGCGATCTTGTTTTGAACATCATCAACACATGATGATTTCTTCATCCCGAGTCTTGATATGCTTCAACACATGATGCATTCTTCAATAGACCTCCATCAACACATGATGGGTCTTCTCTTGTCTTGATGATCAACTTATGATCATCTCCTCTTCTTGAACATCACCGACACACGATGATTTTCTTTTTCTTCAAGCTCTTCATATGCATCAACACATGATACGTCTTTCACTTGAATCTTGACTTGATGATCAACTCATGATCATCCCAAGTCTTCATCACCCTGGAACATAACTTATACATCTAACTCATGGAAAATGTTAGTTCCACAATATGATTTTCATTAATTACCACAACATACCATTAACACATAATGGTGGGACAAGATACTTCAATCTTTCGCTCTTTGGTAATTGGTGATAACCATTTCAATCACACATAAATTGAATTGAAATAAAAGTAATACGATATGGGTATATATATAAACTACACAAGTCAGATATATACTCACACCATGAGTATGCGAGAACTACACAAGTTCTACATACTCAAAACATGTGTATACGAGAACTACACAAGTTCTATATACTCACAACATGAATATACAAAAACTACACATGTTTTATATATATTCATAACATGAGTATACAAGAATTACACAAGTTCTATATACTCAAAATATAAGTATATAAAAACTACACAAGTTTTGTATACTCAAAACATAAGTATACAAAGACTACACAAGTTTTGTATACTCGTACGGATATATTTCAAAGTAAGGATCCCAAATATATGTGGTAAACTGAGTATGGATCAATACTAATGAAACCACAAAATATAGTATGAACTCCCCCTAAATGTGTGCATACACAAATATGTAATGAAGACATATGCACAAATTCAAATTATACTTTTGGTGTTCAACCCATATTTTGGATCCGAAGAATGCAACATTATATAAGAGTACAAGTTGAATGCATACCTCGTTGAATTTTACCTTTATATCCAAATGAGACTACACACTAGATATAGCAATAGAAATGCTAGTCTCATAATTAGATTTGTCATTAATCACTAAAACACTCCATTAACTCATAATGACGGATCTAGATTCTTCACCGGGTGTGAGGATTGGGGATTTGGGTTTGATGGCGGTTGGGTTGATGGTGTGAATGAGTGATGGCCAGCTGAATGGGTATTAGGGCTTCGTCGGGCCAATCGGTTAGTATGGGTTGGCGGGTAAACAGGCGAGACGGGTATGGATAGCGCTGACCTATGCCGGTGCCCGTTTTCCGATGGGCAGATGATTGCCTCAAATTCTATACCCGTGAGCAAAGAAAACACCCCATGCCCAGCTTCATTAGATCATTTTCCCATGGGTACAAGGATAATCAAGCACAGTTGCCATCCCTAAAGGCAATAGATTAATCAAGCACAGTTACGCATTGGTAAGGGTCTAGTGGAAGGAGGAAGGAATCGAACGGTGATGTAATGGTGTAGCGTTGCTTAGTTTTTCTCTTCGTGGCATGTATTTGAAAACGGATAATTTTATGGTTTCTATTTTATATGAATTTTGCAGTAATTTCAGTGGAATCACATCGTCTTTGATAGGAACATATAATTTTTCCCACGTTTGGAACGGGGCATAGAACGGGCATCCATTTCTAAGCTGGTCTTCCGGTTACAATTATTGCATGCAAAGCAATAGTTGAGTAGCATGATGGTGGAGGTCAACCAGCCATGATCTAGCTACATTAATCTTGACATCATGCGCTTATCATACGGTCAAGATCAAGAACATGACGATGGTCTCAGATGAAAAAAACAAAAAAGAAAGTAGATAATGATAGAATGGCGTACTGACTAAAATCATGGATAATTTACCATTCCATCTCATAGCATTTTTTTTTTTTTTTTGAGACTACATCTCACAGCATCAACATTGTCAAGTTCAACTTAAAATAGCAGGAAGTTCTCAAATGTACCAGAAAATGTTCACACAACTCATTTCAACCTAACCATCCACAAACATAGGAATCACATGATTGACGGTTATTCCTTGTAAGCACCAAGTGCTTCGGAAGGCGTTCACTCGTTCATTACGGGCTTGTTCTCGTTGGCCTTGGGCTTCTGCTCCTTGGGCTTTTGCTCTTCCATTTTCCTGTCAGCCGAAGGGCAACAGGATTAAAAACAACGATAACAGAACAGCAAATTCAGGGAGTGGTTACAGTTCAAATGCACTGCATGGAAACCCACAGGGAACACAACAAAGAACAGATAATACATGGCCTTGAGAAAAATAAAAGCAAGTTCAGAGAAGAAGACTGTCACGCCCTGACCTTGATCGCAGATTGTAGCGGTGATCCGCCGTGACGGTGATGAACAGGAGAACGAATAACAGGAACTAGCAGGGAGACGGTAATAGAGAAGAAGAACGGAAGAAGAAGCAGAAGAATATTCAACTATTTCTTGTATTCCAAAGGATAGCAATAACATCCTTATATAGGGGATTGCCCGAAACTAATTATAGTAACTAATCTAAACTTCATATACTATTCCTCATCTGGCACGCTATCTAGTTCAACCTCCGAGTCCTCCTGAACGGTTGTAATTGCCAAAGCTGTTGCTAAATCCAATTTGGCTTTCCTTCTCTGATACTTGACGCCATACATGACATCACTCCCGTCCTCGAAAATCAGCTCATCCTCGAGCTAAAAATGTGGGTATTGCTTGTGAAACTGATCCCATGCTTCCCAAGTGGCATTGTAAGCAGGGAGTCCCACCCACTGCAATAATACCTCACGCCCTCCTTTGGCTAAACGAATTCTGACTACGCGATGAGGTGTAGGAATAACCCAGCCATTTTGACTCAGGTAATGTAGGAAGTGTGGCGGGAGGATCACTATGATAGGGCTTCAATAGGCTGACATGGACAACATCGCCGGTTCCAGAGCACGCACCGCCGACATTTCGAACCATTCCAGTGTCTCCGGTGAGCTCCGTCTCCTTTGCTCGTCATATTAAGTTTTGCCCCCAACTTATTTGGACAATGCACATTAGGAATTGTCGGATTTGAGAGATTCACTTTTGTCTGCTGCCGACACTAGCTTTGGCCAGTAAGGCATTACCCGATTGCTCTCGTTCACACCATCTCCACACCTCACTTGAGCATATCCAACAGCTAGTTGCTCTTCTCCTTAAACAGAGCGACGTCACCATGTGAACCGCAACCGCTGCCGTGGACCTCGCCGTCGACAAAGCAGCTCTGAGTTTCCATGTCCTCCCCTAGCTTCAGGTAGCTTCACATGACCCCTAGGTAGCTTGGGAACCCGCTGGATTGAACGATGCGGAGCTTTTACGTTGCATGCACCTACGGCCGTAGCTCACTCATCGCCCCTCTCTGGCTCGCCGTCGGTATAGGCCGGCTCAGCCGTCGTGAGTACCACCAATGGGTTCGCACGGCTATTGCGCTTCCATTCATGGTCTTGGTCGACGCTGCCGTGGACCATCGCGCCGACGAGATGACGGGCAGCGAAACGGCGTGGCGTGGCTGTTGTCGAAACTCCCGACCGGCACTTTAGCAAAGTAATTAGCAGCAAATCTCGGTCGTTAGAGGTAATGATAGCTTAACTGTGTTAATAAATGATTATTTAATAGCTAATGAGTCACTGACTTGTGGGTCCCGTGAACAAAAATCGAAACCAAATACGGCTTAAAATTTGAGACTGACATGTGGGCCCGAGGGTTAAGTGCACAGTCATGGAGCGGTGGACTGGCCCGTCGACTCGCAGCCATGCACCGTGTTGTGGACCGTATCACTGACATGCGGGCCCCACCGATCGGTTAAATTATAAATCAAAAATAAAAATAAAAAATGGCACTCTGTAGTGGACCCCGCTTGTCAGTAATTGTGGCTAGATAAGCTTCGGTAAGAAAAGTTTTAAATACATTTATAAATCCAAAAATGAATTATTGTTACACTGAAAATTATATGAACTTCAAAAATGCATAACCAATTCATTTTTAGCCACTGTAACAGAGAATATAGTTTTGAAAAATAATTTTGATAATTTTTATTTTCAGTAAACTTTATTTTAAAAAAGGTTTCAAACATGTCGCTGTAACAGAGAATATAGTTTTGAAAAATAATCCATAACTCTATTATTTTTACAATAGAACAAGTCGTTAACTTTGAATATTCCTAACTAATTCATAAAAAAACTCCAATTGAGATGAACCAAGTTATTTTGTTTTATAATAATATTCTCTATCCATCCATATAATTCTTAACTAAACCACTACACTGCTAATTTTCGCAAAAAAAAATAATAATTTAGATGAACAGTAGCCAAATGCTATTTTTCTGGAATTTCCAGAAAACTGATTTTCAAACCGCTATAACTCTTTCATCTCAAATCCAAATTGAATAATTCTTTCACCTAAATTCATCATCTAGCTACTGTAGAAATTTCATGCATTTTTTAGCAATTTGTATTTTTCACTTTTTCTCAAAGTTTATTCGGTGTTCTATTTTTATAGATCTTGAAACTATTGATATTGACTCGTACGCCACCGAGAGTGAACAATTAGACTTCCAGCAAGGCAAACATCATTTGAACTTTCTTTATGGATCATATTAATCCCAGATTTTGATTAATTAAGTACAATGATAATTGCTTGGATGCTAATTTTGCTATATCAATATTTTTGTGTGTATAGTTAGTTATGATAATTGCATATGCATGTTCGCGTTGCTGCAATACTTGTTCCCCATCTTCACCCCACCCAACTACTTGGTCCAGGTTAAGCCCTAGAAGGATACTTCATCAAACTAAAATAACTCCTAAAAGGGCATTAAAAAAAATTCTACAGACTTGTCATACACTGTCAGAGGCATTGTGCTCTCAGCAGTTCTCTCATAACACAGTAACAGTGATGTTATGACATGTATACTTACAAAAATGAAATGTTAATAAATTGCCAGTTACTTCATATCCAAAGAAAGATAAACAACACAAGGAAAACCTTCTAGAATACCACTATAACTCCTATTTAAAGCTACAAGATTTTCCATCCTAACTTAGAACACCATTATGATCATATGGCTATTTGAGAATATCAAATAATCTTTCAGTCTTAACTTGGAACACCATTAGGATCGTACGGATATTTGAGAGTATCAAATAAGCGATAAGATTTTGGATAAAAAAGCATTGAATCACAAACACTTGTTGATTGTGAATCAATCTGTACAAGTGCTTTAATCATCAAATGTTGCAACAAGCCAACAAGTTGCTGCAAGCACCAAGAAGACCAAATGTTCCGTGTTTGGGTTGCCGAAGGAGAAGCCCATTCCATGTGCAGTACTGCTGAGAAACACCCAAGGCGCAGGACAGGGTTTTAAGACACCAAACAATTATGGTGCTAGTTTGTATTCTCCACTATTTGAACCTTCCTGTTTCCTACCCTTCTGATCAGTCAATTTTTCCTGAAGTACAATAATTTCTCATCTAGGCATCTAGCTATGCAGTATATATGCTCTGTTATGAGCAGTTTGTTTCTCGCACAACTGCAAACCAGCAATCGCTCACACACCCCTCAGTCCCTCACACACCCCTCAGTCCCTCACTTCTCTATGGATCAACCCCTGATCAACCCAAACGGCCAAACTAATCTAATAATAACGCCTGAAATAAACACTCTCTTTAAGAAGCTTGTTCGAGAAACACACGTCTGGCGCCTAGTTACACTGCCGTACGCCATTCTTGACGGCAAGATACAACGATATATGCACAAATCGGACGATACAGCAAATCCCTCGATGAGAAAACCACCACAAATCTTGAAGAGAAAAATCTTTGGGGTTTACATCGCACCGATTAGTACGAAGAAACCGCTGGTGGAATCGAATCAAGAAAACGAAAAGGAGGAAATTGGAACAACAGGTGGTCTGCAAAGACGGGGGCTTTCAGGTGAGACCGACGGATGAACGGAATGTTACCTCTTGTCGGAGAAGGCGCCGCCCTTCTGGCTAAGGAAGGAGCGGAAGAGGGGAGAGTTCACGTCGTAGATCATCTTTCTTCTCCTTTCTTCGCCGCCGCCGATGAAAGCCTGCTAGGGTTTATGGGAGATGTCGATTCGAGAGCCACACGCTGTATCTAGCAAGTAGCAACCCCAAAACGTGAACGGTTATTCTATTTTATTGGGAGACCGAAATACTTTTTTACTGGAATGGCCGTCCGGACTCGACGCTGGGCAGTGCAGATGGGCCCTAACTGGCGGGCCGGCCCGAGGCACTGACCAACCACAGAGCTGGCTGATGGATCCTGCCTTGCGGGCTGACCAGGGGCACGGACCGGTTGGTCCGGCCCGATCTAGACATAACACGTACTGTTTATAGGTCGAACTGTTTGTGGGAGTTGTCGATTTGAGAGCCACACGCTGTATCTATCAAGTAGCAACCCCAAAACGTGAACGGTTATTCTATTTTATTGGGAGAATGAAATACTTTTTACGAGAATGGACCGTCCGGACTCGACGCTGGGCCATCCGGACTCGACGCTGGGTAGTGCAGATGGGCCCTGTCTGGCGGGCCAGCCCGAGGCAGTGACCAACCGTAGAGGTGGTAGATGGATCCTACCTTGCGGGCTGACCGGGGGCACGGACCGGTTGGTCCGACCCGATCCAGACACAATACGCACTGTTTATGGGTCGAACCAGCACAGCACGAAAGCTCGTGCCGTGCTTGAGTTGTCTCACTAGCACGATGTGCCATCTCGGCACGACACAAATAGTATCAGGCCGTGCTAGGCACGGTATAAGCCCGACACGGCCCGTGTAGCCCGATTACGAAGAGACCGAGGGAGGCCGCCAGGCCGGCGACGGCGAGGGAGGGCGGAGGAGGAGGGCGGCACCGGCGCGGAGCAAGGAGATAGCGGCGGGGCCGGGTTGGGAAGGGGGAGGAGGAAAGGAGGAGGGCGGCGTGTCCGGCTCGGGAAGGAGGGGAGGAGGGAAGAGGCAGCAACCGGAGGCCGGAGTGGAGGGAAAAGAGGGAGGAGGAGGGCGGGACATCGCTGGCACGGAGGAAGGAGAAGGTGGCGGGGGGCGCGGGGGCGCGGGGATGGCTCGGGAAGGGAGGTAGAGGAGACGAAGTCGTAGAGGGGAGGAAAAGGCTGGGGTGGAGGCATAGAGGCGGGCGAAAGGGCTGTGGCGATGGCAGCGTCCGGCATGGCGCTACCATTGGTCATTCTTGTGGACGTCTTTATCTGCCTGCACTGCCTGGCGAGTGGGCGACCAAGGGCAGGCAAGGGGGGAAAAGAGGAGGAGGGTAGGCAGCCAGGCAAGGGCTCGTGGGTGGTACCTGGCATGGCACGGCCCAGGTAAATTTGACCGTTGGGCGTTTTTGCCTATTTTTTGCCATTTTTTACCATTTGACAAATTAAATATAGCAAAAAAATCAAATAATCCAAAAAAAATTTCTATAAATAGACATCATGCCCCCATTCAACACTCATCTATTCCTCATTCTCTCTTTGAAATTCAGTTGTGCAAATTCAAATTCGTGTCGAGCTAATTTGGCAAATTTCAAAAAAAATTATGCCAAATTTTAGAAAATTCAGTTTTCGACAGCAAATCAGCAAAAGAGGTGCAATACTTTTTTTGCATACTTTATTGTTAGTGTTTGTTATGCTAAGATGAAAATAATAATAGTGTTAGTTTCGATTTTGCTGTTTTTGTTATGGATAGTTACGATATATTTGCTCTTGCTGATTACAGACTTTCACAGGAGGATGTTGCATCCATGGAGACTGCTATAGCTGCCACAAACCAATCGAAGTTGTTATCGGAAGGGCAAAGTGGAGTTCCGTCGTCAAGCTCCACGATAGCATCTTCGTCGACGACTAACGAAGCAAAGAGGTCGAGGTCGTTTACATCGGGAGTGTGGGAGAATTTCGACAGGACAACCAAGCCAGACACATACACAGGGAAATCAGGTACCATATGCTATTTGCATATTTTTGTCGTAATGAATTGTCCGCAAGGTCTATAGGTGGAACGGGGCACCTGCTTAGACATGCTACAAGTTGTAAGGCTAAGCAAGGATTGGTGTTGAGGCAAACGCAGTTGCAATATAACCCCAACGGTACGGTACGTAGCTGGGACCACAATCCTGAGGTAGCCCTTGAATCTTTCTGTCATTTAATTGCTTCTGAGGATTTACCGTTAGGCTTTGGAGAGTCTACTGTTTTCCAAACTTACATTAGGACTACGTATAATCCTGGATTTTATGTCGTTTCTAGATAGACAACAACTAGGGATCTCGTAAAATACTACAATGAACGTCGTTATAAAATAAAGAACTATTTAGTACGTGCTCATTTTCGGTAGCCCTAACCTCGGACATATGGAGTTGTCATGCTAGGGAGGATTATCTTAGTGTAGTTGCTCATTATATAAATGACGACCGGGTAATAGAGAAAAGAATTATACATTTGAAATTAATTGATGTAGCAGACATGGTGAGAATATTGCGAACTGTATTATCAAAGTAGTGGAAGACTTTGGTCTTACAGATAAAATATTCTCAATTACTTTAGACAATGCCGCTTCGAACTCTAGGGCCATGGATATTCTTACTCCAGTATTGAGTACATACACTGATTCCATCTTGCTACATGAGCGATGTGTTTGTCATATTATTAACCTTATAGTCAAATATAGTTTGAAGAGGTTGAATCTGTTTATTAAAACTTTTCGTGATGCGATTTCTTTATTGAATAATTCTAACGTAAGAATAGCAGCATATAACAACTTCTGCAGGGCGATGGGTGTACGTCCAAGAAAGTTTGGTTCGGACATGGAGGTAAGATGGAACTCTACTTATCTTTATGCTTAAGAGTCTTTTACCATATAAGAGCACTTTTGTGTTTTTCACTCAAATGAGCTATCGAGCCTTGTTGTATGATACTATTGGTGAGTAACATTGCTTCGTTGCAGAGAAGATACTACATTTTTTTGAAATTTTTTATGAGGCCACTATTGCTTTGTCTGTTGTCTACTATCCAACATCTCATATTATTATGCATGTATTTTACATATTTCAACTCAATTGAAAATGTATGAAAATGACTTTATTTTATGCCATGTTATTGTTGCTACGAAAATTAAATACACTGATTCCATCTTGCTACATGAGCGATGTGTTTGTCATATTATTAACCTTATAGTCAAATATAGTTTGAAGAGGTTGAATCTGTTTATTAAAACTTTTCGTGATGCGATTTCTTTATTGAATAATTCTAACGTAAGAATAGCAGCATATAACAACTTCTGCAGGGCGATGGGTGTACGTCCAAGAAAGTTTGGTTCGGACATGGAGGTAAGATGGAACTCTACTTATCTTTATGCTTAAGAGTCTTTTACCATATAAGAGCACTTTTGTGTTTTTCACTCAAATGAGCTATCAGAGCACTGACTGTATGATACTATTGACTGAGTAACATTGCTTCGTTGCAGAGAAGATACTACATTTTTTTGAAATTTTTTATGAGGCCACTATTGCTTTGTCTGTTGTCTACTATCCAACATCTCATATTATTATGCATGTATTTTACATATTTCAACTCAATTGAAAATGTATGAAAATGACTTTATTTTATGCCATGTTATTGTTGCTACGAAAATTAAATACCTTAAATATTAGAGAGAAATCCCTTTTCTATATGCATTTGCATTTATTTTAGATCATAGAGGTAAAATTGATGCATTTGCTAATGTTCTTGATCTTCTTAATGATGCTACAAGGCTAGACTATTCTAATTATTTTGCAGAAGTTCGTTCTCGGTTACACGAGGTTTACCAAAGGTATAAAAATAAGTTCTAGGAAGTCCGCCTGCAACGACCTCTAGTAGCCACCGCCTCAAGTAGGAAAACAAATATGTGGGGAAAAGATCTTCGGTGGCTCGTCCTCAAGGTCTAGGTCTTCTTTCACGACGCCACCTTCTCAACAAAGTCCAAGAGGACCAAGACCAACCTCTCACCCAAGGAGTGGGGAACTATCCGCCTATCTAGACAGCGATACGTGGATTTCAACTCTGAAAACTTTGAAATTTTGCACTGGTAACTTGAGCATAAATTAGCATATCCCGTGCTATCCATACTTCTTGTCTCGACAGTTTTCTACGAGACTGCTCTCAGTCTTTCTAAAAGAATACTAGAGAAGAGAAGAACACATCTCACAAGTGAGATGGTGGAGATACTTCTAACTATGAAGGACTAGGTACAAGCTGATTCACGAACACAACACTCTATGGAAGATTCAAAGTTGTTGGAGGAATTCGTAAATCTGTACCTAGACAACGACATGTAGAACAAGAATGTATGTAGAGCTATAGGTTGTACTCTTTTTCCTTTGCCAAGATTTTCTCATTTTGAGTTTCTTACTTGGCGAAGGTTTTAATGAGATAGCCATTTGAACATTAATAAAACTCTTTATTACATTTTCAATATGTTTGTCTCATTTTTTTTATTTTTCATATCTATTTCTGAATTCTATACATTTTATGATTTTTTGGGGATTTTTTTATTTTTGGGCCAAACGGGCTAAATGGGTCAGCCTTGGCCTACTGGGCTAAACGGGCTCGTGCCGGCCCAGCATGGCACGAACGGACAATGGGCCATGCCTGGGCCGCCTCCCCTGCATGTGGGCTTACATAGCACAACCCATCTAATAGCTGGACCAGGATGGGCCGGGCTGAGATGGGCCAGGATGGCTTGGGCCTGTGCCGTGCCGGGCCGGGCTGCCCATGTAGCTACCACTAATGTTGGGACTGTTTGATTGGAGGCCCTATGCCCGGTAAAAACAATTTCATTATTATTTCAAGATGCTGCTAAAATATTGGCTTGCCTGGCAATCTATATATACTAAACAATTAATCTCCACTGTTTGTAGTCAATGTATTTCTCTCTTCGACAGGGAAAAAATGGGCCATCTTCTCTCTCCTCTTGTGTTGTCACGTCATCTCAATATGTATTGAATGATCGAACTAGTGATTCTACCCGAAAAACTAGTCCGATAAAGCAAGGATTATTTCAGAAAGAAACGGTGAAAAAAATATTTAATGCATAATCTGTGTGGACGTAAACTTCAACCACGACCTTGCCATATGAGAGGTTCACAACTACCACCTGCGCTACACTCATTTGGTGTTTATTAATGTGGGGAACTTATATTAAAACACTTTTTCTAGCTCACAGTCATCTGCTTTTGTTTGAAGTCGCAATCGATTTTCCAGCCTTCGAATATGCACCAAGATTCGTGCGACTTGCTGGGTTGTTGGGATTGTATGAAACTCAACCCGTTAAACACTCTCTCCTTCACCGTCTTCCCACCCCACCTCAAATTGACTCCATCACTCCTCGGTCTTCACAGTCTTCCCCACCCGCTCCAAATTCATCAGTCATGGAGGTTTTCGCCCCAGCGTCGTTCTCCTCGACGCTCTCCTTGTGCTATCCTCCTCTATCCTCCAGCACATCCGTGCTTACCCCCTGATCCAGTGCACTCAAATCCCGCTGGATCTGAGCTTGGCGACGATCGACCATGCCGTCATGCGCCGCAAGAATGCGACGTGGAGCTCAGGGGCTGCCACCGACCTCCATATGTGTTGCTGTTGCCCACCAAGCATCATCGCTACCGCCTATTTCTCCCCCTCCATACATCTTCATCCACATATCCACGGCCACCCACCTCGCCACCGCCACCATTAGCACCGCTACGGGTCCTTACCACCAACTTCGATGATTACGGCCGTTAGGATCCGCCGTGGTATCTCCTCCATTGTCGGTCTGCTACACCTTCGAACCATCGCCGGGATCGATGACAACAAGTTCTGATCCATCGATATCTTCCATGCCCATGACTTCTTCCTCTCCACCGACGACCTCCACCTCTGAGCTAGTGACCTTGACATCATCATCTTCACCAACTCTGTGGTCCCCTCATCTCGGTTGATTCTCCATTCCCTTCCTATTATTTACTTTATGTGAACCTTAATTGTTGTTTGTTACTGTTAATTACCTTACTATTGCATGTAGACTATGGTTGTGGATCTATGCATTATGATGTATGTGTGAATACGAATCTTCATTATGTTTTTGTGCTCTGTTTGTAACTAGTAGTTGTAATCTATGAATTGGTTATTGTGATCTATGTTAGGCTGTGTTTGTGATCAGATGTTGGTAGTAGCATGAAGTAGCACAGAGTTGTGATCCATGTTAATTTCTTGTTTTAGTTTTATTTGTAGTTGTTGTGCATGTGCTTTTGAGTTTCTGTGTCATCAGTTAGTTTGTGAGTCGTTCATGTTAACTCATGTGTATGCGAGTGCTTCCGTATATGTTTAGATGTCAGTCTGTTCTGTATCTGTTACTAAGTGTAGTTTATGTGTCTGTTAGAACACCTTAGCTAGTTGTCGGTCTTTTTCCCATCCTTTCGTCTTGACTCCCGTCGTGCTTTGCTTCCCAACTCACCTGTTACTTTCTCCCCCTGCCCGTTGTCTTGCATTTGGTAGTTAGTTAGTGTTGTTAGGTCGTAATTACACATAAGTGCAAGTTCATTTTGAGTCATCCTCTTATTTTGAGGCCACCTTTTCTCTTGCGAATTGAGAAAGATATTTTGTCAACATAATCATGTTGGACACCTTCAATTGTATTGTTACACAATATTATATTTATTACAGTATCATATCATGTGCAATTTCTTTGTTGAGTGCATGCAATTTTTATGCAGTATAGTAATTTTCATGAAAATTCTTTATAGATTTTTTTCCTTTGCAAAATATCTAAAGAAACATACCTATGGATATACCCTAAGAAAATATAGACAAATTACAACTTGAATACCAGTATAATTAAAATTTCAGTGTCAAATAATGTGCAATTTTAGTTCATAGTGAGCACAAATTAGTTTTTTACTCATCTTTAGTTGAATGTTGCATTCCTTTTCTTTTCTATTGTGACTGGGATGTGTTGATGCTCCTTAATATGGAAGTGATCTATGAAAATAACTATCATATTCCAACTTGCACACCATTTTAAATAAAAGTGCAATGGTGAATTATGTGTAATATTAATACAACTTGCGTGCAAATTCTTCTATTGTTATATTAAGTACGTTTGTTTGAAGATTGATAGTACTGCTGTATGGTATTATGCTTACCTCTGTATTTTCCTTGCAAATGTTCGGATGTTGTTTCTTCATCAATATTATTAGCATGAACCTGATTCTGGTAAAAATTTGAATTGAAGTTGTCAACTATTTCCAGTGTCTTTTTTCATACAATACACAATAGCAGTAATTTTACCTCCATGTTGATTGTAGTTCTCCCTAAATTGATAATTTGAAAGCCCACAAAAGATTATAATAACTATGGATGTCAACATAAACTTGTATTTGTTTATGTATTTTGTTTCTTTAAATTGCAAGGGTTCACCAAGAGTACAAAATTTGTCTATATTATAGTCTAATTTTTTTTTCCTTTTTCTAGGTTCACCAAGTTTGGATAATTTTGTCCAAATTATATTTTTTCTATCTATTTTCAATCTGAAAATGGCCCACCTAACTTATGTATTTGTCTTTATTATTTTTCAGGGTTGTTTTTGTTGGTTATTGTAGGGGTTCACCAAGCCTAACATATTTCTATATATATTACAAATTATTTTATTTCTGTTTTCTGACTTTCACGCTTTTAGTCCCTACATCATCAAGTAGAAGATTGTAACTTCAAATCCGCATCGGCAAGGAAGTCGATATAAATATGACTACCCTTCATCATAAATTATAATATTGTACACATGTGTTTGCGAGATATAAATAAAAAAAAGTTCTATTTGGTCGTCTTCGTTGTAGAGATGTTGACCCACCTTTGTTATATTTTTATAGCTCCATCCTTGCTTGTATGCTTTGATTTGTCCTTCTCTCTGCCTCCAGCAGTTAACCAACATATATGTGATTACCTAGCATATGTATGTAGTATATCGAGTAGCATGGCCTTTTGTTCTCATACTTGACAAGAATATTTCTTCCTCAGTTGTCACCCTTCATTGGATATGTAGGCCAGTAGATAATAGAGATGGTATTGGTCAAAATTATAGTGATATAGAGATATATGGTTTTGTTTTTTAGAGTAACCAAGCAACTTGTATACTGAGTAACTCCAGCTGTTATGCTGATGCAATTATGTATAATCTATTCTCTCCATCTTGGTTTTGCATTGTGGTTTCTTTATCCTTTGCAAATACCCACCACAGAAAATATTGCACAGTTAGCAAGTTAAAATTGCAGAAATAAGTAATTTGTAATATTATAGAATCTTTATTGCAATTTTGTAGTCTTTTTATCAAGCGATTCCACTTTTGAGTGGATTAGTTGGGTTGTCTTCTTTTAGAGTTCACCTAGGTCAGCAACATTATGTCTTGCTTATAATTATTTTTTCTATGCATGTGGTTTGCATTGCATTTTAATTTGGCCAATCTGCATTTCAGCAATGAACATTACCATGTTGTTAATGTATACAGATAAAATGTTAGAATAAAAGTTACATTCTCATTCATTTTCCAATTTTAGTTCATTGTATCTACAACTTTTTTAATGCTTTTGTAATGGGTCATTTTATATGTTTTAAATTTGATTTATGTTTTATGTTAGCATTCAGTTACTTAAGAAAATTTATGTCTTCCTTAGTTTCATTTTTTATTATTCAGAATGTTACTTTCTTTGTAAGGGTTCACTTAGTTTAGGTCCTTTCTGTCATTCTCTTTTTATTATCAGTTTTTGACATTTGATGCGCTTGCAAGCACACCTCGTGGAGAAATCTGCTTCAGGGGAGAAATATTATTCTCATGATACTACATGTGTGAGGACCTTACAAAGGAGTTTTTGGCGCACTTGGCACCGTTGGCGCGTCAATTAACAAAAATAGCCCTTTCTCCGAATCAATTGCAAAAATAGCACCACATACAAGCAGGGACGCGACATGTGTCTTGTTCGGGCCCTTAGGGGCGGGACTTGCCTCCACTGTGCCCCTGGGGCCCGGACATGCCTCCACCATGCCTATAGGGCATGAAAATAGTCTCGTTCGGTTCCTAGGGCACGAACAAGCTCTCGTTCACACACCAGGTGCGCGGATTCTCTTTCATCCAGAAAAGTACTATTTGTATGAATTTTTAAATATATAAAATGAGCTTCAAAAATTATCAAATGTTTTGCGGAGGCTCGTGACATAACGTACTTGCTTGTGTAATGTTTCCATAATTTTATATGGTCTGAATTTTTCTAGAAAATTCGTTTAAGGCTACTATTTGTTGGAATTTCTAAATATAGAAAATGAGCTCCAAAAAATTATGAAATTTTTTAAGGCTCATTACATAGTGTACTTGCTTGTATAATTTTTCCAGCATTTTATATGTTCTTAAATTGTCCCAAAAATTATGGTTTTATGTCTCGAAAAATAGAGCTTTAGGGAAATTATGGTTTTAGGTTTCAGAAATTACGGTTTCATGACTTCATGTGAATGGTTATCAGGTGTTTTAGGGTTTTGTGTGTTAGGGTCTAAGTGCAATAAAGGCTATACATTTGTCAACATTACGACGGCAACCCAGAGAAGTGCTCTGTAACACCCTGACCCAAAATCGGCTCAATGACCAGCCCATCGTGGGGCGGACCCGCGCACACATAGCACCTCACTTACACTTTCGTCCTCGCTTTGTGTAAAAGGGTTAACCCGGAGGTGCTACGTTTGTATCTAACATGCATTATATACTATTACAACTCACTTGAGACAAGCAATGTGGGACTAATCCCACCACACAACTCCTCATGTGCCACATGGGCCACATTACGAGCAGGCCGGGGTCTTACATTCACCCCCTTAAGGGCTAACGTCCTCGGCAGCATACCGCATACGCGACAAATGCCCAGAACCACCCCTCAGTACACGTCCGTACGTCTAGTGCCGACACATATGCCATGTCGTGTGTCCACTCCGGGCCCACATATGCTATGCGCCATATGCCTGCGCCTCTGTCCTGCACGGGCCCGTGCAGCGAAGGTTGATGCTCTGATACCATCTGTAACACCCTGACCCAAAATCGGCTCAATGCCCAGCCCACTGTGAGGCGAACCCGCGCACACATAGTGTAATATCCCGGAAACAAATCGGTAATTAGAGAATCAGCCGGGAGGAGAAAAAGGCAATTAAAGGAGTAGGAATTTCTGAATAAAAAAGGGGTTTTCTGCTTTTATTCGACAACTTAGGCCTGGGCCGCGGCCCAGGAGGGGCCCAAGTGTGGCCGGCCATAAAGGGGGGTTCCCACCCCCCAAAACACTAATGCCCCACCCCGTTCCCCTTTTCACCCCTAGTGGCCGCCGCCTCTCCCCACCTCTCCCTGCTGTGCGCCGCTTTACTCGTCAGATTTGGGTACGTTACGTTCATTTTCTGACCTGATCACCTCTTAGAAAGTTGTAGGTATCGTCTTTATCTTTCTTTTGGCACCGAGATCATCTAATTTCGACTTACAGTTTAAGAGTTATGATAGTTTTACCGCGATAGTCCAGGAGGGTTGACGTGATTTGGCAGATTGTCTTGTCTGGCCAATTTGAATTTTTTAGAAGCCGAATCAGAAATGCCTCTCAAACTTAATGTTGTAGATAATTCTGTAAGATTTCCAAGTTGATAAAGAACATTTTTGTTAGAGTTGCCAATCAAAAGTTATGCAAGTTTTACCATTGCTATTTTCTGTCTGTCAGATTGTTAGGATAGAGATCTTCACCTGAATATTAGGACTAGTAGGAGGCCGAATCAGGGGACTTGCCCAACTAGACTATTGTAGCTGGTTTTGTCATGATTCCATAGAGCCCAAGATCACCCTGTTCTGAGTTGCTTAGCAAAAGTTATGGTAGTTTTGGTGCTCTATCCAGAGAACCCGACGTAAAAATTGATATTCTGTAGATTGGCTTGGTAGGGATAGTTTATGGCAGAATCAGAAGGGTTCCCCAACTAATTTTATTTAGGTAATGTAATTACCTTTCCAGAAAGTCCGAGAACACGTAATTTGGATCCCGGTAGTGAAAGTTATGAATTTTATAAGTTGACTGTCCACTGAGAGGACAGATCGACGTTTCGGATTTGGGGTTGGAAACGAGTTAGACCCTTTCGCGAGTTCGAGTAGGTTGTTATATATATTTTTTTGCTTGGGCCCGCTACTGTCGCCTTAGTGTGCGTTAACTATTTATTCAGGTGGTGGACGGGTCCCGGGGGCAGCGCCTTCTGCACGTCCCACGTTCTCTCGCGGTTAAGGCAAGTGTGATTATGGTTATATTAGATATTACCGAATGACTTGACCGATACATTCTATGGTTATTTATATTGTTCATGATTGATTTGGTCATATGTCTGATAATGAGCATGGACTTTATTGTTACGAGTTACGTGTTTATCATGGTTGCATTGAAAGTTGGAAGGACTATGCTTGTGAGTTTTGTAGTATGAGTAGGATATTCATATGCAATGTTGTTATGGATGTATATTGTTGTCAAATGGAGAATTCATACATATGCATCATGTAGTTTATTGAAGTCTTTGCCATGTGTTGATCAAGCCAGAGTTGGGCCCCCGTCATGTTGGTGACGGGCAACAGGTTCCCATGCTTGAAGAGCATGGGCAAGGCTCCTCATACTTGCAAAGTATGGGCAAAGGTCCCTGTGCCAGATGGCACAGGCATGGGTGTGCATCGACGGATGCGCACTTTGCATTACCGGTAAAATGCAAAAAAGACAAAGATAAAGACAAAGAGCATAAAGAGCATATGAGCAGGTTGCATGTCATGTGTATGTGGTTTATTCGGTGAATAGATTTGTGATGTATAATTGATGGGTTTCTTTTTTATACTGTTGTAACCAATTATTATGCTTGCTGAGTCTTTGAACTTACCCCTTGTTGTTTGTTGTGTTTTAGGTACCTGTATGAGATTGGTATGCATGGGAGAAAGGAAGGGCTAGGGTAGTTGCACGCTCGCACTATATACACACAAGAGAATAAAAGGAAAATTAATTTAGTAGATGGATGAATTACCTAAAATTCTGCTTACGATCATTACTTGATTGGATTAGACTGTAATAAAGGAGTTTAAAAATTGGATACTTATGATCTACTTTCAGATGTCTATTTGACAAAGATGAATAGCCTATGTGGGTTATGTTTGGATCATTTTTTTTAACTAGACTACCTCTTGTTTTATTTGCTTGTGGGAACCTCCAGTATAGTAACTATACAAAGGAGGTTCTGCCGGAATTTGGTAAAGAGTTTTAGTTAATTATGTTTATCTTGTTATTTTAGTAGCATTCCAAGCTCATGTTGGGCTGGGGCGTTACAGTTGGTATCAGAGCGGCCTTTAGGTCCGTGGTGAATAGGTTAGTAACTTAAATAACTTGATTTGCTAAAATTTGTTAATGGTTAATTAACTTAAAACTTGACACACTGTGCACAGTAGATGGGAATAGGCAAAGCATTGCATTTACATTTCTGTGATATTGTATTGATGATTACTGGTATGAATTTAGCATGATTGCTAATTAATTGATTATCCTGGGTTATGTGTAAGGATGGCTGATGTTGAAAGGTTGAGGTCGTGGTTGTGACCCCGGGCTTTACCAGGTTACACCACCGTTCGTAGTAAGAGAATAGTGAAGTGGTTACCTCGGATATCTTAGTACAAGCGTTGAAAGTGATTATCTGTAGAAAAGTTGCTCTCTTCGTTGAATTTGAATTTTGATCAACTCTAGTCCAATTGTGGCTGATGAATTTCCATTGGGTTATTAGTTCATTGCGGTTGATGTTCGATTTGAGAAAGGTTGATGTGTTTCCATTGGTTT
This sequence comes from Hsuehochloa calcarea, assembly GCA_036346395.1. Taxonomy (NCBI): domain Eukaryota; kingdom Viridiplantae; phylum Streptophyta; class Magnoliopsida; order Poales; family Poaceae; genus Hsuehochloa; species Hsuehochloa calcarea. Next base: position 18,510,328 of record CM070616.1, read on the forward strand.
AATTTGTCTCTTAAAACCACTATTATTTCACCAATTGTTGAATTACCCTTACGAATGGTAAACTTGGTTAATTGTCAAGGTTGACCTTTTGTGAGTTTTGTCTTTCTTAATGGTAAATGTGACCCATTTATTTCATTTGATGATTTGGATAATGAAAGTTTGCTTTTGCAAGTCTTTTAGTATGTGGAAGTTTTAACTCAACGTAACTCTTTTGGGTATTATGAGTGTTGAAGTTGAATGGTTCTCTTTTATGAAAGAAAATGTTAAATCCTTTAGCGATGTTTTCTCGTGGTTAAGTGAGAGGTTACAATCAAAGAAATTAATGGATATGATATGGGTTATCAGCCTGGGTTTGCACTGTGGTGCATAATAAATCCTAACGAGTACCCTTGGAAGTGAAATCGGATATGTCGATATTGTCCTCTAGTAGTTCTTGATGAGCTGTGAATATGAGTGTGACTATACTTGGTTGGAATCAATAGAGTTATTAAAAGTGTGGAACATTGATGAAATGGTTGATAATTAGAATTGCGTAGTTTGCTAAACTTGTTGGATTATTTGGTTTCGATGGGATAAACTAATTATGTAGAATGAGAAATATAAGGATTTGCTCGACTGTTGTCTCAGTAGATAATGATATGGAATTTTCTTTGATTGGCTATTTGATGATCTTATGTATGTCTGTGGGAATACAAATAGAGAAAGGACCATGAATTCATCCATGGTTGGGTAATCACCAATGGTCTATGATAACCTCCAGATTGAAATTATTGTGTACTAAATTGGTGTGAGCATTCCTAATAGGTGAAGGGTTGACCTTTTGAAAGTGATTTACCAGATTGAAATCATGTTCCTTCAATTCGTCCTTGTGTATCATCTCCAAAGGTGATGAAGTCATCACCTGTTGCCCGCGTGAAAGAGGTGAACCATTTTAAGTTTCCGGTCATGTGGCGTGAACATCCGGAGTCAACGAACCACGTGTTCTTCCCCTTTCTGCGGTAATCCTGAAAATCAAGGAACAGAAGAACGATGTGTCTCAATACTGGGGTTAGATAAACAAGATTTAGGAATCCAGTACTGAGACACACGTCTGAAAGGAGTATACAAACCAGAAGTACTATCCTTGATTTTATCTAGAATTACATTATGAGCAATGTTTAAATTAACATGGGAATTAAAGCGTCGGCGGTCGGACGGCGTTGTCTTTGTGGTCGACCGGTGACCAAATCGGTCGATCGGTGACCACCAATGATCGAGCCGGAACTGAAGAACATGAGAATTAGGATATGTAGAAACATAATGATTATCATGTGAGAAAAATACTAATCCAGGTTTATTCCTTTCAGTGTTACCATGTCTCATAATAGCTCTAGGTTGCCTGAATGAAATTCTATCAAGATTTTTCCTATCATTTTTCATGTAATACTCTGAAAATTAAATAAATATTAATAATCGCGTCGTAAGGGTCGGAGGGTAATTAATTAAATAGTAACAATAAATAATTAATTAATAAAAGCGTCTTAAGGGCTTGTGCGTAATTAAATAAAAGGAATTTGTGAAAATAGAATATTTCAGAATTTTTAAGAGCTATATAAATAGTTTGTGGATTTTTAGAAAACCCTAGCAGCTATTCTGGTCTTCTGTTTTTTCCTCCGCCGCCTCCATTTTTTCTCCAAGCCGACGCCGAGCAGCCGCCAGCTTTTCCTTTGCCGCCGCTTGCTCGTGCATCTACGTTCTGTTATTGGTATTCTTGAGCTTTTGCTTGGCCATTGGTCGCGCGCGTTGATTTATTTGAATCTAGCTGCGGGTGGTGTGTGGCATGTCTTCTTGCAGCGTCTTTGTCGCTATGCGATTCTGCTGGCTGATCTGCCGGCCGCCACTGCGCTGCCAGCGTGGAAGCCGCCAAGTCTTTGCTTCTGCTTGCGCGTGCCTTCTTCGATCTCTTGTCCTTGTTCTTGCGCGACCCGATGAGCGAACCGGCCGAAGATTTCTGCTGCAACCGATTGCAACTGCTGCTGCCGCGTGTGCGTCGACGTCGTCGCGTGGAGGTTTGTTGCATGTTTTCTCTGGTTTGCTAGACGCTGTTAATTAGAGTTTATGATCCAGGTTAATTAGAGAAGCTGATTTATAGATCTGTTTAGCTGCTGTTATGTTGTACAATTTATTCGGGTGTCTTAATGGCAAATTTTGGAAATCTCATCTACTAGTTAATTGTAGATAATTTCGATAGCTTTCTTTAGCATAGTGAATCATGTCAATCGGACAAGTAGATTGTGAGTTATGATTTTCGGAAGACCGCTGTTTTTACGGTTGTCGCCTTTCGGCGCTGTTTTGGTAGGGTGGTTATTAAAAATAGTAAACAGATTAATTAGTGTTTTTGATCTACATGAAAGTTGTAGATAATTGTCCAATGGTTCTGTAGAATCTGAGAACGCGAAATTTGGTTGAGTAAAACAAAAGTTATGAATTTAGTAAGACAGCTGTCCCGAAGCGGACAGATCGGCTTTCGGGGCTAAATACGGAGGGTTAGATGATTTAATTAGAAGTCTTCGTAATCTAAGAAAATGTGGATAATTTTATAAAGAATCCAGAATGGGGTGGTTTGTGGTGATCGGACTTTCGAGTCAAAAGTTACGCTCTTTTTAGTAACCGGACAGCTATGGGTAACTATTCGGTACCGGCGTAACGTGGTATATTTGGGGACGTGTAGGAGCGATGTATATTGATTGCTATTCTTATGATGCTGTAGCTTGTATTGAGATGTGTGTATTTAATGTAGGAGAAGCGTCGTACTTGTTGCCATCTGCTAGCCAAATTGTGCGTCGCAACTAGTAAAGGCAAGTGCATGGTAGACAGCGATCAATGATCGATCACTGTTTTCTTTATCTTCTATTACCATTATTGTTGTGCTTTTATTTGGTTTAATTGCAAACAATGAACTGGTATGTTTATATCTTTGTTGACAAGCATGATGGAAAGTTGAATATGATGTTTATGATGGAGGTTGCATGTTTGCATTCATAAGCATCTTTGCATAAGAGAAGGTGATCATGATTGATCACAACTCCACGGGAGTGGAGGAGGTCCCCGATCCTTGAGGAGGAACGGGCTTGAGAGTGAATGTTGTCGCGAGCATTCACTCACGCTATACCGCAGATCACATAAAAGAAGTGCATGTGGACATGTAGAATAGAGTTGCATTGGTATTTGAGATTGATGAATGAGAATGTTAATAGAAGTCTTGTGATGATAATGAAGTTAATGAATCTTGATGATTTATTATTGTTCGTTGTTTATGGATGTGTTTGTTTGAGTCGTGGACTCACCCTTGCTCTATTGTTGTCTTTAGGTGATCTTCGAGGATGCCGTAGCTGAGAGCGATTAGAGCACATGGACATCACATGATCATTCGCCATGATAATCGTTTCATTCAATATTGGTTTACACTTGGACATGTTAGAGGTTGATTAATGTTTAGGACAATGGTTGGACTAGACTATTTGCTTTATTAATTTGGATTCATTTGGTTGATGCTGCTTTGGATTATTTGCCTGGTTATAATTCCCATTGCTTATTTATTGTCGCTTGATCCATAATTATGAATGTTATATTGTGATCCATGGATATGATTATCATTGTTTTCTTGCTGAAATTTTATAGTGTGTCAATATTTATTAGTTGGAAGAGTAGTGTGGTGGCATTCTAGGCTCAGTGTTGGGTGGGTGTTCTGATTGGTATCGAGCGGGCTTTAGGTCCGTGGTGAATAGATTAACAACTTAGGCAAACTAAAATTGTTAAAATTTGTTTTAGTTTAGTAAATCAACTAAAATTTGCTAATGGTTAACTAACCTAAAATTTGACACACTAGTGCACAGTAGGTTAGAGAGAGGTACGATTATATTTTTACGCTTCCGTTATGTTGTTTATTGATGAAGGAGTTTATTTTGATCTTTGAACTCATTGTGTATTGTTGATTGTGGTTGATAGCTATGCCGAGGGGTAGAGGACGTGGTCGTGGTGGCGCGCGCGAGGTTCCGTGGAGCCACCTCCGTAGCGTATGAGTCTCAGGCGAGGGGTTCTTTGTTGACCCGCCTCGGTTGTGGTCGAGGATGAGACCCCGCTTTCTTGAGAGAGTTGGTAGGAGAGATCCGTGCTCTTCGTCAACAGCGCCGGCCCACATTCTTCGCGGCATCTGTTGTTGCTCTGTCGCACATCCACCGGTTCTGAGCGCGGATGTCACTTCGAGTGGATGGGGTTGAGGTTGGATCCGTTTGACGGTCTGGCACACCGGTCCAAGCAATGGACCGGTTGCGCTACATGGAGAGGCGCTTTGGAGCTTTGGAGATGTCTTCACCTCGGAGGTCCGTTTTGTAGCCTTTCACCAAAGGGCAAGCAGATATTTGGTGGGAGGGCGTGTTGTCTTCGAGGACCGCGCTCAAGGTCGATCACTTGGGAGGACTTTGTTGATCGTTCAAGGGAAGTTCTACCCTACTCTTTTGTTGAGAAGATGGAGGTTGCCTTGACGACCTTTGCTCGGGGAAGAGGTCTATTCTTGAGTATGAGGTGAGTTCAACAACTTGGTTCGCTTGTTCCTTCAATGCGAACGATGATCTTCAAAGCCAAGAGGTTCCGTCGGGTCTCACTCGAGTACCGACATGTGTTGGGAGCTACTCCACTCTGTGACTACACTCTGTTGTGGAGCAAGCTAGGGGCATGGAGTTGGAGATGCACTCACAAAGGGCGCAAGCCTCGGTGGATCGGTTGATTCGGTGGTGACCGAAGAGGAGCTCTAGTGAGGAAGTGGGTGCGTTCGACACCGCTTTCAAGAAATTCAAGGAGGACCGCATCTTTTCGTGTCTAGCGATCGAGGCCGTTCCTTCTTGGCGCCTCGTCCTTTGCGTGTACTCAGCTCTTCGTCTGTCCCGTAGGCGGGGCATGCTTTGCTTTAAGTGCGGTGATGGACACCGCGCCGAAATGCACTTGACGGGTGATTGCCGTCAGTGTGGCCGACAGGGTCACAAGGAGCGGGTGTGTCGCCAGAACCCCGCTAGCGTGATCAAGTGGGAGCCTGTGCCATCGTCTTCTTCTTCAGTGGGTCCTGCTCGAGGATCTTTCCAGATGATGATCGCTCGCCAACGATGCCGCTTCCTTCGGCTTGGCGCCTCAAATAGTACTCGGCGGCCGCCACCTTCGCACCGCTTCAGTGCGACGACCGCTTTACCGCACCGCCACAATGATTGTTGGGGCTCGCCGCCCGCCGTCGTCTTCTTTTCGCCATGGCGCCACTCGAGTATACGCCATGCCTCTTGTAGAGTCCGCAGGTCGTCCTGACGTGGTGACAGGTACTTTGCTTGTGGATTCGTTTGATGCTTTAGTCCTTTTTGATTCGGGGGCTACCTTTTCGTTTGTTTCGACGGCGTTTGCTAGGAGAGCAAACTTGAGTATCTGATGGATTTCTCGATCGGTGTTAGTTAGTTCTCACGGGGTATTATTGCTAGCTCTACTGTTTGTCCTGGGTGTTCTATTGTTATTGATGGAGAGAAGTTCACGGCGAATTTGATAGTTATTCAAATGGAGCCGTTCGATGTTATCTTGGGTATGGATTGGTTGCACTCTTATCGAGCCGTGATATCCTGTTTACGTAGAAACGATCTCATGCGCACCCGTGCGGGAGACGTTGACCTTTCAGGGGAGTGCGCCTCCGCGCTCTCTTTCAATGTTGGTAGGACTGTTCCGGTCGCGTGCGATGGAAAATCGGACTTCTTTTAGCTCTTCCGAAAACCGAGTGTGGCTTCGCAGATTGAGGAGATTCCAGTGGTCGATGATTTTCGGATGTGTTCCCACCGAGCTTCGGGTTTGCCACATGCGAGGCGTGGAGTTTCGATTGATCTTGTTCCGGGTACTCGTCCCATCTCGATGTCTCCATATCGACTAGCACGTCCGTTTCAGGACGAGTTGAAGAAGCAATTGGATGAATTGTTGGCTAAAGGTTTGATCAGGCGTAGCGTATCGCCGTGGGGAGCTCCTGTTCTGTTCACAGAGAAGAAGGATGGGAGTTGGCGTATGTGTATTGATTACCGTGCGCTTAATGCAGTCACAATCAAGAACAAGTATCCATTGCCCCGCATTGAGGATTTGTTTGATCGGTTGAATGGAGCTCAAGTGTTCTCCAAGATTGATCTCCAGTCAGGGTATAATCAAATCCGTGTGCGTGAGCAGGATGTAGAGAAGACTGCTTTCTCCACCAGGTATGGGCATTATGAGTATAAAGTTATGTCTTTTGGATTGACTAATGCACCTGCCATTTTTATGGAAACCATGAACAACATGTTGCACGAGTATCTAGATGATTTCGTGGTGGTGTTTATTGATGATATTCTTATCTATTCCAAGACCAATGAGGATCATGAGCGTCATTTGAGGCTGGTTTTAGATACTTTGAGAGAGCACAAGTTCTATGCTAAGTTGAAGAAGTGTGAGTTCTGGATTTCAGAAGTGGGTTTTCTGGGTCATGTGATTAACCCTCAGGGTATTGCTGTTGATCCTAGCAAGGTCTCTACAGTGGTGGATTGGAAGAGGCCGACTAATGTGAAGGAGGTGAGGAGTTTCTTGGGTTTGGCTGGTTATTATCGGCGTTTTGTGCAGGATTTCTCTATCATTGCCAAGCCGATGTCTCAGCTTACTCAGAAAGGTGTGAGATTCCAGTGGACCGATGAGTGTGAGCGCAGTTTCTGCACTTTGAAAGAGAGGTTGGTGACCTCTCCTATTCTCACTCTTCCCGAGCCAGGGAAGCGGTTCACAGTCTTTTCAGATGCGTCTCGAGTGGGTCTTGGCTGTGTTCTCATGCAAGACGGTAAGGTGATTGCTTATGCGTCGAGGCAGTTAAAGAAGCACGAGCAGAATTATCCCACTCATGATTTGGAGTTGGTCATGGTTGTTTTTGCTCTCAAGATTTGGAGGCATTATCTATATGGCGAGCCTTGTGATATTTTCACAGATCACAAGAGTCTCAAGTATATCTTCACTCAGAAGGATCTGAATTTGAGGCAAAGGAGGTGGTTGGAGTTGATCAAGGATTATGATCTTACTATTCAGTATCATCCAGGCAAGGCCAATGTAGTTGCTGATGCTCTTAGTCGCAAGGCGACTCCTGCTACTCTAGATTGCCTCATTGCTGATTTTGATCGCATGGGTATATCCTATTGTTATGCGGGCACGACACATGTTGAGACTCGCTTGATTCTGAGTCGGCTATTCCGCATCGTGTGAAGCACAACAGAGTGACCGGTTATTACAGGAGGTTAGGAAGCGTCGGATGAAGGCAAAGAGAGTGATTTTAGCATGGATGATTACGGTACTTTGAGGTTTAAAGGCCGCCTTTGCGTGCCACAAAGGCGAGGTCAAAGATGATATTTTGAGGGAGGCACATCGCACTCGTACACTATTCATCCCGTGAGACTAAGATGTATCGAAATCAAAAGCGTAATTTTTGGTGGAAAAGAATGAAGGTGGACATTGCTAATTATGTGGCTTCTTGTGGTGTTTGTCGCCAAGTGAAAGTGAACACAAGCGCCCCGCAGGTTATTGCAGCCTTTGGAGGTACCCGGTGGCCTTGGGATGATATCTCTATGGACTTTGTAGTGGCGTTGCCTCGTTCGCGCGAGGAAGGATGCGCTTTGGGTAGTGGTGGATCGATTCAGCAAGTATGCGCACTTCATTCCTATTCGCACAACAAATTCAACGAGTGATCTAGCTCCTATTTATGTGCGTGAGATAGTGAGACTCGCATGGTGTGCCAAAGACCATCATTTCGAGCGAGGATGCTAAGTTTGTCTCAAGTTCGGGAGAGTCTGCAGAGTGCATTGGGCACACAGCCGCCTTAGTACAGCGTTTCACCCATTGCAGATGGGCGTCAGGCGGACCATTCGGACTTTGGAGGACATGTTGCGATCTTGTGTTCTATCTTGGAAAGGTAGTTGGGAGGACCATTGCCACTTGCGAGTTTGCTTATAATAATAGTTACCATTCCAAGATTAGAGCCGCGCCATTTGAGGTTCTCTATGGGCGGAAGTGCGATCACCGCTTTGTTGGGATGCGCTTGGAGAGAAGGCAATTTTGGGTCCTGATTGGATTGAAGACCGTTGAGCGTGTGGCCATGGTGAGGCGTAATCATTAGCGACTCGAGTAGAGCAGAAAAGTTATGCTGATTTGAGGAGGCGTGACTTGGAGTTTGCGGTGGGTGACCAGGTGCTCTTGAGAGTGTCTCCCACTAAAGGCATTGTTCGATTCGGTACCAAAGGAAAGCTTAGCCCGAGGTATGTTGGACCGTTCCCGGTTATTGCAAGAATTGGGAAGTTAGCCTACCGTTTGGACCTTCCTGAGTCCATGCGTGGAGTTCATAATGTGTTTCACGTCTCGATGCTGAGGAAGTTTTTGAGAGATCCAGAGCATAAGATTTCTTTAGAGCCGCTGACTATTGAGCAAGACCTCACTGTTGAGTCGCGTCCGGCGCGCATTTTGGAGAGGTCGGAGCGAGTGCTGAGGCACAAGACGTTGGTATACGTCAAGGTGCTTTGTGGCCGATCATCCGAGAGAGAGGCGACTTGGGAGTTGGAGTCTCGCATGCGCGAGCAATATCCGAGTTGTTCACGTCGGTGCGTGTTATTTTGTTGTTTAATTTCACCGTGCGCTTTTCTTTGAGTAGAGCGCGAGTAGAATTCGGGTCGAATTCGTTAAGAGGTAGAATGTAATACTCTGAAAATTAAATAAATATTAATAATCGCGTCGTAAGGGTCGGAGGGTAATTAATTAAATAGTAACAATAAATAATTAATTAATAAAAGCGTCTTAAGGGCTTGTGCGTAATTAAATAAAAGGAATTTGTGAAAATAGAATATTTCAGAATTTTTAAGAGCTATATAAATAGTTTGTGGATTTTTAGAAAACCCTAGCAGCTATTACGGTCTTCTGCTTTTTCCTCCGCCTCCATTTTTTCTCCAAGCCGACGCCGAGCAACCGCCATGACTTTTCCTTTGTCGCTTTGCTCCTGCATCTCTGCTGCTACTGCTATTTGAAGCGCCTTGAGCTTTGCTTGCAATGGCCGGGCCGTCTTGCGTTGATTTATTTGGGCGCTACACGGCCGCGTGGTGTGGCATGTCTTCTGCGCGTCTTTGTCGCCGCGATTCTGCTGCTGATCTTCCGAAGCCGCCACCGCTACTGCCCGCGTGGAAGCCGCCGCCAAGCTTTGCTTCTGCGCGCATTCGCCGACCGTCTGTCCTTGTTCTTTGCGCCGACCCAGAGTCGAACCGCCGAAGATTTCTCGCAACCGATTGCAAGCTGCTGCTGCCGCGTGTGCGTCGACGTCGTCGCGTGGAGGTTTGTTGCATGTTTTCTCTGGTTTGCTAGACGCTGTTAATTAGAGTTTATGATCCAGGTTAATTAGAGAAGCTGATTTATAGATCTGTTTAGCTGCTGTTATGTTGTACAATTTATTCGGGTGTCTTAATGGCAAATTTTGGAAATCTCATCTACTAGTTAATTGTAGATAATTTCGATAGCTTTCTTTAGCATAGTGAATCATGTCAATCGGACAAGTAGATTTTGAGTTATGATTTTCGGAAGACCGCTGTTTTTACGGTTGTCGCCTTTCGGCGCTGTTTTGGTAGGGTGGTTATTAAAAATAGTAAACAGATTAATTAGTGTTTTTGATCTACATGAAAGTTGTAGATAATTGTCCAATGGTTCTGTAGAATCTGAGAACGCGAAATTTGGTTGAGTAAAACAAAAGTTATGAATTTAGTAAGACAGCTGTCCCGGCGGACAGATCGGCTTTCGGGCTAAATACGGAGGGTTAGATGATTTAATTAGAAGTCTTCGTAATCTAAGAAAATGTGGATAATTTTATAAAGAATCCAGAATGGGGTGGTTTGTGGTGATCGGACTTTCGAGTCAAAAGTTACGCTCTTTTAGTAACCGGACAGCTATGGGTAACTATTCGGTACCGGCGTAACGTGGTATATTTGGGGACGTGTAGGAGCGATGTATATTGATTGCTATTCTTATGATGCTGTAGCTTGTATTGAGATGTGTGTATTTAATGTAGGAGAAGGTCGTACTTGTTGCCATCTGCTAGCCAAATTGTGCGTCGCAACTAGTAAAGGCAAGTGCATGGTAGACAAATGATCAATGATCGATCATCGCTTTTCTTTATCTTCTATTACCATTATTGTTGTGCTTTTATTTGGTTTAATTGCAAACAATGAACTGGTATGTTTATATCTTTGTTGACAAGCATGATGGAAAGTTGAATATGATGTTTATGATGGAGGTTGCATGTTTGCATTCATAAGCATCTTTGCATAAGAGAAGGTGATCATGATTGATCACAACTCCACGGGAGTGGAGGAGGTCCCCGATCCTTGAGGAGGAACGGGCTTGAGAGTGAATGTTGTCGCGAGCATTCACTCACGCTATACCGGTATACGCGAAAGAAGTGCATGTGGACATGTAGAATAGAGTTGCATTGGTATTTGAGATTGATGAATGAGAATGTTAATAGAAGTGCTGGTGATGATAATGAAGTTAATGAATGCTGATGATTTATTATTGTTCGTTGTTTATGGATGTGTTTGCTGAGTCGTGGACTCACCCTTGCTCTATTGTTGTCTTTAGGTGATCTTCGAGGATGCCGTAGCTGAGAGCGATTAGAGCACATGGACATCACATGATCATTCGCCATGATAATCGTTTCATTCAATATTGGTTTACACTTGGACATGTTAGAGGTTGATTAATGTTTAGGACAATGGTTGGACTAGACTATTTGCTTTATTAATTTGGATTCATTTGGTTGATGCTGCTTTGGATTATTTGCCTGGTTATAATTCCCATTGCTTATTTATTGTCGCTTGATCCATAATTATGAATGTTATATTGTGATCCATGGATATGATTATCATTGTTTTCTTGCTGAAATTTTATAGTGTGTCAATATTTATTAGTTGGAAGAGTAGTGTGGTGGCATTCTAGGCTCAGTGTTGGGCTGGGGTGTTACATTTCAACCTACGCCAACAGAATTCAATCAAATGCCCACCTTTCTTGCAATAAGTGCAATGGTACTTGGTAACACTAGAAGAAGCACTATTTGAATTAATACAAGGTTGGGCAAAACCTGCAGATTTAAAAGATATTTTTGCAGGTTGGGTTTTGAATTCAATTAAACCTTTTTCCAAGACTTGAATGACTTTTGGGTTTGAATTGTCTTGAAAAGAATTGAATCCTAAACCTTGCTTCTTATACGGAGTTTTAGACTTGTCAAGAATCATGTTTAATTGTTTCTTACCTTTAGAAAATTTCTCTAAGGTATCATGAAGGTAAGCATTTTCTTTTCTCAAGTTAACACAAGCATCACAAGTTTTATCCATATATTTCTCCTTATATAAAGCAATTTCAAGCTTAAGAGTGGAACATGAAGCACAAGTAGTATTTTCAATATTATCCTTAAGCTTAGCATATTTGACTCTAGCAGCTTCTAAGATATCTTTGATTTCACGTTCTTTTTCTAAACATGAAGTGCAAGGGCTAGAATCAAACACATCAAAAGCAATCAATTTACTAGATTCTAAACATTTTTCACAAGGAGCACTTTTAATTTCATTTAGTTCAGATCTAGCATTCTCAAGTTGTTGTACAGAAATATTATGAGCAGATTGTAACTTGGTAATTTCTGAATGCATAGCATGACAGGATAAACATTCATCAGGTTCAAGAGTCTTAGCATTTTTAAGCTCTACTTTCAGTTTGTTAATCTTTGACTCTAATTTCTTATTTTTTGTCATGACAAATTCTTGCGCTTCATCTTGACTAAGAAATTGCTCAACTATAGAATCATATTTAGCAGAAAGCTCATCATAAGAAAAAGATACCTCATCATCATCAATGTCGTCGGTGTCAGCCATGAAGCACATGCCAGTGAAATCTTCGGCCTTCCCTTTCTTTTTACCTTGAGGGATCTCCTCCTCCTTGTCCTCCTCACTCCCGGAATCCACATCGCTCAAAGATTGATCCTCAAAAGCGGCAAGGACCCAGTGAGCGGCCTTCACAAGCTTATTAGCCTCATACCTTGATTTGTTGAAAGGAGGCTTCTTCCAAGCTCGCTTTCCTTCCTTATGATTGTTCTTACCTTTCAGCTTGGGGCAATTTGCCCGGATATGATTGAGCTCACCACATTCATAGCATGTCACCGGACCACCTCTCTTTTTGTTTCTCACATTATTGTAGGCCCGTGTGAATTTTTTAGCTAGGAGAGCTAACTCTGTCTCAGGAATACTTTCAAGCTCCTCCTCAGAAATCGCAGATAAGCAAGTAAATGAAAAATCAGAAAAAGATTCAAGAGTACCATCAGAAGACCTTTTGAGAGGATCAGTTATCAATGCCATGTTGTCTTTCTTAGGATGATCAACTCTTTTAATTTCATGAGTCTTGAGTTTACTATAAAGCAATTCTAAAGTAAGACTTGAAAGATTTACATTTTCCTCTATAGCAGTAGCCTTCATCTCCCACTCCTTGGTGTTGATTGCAGCCAAGAGATGGGTGGCATTTTCAGATTGAGAATATTCAATATCAACAGCTTTCATTTGATTAATTACTTTATTAAAGCGACTGAAAATGTCATCGATGCTCTCTCCAAGACGCATCTCGAATTTATTGTATTCACGCCTGTAAACTGTTTGGCGCACCTTTTTGATTTGGGACGAACCCTCATGATATGTTTCGAGAGTGTTCCAAATTTCATGCGCAGTGGTAAGATTGTAAATGCGATCATATTCTTGTCTACCAAGCGCACCATATAAAAGATTTTTAGCTTTGTTGTTGTTTGCCACAAGAATCGCTGAAGCAGGTGTTGCAATTTCAGGAATAACAAGCGGGGCTCTAACAACATCACAAATAGCTTGTCCCTCGCTCTCAAGAAAGACTCGCATACGATTTTTCTAATAGGCATAGTCGTGCCCATCGAAGATATGCGGTTTAGTAGAAAACTTATCCATCGCCTAAAGTTCAGTGACCGGTTAAGATCAAGAGTGAACTAACCGGGCTCTGATACCACTTGTTGGACCGAAAAGGCGACTAGAGGGGGGGGGGTGAATAGGAGCATGCTCACTTTTTCCCAAATAATGAATTCAACACAATTTCACTCCAATAGCTATTAGGAAGCTATGAAGATCAATATACCAGTACAGCGGAAGACTAGTATTGAATCCAATTAAATCCCCTAAGCAAAATAACAAAATCAACTAAGATTGCAAAATCTCAAAGCAAGGCGGTCGACCTCGACCCAAATTTTGTTGGACGATTGTCGCGGTCCGACGATTGTTGTATCAAGGGTCGGACCGCTCCAAAATCGATCCGACCGGTGATGACTGACGGTCGGACCGTGACTCGTAACCGATCCGCAATAAAGAAAAATCACCCGATGACGAGGTTGCAATTAGGTCAAACTTTTGATTCTCAACTCAAAACTTTATGAAACTTTGCACACACCTTCTCTATGCTATTGAGGACCTATTCCAATCGAATATTATGATAATTCTTGGATAGATCCTGAACAATTACCAATTGATTAACAGAAGGTCTAAAACCGGGCAAGAACGAAAACTTGATCATAATGCTTGTTCGTGAGAGATTGATGATCAAGATGATGCTAGATAGATTCACACATATCACAGCAAGCTAATTCACGTGAAAGAATCAATCACAAACTCGCGGATCAAAGAAAGCCCTAAAATCACGAAATTGAAAGCAAGAACGAAAAGAGACTTATCTCAAGCAAACCTTGCATAGATTAAGAACGTGATCGTTCTTTGGATTACATCCACACCATCATGGATCAGTGGTCAATCCAAGATCACAAAATTCACCTCAAACCATGAAAAGCCCTAGCCTCCACCTCAACTCCCCCTAAGCCAATTAGGGTTTGAAAGCAACAAAAGAAGTGAAAAACAGCGAGAGAGAGGGTGCAGCCCCCATCTCCTCCTATTTATAGTGGAGGCCTATAACTCTCTAGGGTTTGACTTAATTGGGCTCCCGTTAAGGCCCACTAACAAACGGGTCACACACGCACGCTTCGCAAAGCGCCGTCTTTAACCTTTTGACCTAAACCGCTTCACCATGCGCCATGGATTTGCCAATAGGTCACCCTTGTCCATCTTGTGTCACGCTTGAGTCGTTGACCTCACCCGCATCGCCGATCGCTCGGACCTCAACTCTCCAAGTCTAGTCCCGATCCTCCTCGCCGTTGACCGTCGTTGACCACCAAGCAACCTGCACAACCATAGACAAGCAAACACGAATTCGGGAACAAGTTCTTCACAACTTGACCCATGTTAGTCAAAACATGCATCATGCAAATCATATGCCACGATACCAATGACTTTGACCTAACAAAACAACATCGCCACGAAGTTGGCCGACGTTCAAGTCAATACCGGTCTGACCGCTCCATGTGAGCCGGTCGGACCGCTCCCTGTGAGCCGGTCGGACCGCCCCTAGGGACTTAGCGAAATTCATGCCCCAAATTCAAACCTTCGGAAATTAAAACGAATAGAACTTCTTCTCGAGACTCCAAAAATCATGAGACCAAGTGCATTGGGATCCCTCACTTGCCTACAACACCTATTTTTGGCCCACTGTTTGACCACTTTTAGGTCACAGCCGGTCCGACCGCCGCACATGGCCGGTCCGACCGATTTGGGACCGGTCGGACCGCCCCTGTCCAGAATGCCTGTAGCTTTGTCGAAAACTCGTGAAACGACAAATCGTAAACACCATTGCCAATTGTCACATCATCCTAAGATCTGGAGCATATTCCCATGATATCCACACATAGCATTGTTTTATTATGATTTATGGAGATTCGAGAATCTAGTGGAACTTTTGCACTCAACTGTGGACACGTATTTTGTTTGTGAGATCATTACTATTTGACTGTTTCTCTTGGTCCCGTGCTCCCTCCAAGGAGCAACGTTTTCTTGTGTGTTGAAATTTGTGTATGTTTGTCTCTTTCCTTTTGAGCAAGGGTTTAACTAACTCGTCTTGCCAAGTCTTATAAAGTGCCATATGAGACTGGTTGGTGGTTGTCAAGTATATGGTAGTGGTGAAGTTTTATGAACCAATTTAGGTAAAGAACGGTAGAGGGTGGATTGGTTTTGACCTATAACTTTTGGAGAGAATCCATGGAATGTTTGTCGTTGGAATACAATTGATAGTGTGCAACTAGTGGAACTCATAGCGAATTATAATCCAGGAACCCTCGTTCATGCTGGAATGTTGGGATTATCGAAAGTATAGGAATCTTGATCGATATAGTAGAGTATCACAAATGGATAATGAACTTTACGAGGTTGTGTAGGTGGTTTATGATGGTGTGGTTTAATGAGAGGGAATTAGCAGAGTAATATAATCATTACGACAGTTAAAGAAACAACAGGAATTGTGGAGTCATCATTAAGTATGACATAGTTTCAGTGAGTAATACTCTGGAAGTTAGAATCTTTCTAGAGTTGATTGGGCCGATAATATGTTTACAGGTCGGTGCTAATGATTGAGTATGTTGGATTGTGTGAATTTTCAACAGATGATTTGATTTCCAGATTCATTACAATGAATCATAATTGTAGGAGCCTTGGGGATGGAATTTTGGTTTGGTGATCTATACTAGACCCTTAGTTGCTCGATGACTATGTGTAGCAGAAAAAAAAGTGGATTCCAATAGGGTGAAGATTTTTTATAGAACCCTTTTGATGTAATAAATGAGATTGTGCGCTGAGAAGTTCTAGTTGATTATCCATAGCAGAATGAGGTGTTGTGGCCGCGGGTGAACAATCTTTATTGAGGTGTGGGAAACCACTTGTCACAATAATTCTATTCGTATAGGTGGAGGCTAGAGAAACCTTATGTGGATTAGTATAGTCTCTCTAAATGAGTATGGTTGTTCTTTCGGTTTGGGGGTCGTTGTGAGATTGTCGGTTAAGAGAATGAATTAGTGTGATGATTTGGAAGCCTGTGATTTGGGAAAGGATTTGTTTCTTAAAAGAACCTATGAGAAAAGAATGTTTTCTCGAGCAGAGAGGTGCTTGTTTCAGTTGAGTTTTTATGATAGGGATCATGTGCAATTTGAGTTGACTTTATGATCAGCAAGGTGGTTCTTTCTGGTTTAGGGGAGTAAATGGAGTGTTTGATCTGGGCATTTGAATGAATTCTCTGTTGGCCCATGTGGTGTTTATTTGCAAACGGCCTAGTTGGAATTTGAAAAGGTTTCCCTGATGAATCTTCGATTTTGGATCTAGGTGCTGTAGAGGAAGGATGGTTAAGGTTGGGTTGCATTGTGAATCCTTGTTTTCAGTTGAGTTCTGCTTATTTAAAGCTGTTTAAATAAGTGGTGTCGTGCGTCCCTACTTAATGAAGGTTTGTCGTGTTAGGATGAACAGATCGACTGGGAGATGGAACAAGGGTTCCATGTGTTTACGTGCAAATTCCGTGATTTGGAACCAAAGGGAAGCTCAGCCCGAGGTACGTGGGATCGTTCCTGATTAAAGCGAGAATTGGGAAGCTAGCCCAACGCCTGGACCTTTCTGAGTCCATGTGAGGTGCTACAATATGTTTCATGTCTTGGTGCTGAGAAAGTTTTGAGAGACCCGGAGCATAAAATTTCTTTGGAGCCGCGGACTAGTGAGCAAGACCTCACAGTTGAGTCACATCTGGTGCACATTCGAGAGGTCGAGCGGGTGCTGAGGCACGGGACGTTGGTGTACGTCAAGGTGTTGTGGACACATCAGTCTGAGAGATAGGCGACCTGGAAATTGGAGTCCCGCATGCGCCAGCTTTATCTAGAGTTATTCACTTCAGATACGTGATATTATGGTAAAGTGTTAGTAAATTTTGGTACGGTGCGTTACCCATGGTTAGAATTCGGGGTCGAATTCTGTTTAAGGGAGGTAGAATGTAATACCCCAGAAACAAATCGGTAATTAGAGAATCAGCTGGGAGGAGAAAAAGGCAATTAAAGGAGTAGGAATTTCTGAATAAAAAAGGGGTTTTCTGCTTTTATTCGACAACTTGGGCTGGGCGCGCCCAGAGGGGCCCAAGTGTGGCCGCCATAAGGAGGGGGTTCCCACCCCCCAAAACCCTAATGCCCCACCGCCTTCCCCTTTTTCCCCCCTAGTGGCCGCCGCCTCTCCCTGCTGTGCGCCGCCTTGCGCGTCAGATTTGGGTACTTTACGTTCATTTTCTGACCTGATCACCTCTTAGAAAGTTGTAGGTATCGTCTTTATCTTTCTTTTAGCACCGAGATCATCTAATTTCGACTCACGGTTTAAGAGTTATGATAGTTTTACTGCGACAGTCCAGGAGGGTTGACGTGATTTGGCAGATTGTCTTGTCTGGCCAATTTGAATTTTTTAGAAGCCGAATCAGAAATGCCTCCCAAACTTAATGTTGTAGATAATTCTATAAAATTTCCAAGTTGATAAAGAACATTTTTGTTAGAGTTGCCAATCAAAAGTTATGCAAGTTTTACCATTGCTATTTTCTGTCTGTCAGATTGTTAGGACAGAGATCTTCACCTGAACATTAGGACTAGTAGGAGGCCGAATCAGTGGACGTGCCCAACTAGACTATTGTAGCTGGTTTTGTCATGATTCCATAGAGCCCAAGATCACCCTGTTCCGAGTTGCATAGCAAACGTTATGGTAGTTTTGGTGCTCTATCCAGAGAACCCGACGTAAAAATTGATATTCTATAGATTGGCTTGGTAGGGATAGTTTATGGCAGAATCAGAAGGGCTCCCCAACTAATTTTATTTAGGTAATGTAATTACCTTTCCAGAAAGTCTGAGAACACGTAATTTGGATCCAGGTAGTGAAAGTTATGAATTTTATAAGTTGACTATCCACTGAGGGGACAGATCGACGTTTCGGATTTGGGGTTGGAAATGAGTTAGACCCTTTCGCGAGTTCGAGTAGGTTGTTATATATTTTTTTTTGCTTGGGCCCGCCATCGTCGCCTTTAGTGTGCGTTAACTATTTATTCGTGGTGGACGGTCCCGGCGCGCTTCTCGCACGCCCCACGCTCTCGCTAAGGCAAGTGTGATTATGGTTATATTAGATATTACCAATGACTTGACCGATACATTCTATGGTTATTTATATTGTTCATGATTGATTTGGTCATATGTCTGGTAATGAGCATGGACTTTATTGTTACGAGTGACGTGTTTATCATGGTTGCATTGAAAGTTGGAAGGACTATGTTTGTGAGTTTTGTAGTATGAGTACGATATTCATATGCAATGTTGTTATGGATGTATATTGTTGTCAAATGGAGAATTCATACATATGCATCATGTAGTTTATTGAAGTCTTTGTCATGTGTTGATCAAGCCAGAGTTGGGCCCCCGTCATGTTGGTGACGGGCAATAGGTTCCCATGCTTGAAGAGCATGGGCAAGGCTCCTCATACTTGCAAAGTATGGGAAGATCCTCGTGCCGGATGGCACGAGCATGGGTGTGCATCGACGGATGCGCACTTTGCATTACCGGTAAAATGCAAAAAAGACAAAGATAAAGACAAAAAGCATAAAGAGCATATGAGCAGGTTGCATGTCATGTGTATGTGGTTTATTCGGTGAATAGATTTGTGATGTATAATTGATGGGTTTCTTTTTTATACTGTTGTAACCAATTATTATGCTTGGTGAGTCTTTGGACTCACCCCTTGTTGTTTGTTGTGTTTTAGGTACCTGTATGAGATCGGCATGCATGGGAGAAAGGAAGGGCTAGGGTAGTTGCACGCTCGCACTATATACACACAAGAGAATAAAAGGAAAATTAATTCAGTAGATGGATGAATTACCTAAAATTCTGCTTACGATCATTACTTGATTGGATTAGAGTGTAATAAAGGAGTTTGAAAATTGGATACTTATGATCTACTTTCAGATATCTATTTGACAAAGATGAATAGCCTATGTGGGTTATGTTTGGATCATTTTTTTTAACTAGACTACCTCTTGTTTTATTTGCTTGTGGGAACCTCCAGTATATTAACTATACAAAGGAGGTTCTGCCGGAATTTGGTAAAGAGTTTTAGTTAATTATGTTTATCTTGTTATTTTAGTAGCATTCCAAGCTCATGTTGGGCTGGGGTGTTACACATAGCACCTCACTTACACTTTCATCCTCGTTTCGTGTAAAAGGGTTAACCCGGAGGTGCTACGTTTGGATCTAACATGCATTATATACTACTACAACTCACTTGAGACAAGCAATGTGGGATTAATCCCACTGCACAACTCCTCATGGGCCACATGGGCCACGCTACGAGTAGGCCGGTGTAGTACATGCTCCACAAAGGCATCATGCCCTTACGAATTCCAAGTAGCGAATTCTAATTAAAAGATCTATGACCCCGAGCTGCGGGGGAGTTACAAATATGGTGGCGGCATACGTACCCGCAACCTCCTAGCGGTGGCCGTGGAGGAAGGTGCGGAGCCGACGCGCCGCCGTCGCCATCGTCTTGTTAACAAACGCGTAGCCCTTGTTGCACTTGGACCCTAATCCACAAATTCCTAAAACACTTGATAACCGTTCACATGAAATCAACCCTAATCTCTAAAATATAAAACCCTAATTTCCCTAAAGCCCTATTTTTTTAGATAATTTCAAAACATATAAAATTCTAGAAAAATTACACAAGCAAGCACATTGTGTAAGGAGCCTTAAAAATTCATAATTTTTTGAGCTCATTCTCTATATTTAGAAATTCCTACAAATATTTGCCTTAAATGAATTTTATAGAAAAATTCAGAACATATAAAATTATAGAAAATGTATACAAACAAGTAAACTATGTCCTCAACATTCATAAAAAAATTCATAATTGTTCGAGCTTATTTGCTATATTTAAAATTTTCTACAAATAGTACTTTTCTGGAGGAGAGAGAATCCGCACATCTGGTGTCCAGACGAGGGCTTGTCCGTGCCCCTGGGCCGGACGAGGGTATTTCTGCGTCCCAGGGGCACGGTGGAGGCATTTCTGGCCCCTAGGGGCACGAAAGCCACATGTCGCGTCCCGCTTGTCCGTGGTGTTATTTTTGCAATTGATTCAGATAAATTGCTATTTTTGTTAATTCGCATGCCAACATTGCCAAATGCACCAAAAATTCGCTTAGAAAGGAAGTTTTGGTTGATGGATGGTTCCATACTGTTATGCCTTGCTTTTTCAATGTTCGAATTGTTTATCTGTTCACTATGTAGTGTCTGCAAAAGTAAATAGTGGCACATAAGCATTGCCGCATTACTAGAATGGGAGTATCTATGATTCAGGTGACTGAAATTTCTTTATCTATTAATCACTTTTCTTTGTCGTAGGATTTTGATCTAATGGATACCACAAGTTTCTGTTGTAACACCTTGGCTATTCGGAAGCTAAAATGTTACCTAAAGGATCTAACATGAAATCAACCAGCGAAAGAATTCAAACATAACTCATATGAGGACATAAAGAAGTCGAACTTTCATAAAGTAATGACAGTAATTCATGTTGAATCCAAACGATTAAACAAGGGAGTGATCAAGGATCACCAACAATACTAAAGCAACCATGACAACGGGAGAGTTATCAACCACATCAAAATTATTTATTACAGTTCAACGTTCTACGAATGAAAGGTATAATCAAATCTTAATATTAAAATGGAAGGAAGGTGAATAGTGTGAATAGTGTGTGTGACTAGTCCCGCCCAGCGTCATCATCAATGATCACCTAAATAAATAAATAAATAAAGGATGAGTCGAAACTCAGCAAGTACAGTAAACAATTGAACATACAAAGTTATGAACAAATCAATCTCAATACGAATTATGAACTTATCTCTGAACACTTATGAGTATGAATGGAATGAATGGATGCATTGAAAGAATGAACTGCTCAACAACTTATACCGGTATAACGAGTGATACACCCGTCGGTGTTCACTTAAGCCTGTACTTAACAAAGTTCGGGGACCCAAATACCGTATGAAGAACGTTTCATACGGGTGTCCAAGATTGCCCACAATGGAGTGGTGGGACTTACATGCCCATACTGGAATTGATGGGTCTTTTGATTTCCACTCCCGTGGTCATAACAAAAACATGGCATGAATAGAATGGATGACATGAAATAAAATTTTATCACATAAAAATGAAGAATAATACTCAGCATATGAATATGTCTAGCAAGTCTAGCATTACATCCACGTTCAATCATCAACATTCAATAGAATCAAACAAGGTACTTGCCTTCTGTGACGTGTTAGGAGGCAACGAAAGTGCTCCTCCACTCACCGCCTCACCGCCTACACAAACATATATTCGGAATAAGGATACAAGGTATGACATAGATACATGTGTCCTACCATTACCCTCTAACTATCCAACACAATCAACGGATTCAAACTGACAATAACACTAATCAGCCAGCTTACAGCTCTCCTTGACAACAGTACGAGAAAAATCATAATTAATTTTCTGGAAGTCGAAACGACATGAAACCAATGCCCAATGAAACTTAACGCACATAACTACTAAACTCTAGTTGACAGAGTTTATCGATTCGGCGAAGACAATTGGTTAACCAGCAGTTGAAAATGTCTGACAAACATCTGTCCAGACCTCAACACAGCAGTAAAGAAAATGACATAACTTTCTTTCTACAAATCCAATGGAAGTTATCTTTATTAATCTGGAAATATTATTAAAAATTCTACAATAACCTAGTTGGGTGGAGGTTCTGAATTCCACAATAACAAGGTCAAAATTAAGGAACAAACAGATAGTTCCTTCTCGTCAGACAGACAGAATATTGCGCAAAGAATAACTCGTATCTCCTAAACCGTAAGGCAGAATCTCGAGATCTTGGTGGCTATGGAAAGATAAAAATCAGGGCTACAAAAATCTAGGAGACAAAAATATCAAATTCTGCTTCTAAGATACCGAAACTGGGCGCACAAACTACTGAATCTAATATGAAAACTGACAAATAGCATAACGGTTTACCACTAATCGATCAATCTACCTCCAAACAATATCAAACAGCGGGTGAGACTCCTCGTTACCCTTGTAGACCTGAAGGACGACGTTGATCCGCTTACTGAAGACCTCCCTCCCTTCTCCTCTCTTCCCTTTCCAATGGCCGGCCACAAGAACGCCGACGAACGGCCGGTGACGACGGCGGGAGGAGGCGACTTTGGAGGAGATCCTGGGGAGCAACGCCGGGGATCACCGGGGATGACACCACAGCAGTGAGACGGCGCCAAGGAGCAGCAAGGGGCGCCGGTTGGAGGAGGAGGGGGTGGCGGCTCAAGGGAGGGAGTGGGGAGGGAAAGGGGAGAGGGAGAGGGGCCGGGAGAGGGTGGGGCGGCTAGGGTTAGGGGGGAGGGTACCCCCCTTGGCCGGCCCCCCTCTTGGGCTACGGCCCAAGGCCCAGGTTGTCGGGAAAAAGCGAACCCCCCCCCCCCCCCCTGAAAAACCGAAAACTCCGACTTTCTGATTATCTCCTTCTCCTGAACTCTTTTCTTCTTTCCCGATTAAATTTCTAGGTATTACATCTGTGTTGAGATTAAAAAAAAACCTAAACTAGACAAAACTAAATGTAGGAGAACCCTACAAATAAATAAATCTAAATTAGACAAAAGTAAATCTAGAAGAACCCTACAAATACAAAAAAAAAAAATAGAACTTAAAGTTATAGTAGTGTTGTGCTAAAATTACACATTATTTGGTACTGTAATTTTAGGCTTAGTACTGTGCAATTGTAGGTGACTGATGCATAAGAAAATTTTAGACAACTAAAAATTAGCAAACCCGTGCTAGAATTTATTTTCCTTAGTAGTTCTAAATATTCTAGGCCTCTGAATGTGGCAGTATGGGTCGACATGGTAAGAGTGAACATACTGAGAAATAGGCTAAAAGTTCACTCTAGTTAATCCGAGTCTGTATTTTATTCAGATTTCAAGGCTTTTTACTCAACCTGTGCCTGGATAACAGTACTACCGTGATCACATTTGGGTGTTTTATGTATTTTCAATAGTAACAGTTCTAGAGAATATTTAATATGTCGGAACTCAAATATGCAAATCTACACCCTTTGTGTATACTGCACTTGTCCAAGATCACACTAGTGTAGCAAAAAATTGATCTTGGGTCCCAATTTTTTTAAAAAAATTCTGAAATTCACTTGATATTCCAATCGTGTATCAACACAAACTATTCTATATTGTGCCTCATCCCAAGTGCAGACTTAAAACATCTTCATTTTCTGCTTGCTGGAGACATTGGCGAGTGGCAACCTGAAAATCATAGACCGCAAAAAGAATATATTCAAACTTTCACAAGGAGAATACGCGGCAGTAGAAAATTTGGAGAACGTTTATGGTCTTGTTTCTGCTATAGATTCAGTCTACGGTGCTCACTTTTTTCATTGCTCTATTGTCTGCTCTATTTATTGTTGCCAGCATCATTCTGTGGAAATAATTTGCAGTATTTTCTTCAACTTTTTTAACATTTCTCCGGTACAAATATATGGGAATAACTTTGAGTCAATCCCAACAAGGAAGCTCTTGAGAGCTGGGCTAAGGCAAATGGAATCGGTGGTGATTTTGAGGCACTGTGTTAGAATCCCAACAAGGAAGTTTGTCGATGATCAAGTCATTGATCTTAGGAAATAAAAAATAAAAAAATAAATAGCTAAGAGTTCTCGGATGAGAATGGGGTTACTCTTTATTACAATGAGCTGGATCTTTACAGGGGATGCCTTGAACAAGGCGACAGACTAGCCTTAATTACATTGAGTAATATACTATGAGCTGCTTCAATTGTCTTCAGAGTGAATCCAATTGCATGTGTTGTGTTCAGATCCTCGGGTCTTGCCCCCTTCAATGTTCATCATCCATCCTTAAATAACTGGCGAAGAGGTGACAGTTACTCCTGGAAAAGATGTCCTTTGGAAGTGATGCATATGGCGAGATGGGTCGTGGCAGTTAGCGAAATGGCCACTGTTCAGCAATTGATGTTAGTGGGAGACAAAATTATAGGGTGGTTATTGTTAGTGACTTAGGCCCGGAAACGTCGTGTGGATTGGAGTAATTAAGACACATGTTCCATCATCACACAGAAGGGATATACTTAAAACTGCATCCAAGTGCCAGTTCAAAACTTCTACGAGCAGCCAACTAGTCGAGCAATAGGTACAGGACTCCCTCCGACCAAGTTACCCATCGGGTACCCCTAGAATTCTAACGACCATAGGGGTCGTTAGCTATAAGGTTTACGACCACATAAGATGTGTGGCTTTTAGTTAATATTTAAGAATTTAATCCTCGTCAGCTAGCCCCCGAACTTTAAGTGAATTTGTAATGTGAAGCCCTTCCGACGAAATCTATATCGGGAAAAACCTCATTTAATGACATAAATAACGAGGTAATCTGTATTCACTTTAAAGTTGTGGAACTGTCTAGGAAACCCAAGAGGTTTGTGCCCGTTGAGCTTTGGGCAACTCCCTTTTGCAATTAATGAGGCGAGCCTATAAAATCCCCACGACACGTTGCTTTAGGGTTTTTACGCTCTGAGAACTTCATTTAACTTCGCTTCATCTTTGCGCCCGAAGATTTCCTTCAACTTCCTTTCATCTTTTCGCCCAAAAAACCAACAATGTGGGATTCGATTTCCAACTGGTTGGTCTTTGATTTGAGCAAGAAGAAGCTCAACACTTTTAAGAACAATGGAATGCTTCCCATCCAGACTTTGATCTCTCGGAGATTTGCGGTCGGAGAACATTTTCTGAGCGGAAACGAGGGAGAAATCCCCATTTTTCTTGCTTATATCGAGTGCGGGTTTAGATTACCAGCACATCCATTCCTTTCCAAGGTTCTTGTGTACTATAGAATTGAACTTATAAACCTTGCCCCAACTCGATCGCCAACCTCAGCATCTTTATCTATCTCTGCGAAGCGTACTTGGGGATTCCGCTAAATCTGAAGGTCTTCAGGTACTTCTACAAGATGGAGAAATTGGGGAAGTCGATGACGTCACCTAGAGAGTGCATCTTGCGCCTCCACGACAAAAAAGCTGAGGAGTAAATTCGTATGTACCCAAAGTCTTCGTGGTCGTTATGTAAGAAAAACTGGTTCTACATAACAGTCACCAAAGAAGACAGCCTCTACTTCGCCGGCAAGGTGGCAGTCAAAAACCCAAGGTGGCGCTCCTCCGTGAAGGAGGAAAATGTGGAAAGATGGATTGAAGCCATCCAACACCTTAGCATCAGAGACCTGACTTCTTCGCATGTGGTGAGATATTTCTCCATGTGCCAAATTAGCACTCTGAAAGCCAGGGCACGTTCCATTCTCTGGTACATTGGTCGGGATGATGCGACCAAAGATTCTTTGGAACATAGGTCCCAAAAATTCCTAACCAGTTTGGTTTGTTTTAGTTTATTATTTTGTAACCTCAAAGTCTCTTTTTACAGCCCTTTCCCCTGAAAAGGTCAGGGACCGGATCAAAATGATTTGTGCCGGGGAACCTGATGACAAGGCTGAAATTCCCCGAATTTTCACTATTGTCTCTCTAGAAGAGAGAATAGAAAGACCCAGGGTAAAAAAATAAGAACCTCTTTTCATCGTTCATGTATTTTCTGGTTGGTTGCCATAATAACTCTTTGATGTGCAGTTGGTCGGATTGAAGATCAACGAGCTCACTGAGAACTGCGATCCGATTGATTCCCCAACCATGTCTGCCCCAACAACCACTCATGATGGTGGTCCCTCGGAGGTAAGAAGAGCGTCCAAAAAATATATATATTGTTTTGGTGAAGAATTTGATCGCCAAACTAACCTTGATTTTTAATTAGGCGGGAGAGAAGGCGAACCTGCATATTGAAGCTATGGTGGTCGTATACTCCAAGGTGGTCGTGAACAACCAAGCAGTTGCTTCTGAAGAAACTATTCGAGAGGTCGATGAGACCACAATCTCCGAATAGATGGCCAGAGTATCTATTTCCGACTGAATGGTCGAGGATTTTACTTCTGACCTTCCGTCGGATGATGTGAGTGGTTTGACAACCCTACCGGATCAGAGCCAGTACAAACGGTCGAAAAGAAAAAGAGAAAGGCAAGCGCTCTGGACTTTGTTCTAGGGTGTTTCAAAATCAAGACTAAGAAGACCAAGTATGTAAAATAAACATTTTGCATAAATTCATACCTTTAGTTTTTCTTGTATTTTGAAATCTTCCTCCCTTCTATTTCCACAGATCCGTTGGTGTTCCGATCACTTCTGATCAGAACACTCCTCAAGAAGAAACTCCAGAGGAAAGGGTGGTTGAGCTAGCCCCCGAGCAGGTGGCAGCGCCAATGTCTGCTCACGAATGATGTGATATCGCCGAAGTATGTTCTTGTACTTTTGATACGATCTAGGCTCGTTAGCTTGTGCAATGGCTCCACTATTATCACAATAGATATCCATTGGACTGGAGGAAGTCGAAACCACACCCAGTTTATTAAAGAACTTTCTAATCCACATGGCCTCTTTTGCAGCTTCTGAAGCTACAATGTACTCAGCTTCTGTTGTAGAATGAGCAACCGTTCTTTGCTTGGAACTTTTCCAACTCATTGCTCCTCCATTAAGACAAAACACAAACTGAGACTGCGATCTGAAATCAACCTTATCGGTTTGGAAGCTAGCATCGTTGTAATCATTTACGACCATCTCTTCCTCACCACCATATACAAGGAATGCATCCTTAGTCCTTCTCAAGTACTTAAGGATATTCTTGACTGCTATCTAGTGACCATCACCTGGATCTGATCGATATATGCTTATAATACTTAGAGCAGACGACACATCTGGTCGTGTACACAGCATTGCATACATGATAGATCCTATAGCCGAATCATATGGGATTATACTCATTTTATATTACTCATCAGTGGTCGTAGGACACTGAGTCTTGCTAAGATTAATACCATGTGACATGGGCAAAAAACCTTTCTTAAAATCTTGCAAGTTGGACTGTTTCAACACCTTGTTAATGTATATATCTTGACTTAATCCAATTAGCCTCTTAGATCTATCTCTATATATTCTTATCCCAAGAATATATGTTGCATCTCCTAAATCTTTCATTGAGAAACTATTTCTTAATGAAGTTTTAATAAATTCAAGCATAGAAATATCATTTTCGACCAGTAGTATGTTGTCATCCACATATAATATCAGAAACACAAGTTTGCTCCACTGACCTTCTTGTAAACACAATGTTCTTTTCGTTCTTGATGAAGTCAAACCCTTTGACTACTTCATCAAAATGAATGTTCCAACTCTGACATGCTTGTTTCAATCCATAGATAGATTTTTAAGCTTGCATACCTTTGTAGCTTCCTTTGGATGACAAAACACTTAGGCTGTGTTATGTACACATCCTCACTTAGGTTTCCATTTAGAAAAGACGTTTTGACATCCACTTGCGTTATCTCATAATCGAAATATGCAACAATAGCTAGAATAATCTGGATAGACTTAAGCATAGCAACAGGTGAGAAGGTTTCATCATAATCAACACCTTAAATTTGTCTGAAACCCTTCGCAACCAATCGTGCCTTATGAATGTGAACATTTTATGTAACACCCTGACTATGCGAAGGTCGGGATGTTACCTAATCCTCTGACACCTAACAGCAATACGAACTCATTCCAATACTTTAACAACTATCATCAAATTAAAATCTTTAATTGCCAGTTCATGATAACGCATTCAAGAGAAATACTATCAAGAATATAACTAAAGGACATAAATCAATGTCGCGATCGACCAAGACGAAACGGCGTGCAATGTCAGACATCAGAACGCCATTCATTATTACAATCCAAAACTCTTAACCGAATGATAATAGCAGGTTTAATAATTTAATGAGTGAAGTGAGTGAGTGCTTCCATGTGACTACTCCCTCCCAAGCATGATGTCTTCAGAGTTTACCTAAAACAAACAAACTAGCAAGAGTGAGTCCAGGATAGGGATGGCAATTGTGCCCGATTACCCGCGTGCCCGCAGGCGAATACCTTAATGGAGGCGAGTACGTGTGTCTTTCTTTGCCCACGGGCATGAAAATAGGCACAATTCCTTGCCCATTGGGTAAACGGGCATGGGCATGGGTAAGCTCCACCCGTACCTACTTCGCCCGATTACCCGTAATCTACCCACATGTGTAAGAAACTATGTCAATTTGTATTTGTATTTTATTTGTTGAACTTGATTAGTTGTCTTGTCGAACATGATATGTGAATTGTGATAAACTTTATTAATTGTTGAATGTCTGATGCACCATTGATGTGTGAATTATGATGAACTTGATGTATGCATTGCTCGCGGGTAACGAGTATGTCCGCGGGCGATGGGTACCCACAGGTGGAGATGCATTATTCGCGGGTAAACGGGCATGCCCGTGGGCGATGGGTACCCGCAGGCGACAAGTATGGGCGAGGTTTTTTGCCCGTCATCCTTCGCGAGTATGCCCGTGGGAGGAATTTGGGGTCACGGGTATGGGTATGGGTATGGGTATGGGCAAGCACTACCCGTACCCGTCGTGCCCGATTGCCATCCCTAGTCCAGGACTCAGCAAATACAAATGAATAAAGCTGAAAGAACTAGAAAAAATTAATGTCATTCACATTATTCGAATATGTGAGAAGAAAGATAGGAAACTTATGCAAGTATGAAAATGCATGCTTTTCACTTTTGCTTATACCGGTATAGCCAGTGAACACTGACAAGTGTTCACTTAGGCCTGCATTATCCAAAATACGGGGATCCAAGGCCCGTTTGAAGAATGGTTTCATAACAGGGATCCACTTTACCCACATTGGAATGGTATGTCTTACATGCCCATTTTGGAATGCTGGGTCTTTACATCCCACTCCCGTGGGTGAAATACAAACAGTGAATGAATGAATGAACATGGCGAACATAAACATCTTATCGGAGAATCTTGGAATAACCATTATGAAGAGAGACATGTAATACCAGAAGAATCCATTTCATATCCATCAATCATATGTAACAAATAGAATTCAAGATAATCCAAATGTACTTGCCTCAACCGTGCGCAGACTGATGACATGACAAGGATGCTGCCACCGGAATCACACCACTGCCTGAATAATTTTAACGACCCTAATAAGAGAGTAATTCGGGACATAACATCGCTAGAAACAAAGAGTAATCCGGGACATAACATCGCTAGAAACAAAGAGTAATCCGGGACATAACATCGCTAGAAACAAACATTGACATACTATGCTCCCTAACGTTGCCTAAAACATCTACTTTCAAAAATAGCGAACTATCCCAGAATCGGATAGTCCCCTTCCAAAATTCATAACTTTCTACAGGATTGTCCAAATTCAATGATCTTTAATCCACTGGAAAGTTTACAAGTTTTCTCACAAAAACTTAGTTGGCAAGGTTCCTAGATTCTGCATTCTTCTACCCCTTTTAAATAGGTTAATAATCATATAAGAATCTCATGAGAGGTTCTGGACAGCGAGCTAAAACTGGCGTAACTCCCAGTACAGACATCCAAAAAATGTGATTTTTATCTCTCCGAAAAGCCTATGAAAATATATACAATTTTAGTTTTTGTGAAATCCCCAAAACAATTCATTATCTAATTCTTATTAAATAATTTCTACGATCTGTCAGAATCCCGATAGAAACCTGGAACAACATCAATGAAAAATTCATGACTTGAGATCCCCCAACTCCAAATTGAGTGATCTAGGACTCTATGCAAAGCTAGAGACGATACCTACAACTCTCTAGGAGACCCTAACCTCATATTCGGAACCTAGCTATGCGAAACCTGTCCAACAAACTGAGAGCAGTTTTCTGAATCTACGAGTGACAGCACCACGAAAAGCTAATCGGTAAAAGCTAATAATCAAATTGACCTCAACCAATTTGGAGATCATCGTTACCCCATGAAGATGTGGCCGAGGCTTGCTGAAGATCTCATACAATGATCTCTGTCCTCCCGGCGCTCCTCCGTCTCACCTTTGTTTGATGCAAACCGGTGTCTCCCTTCTCCCTAGCTTCGGCCAGCAACAATGGGGGCAGCACCAAGGGGAGGAGGTGTTGTGAATCGCTGCTAGACGGGAGGAGGTGGTGGCACCCTGGAAGGGAGAGGAGGTGGCGGCTGGGGGGAAAATGAGGGGAGGGGCGGCTAGGGTTTGGGGGTAGGGGCGAATCCAGGATGAAAACAGAGGGGGAGCTCTATTATTGAGGCTATATTAAAACTACATGTACTGATCTTTTACCACTGGAATAACAAATTCATACATAAATAGGAAGAGAACAAATAGAAAATATACAATACAATAAATTTAGAACCTCGCTAATGGATATGCGCCCCAAATGTTCATAAATATGTGAGTAGTAATCTGTAGATAAGAAATATCAAATTTAGTGATACAATATTAAATTGTGAATATTCATAAATATTAAAAATGAAATGAAAACATACCACTAAGTTACCAAATCTGATTACGACGTAATTTCACTCTACGAGTTTTCATGTCTTGAAAGCGTTGAACGATTCTTTTATTATCAAGGCTTCTAAATATCTCTCGCTCAGTGTAGCACACCATCAAGTCATTGAGCCATTCATCTGATACCTTATTGCGCAAATCTGTTTTAATAATCTTCATTGCTGAGAAAACTCTTTCAACTGACGCTGTTGCCACTGGAAGGATCAATGTGAGCTTGATGAGGCGATACACCAATGCGAAAGTTATATTTTTTTCCGGTTTCAACCATCTTTTGAGCAACCTTAGGAAGATCACGGCATTCACGAAATTCAACATTTCTTCTAACATTGAGAATGAATGTTTGAAGCTGATTTCTTAACAACAAACAGTCAGCTATGGTGAAATCTGTAGTATAAATCTCAGCAAGGCGAACTAAATTTTGCACATCAAACTTAGAGAAGGAGCTGCTTGGATCAAGACAAGACATGCATACCAATAACTCTGAAGAAACTTCATTGAAACGATGATCCATCTCTGTCATAATGGCATCAAGAGCAACATTGAAAATATCAATACGATAATAGTGAAGGAGAGTAACCATATACTTCCGGCGTGCAGATTTACCCTTTACTCCGATGTGATCATCCATACTTGGCACATCAATCTCATTTGACTCACAAAAGATTTTTACTGTGTTGAACAGTGGCTATCACCCATTGTCCCTTATGTCATGCAAGCGTGTTTTCACATCCACAATCAAACCCATAGCTTCAATAATATCTTGATCCCTTCTTTGCAAAGAAAGTGATAACTCATGTGTAATGCTCAACAAGTCTATCAAGAAATGCATAATGAACACAAATTCAAAGCTCTCCATCTTTTGTATCAAACCTGCTGCTCCACCATGACCTGAAGGATATGCTGCATCTTTACATATAATCTCCAACACCGCAAGCACTGATTCCCACGTTTGGCATATACGAAGCAATGTTTTAAGATGTGAGCCCCATCTAGTATCTCCAGGTCTAGCTAGGCTAGTTGCCTGATTCAAGCCTGTTCCTGTTGAAAGCACACCATTCTCCAATTTCTCCAATAAGACTTCCTGATGCTTTTCCATCAAAGCATCCTTTCTTTTGCAAGATGCACTCACAGTGGTCACTATCAAATGAACATAGTTAAAGAAATCAGCAATAGCACTGCTACAACTTGCAACAGTGACAACCACTAACTGCAGCTGGTGGGCGAAACAATGGACATAGAAAGCATACGAATTGTCATCCCGTATTAATCTTTGCAAGCCATTAAATTCCCCTCTCATATTCGAAGCTCCATCATAACCCTGTCCGCGTAGCCTAGAAATAGGTAGATCAACCTTAGCAAGCACAGGAACCAAAGCTTCCTTCAATGGAACAGATGTACACAAAGTGACATGCTCAATACCAATAAACATTTCCATGATCTTCCCTTCTTTATTTACAAACCTACGTAGTATGAATTTTACCTAGTTAAAACAAAACCACAATGCACGAATCATAAATGATACAACTAAAAAACATTATATGTACAACTAACCTACCAATCATGGACATCTGCTCCTTTATTGATGAATCACGGGACTCATCAATAAGCACTGCGAAGTTCCAATCTCCAATCTCATCCTTAATCACATGTGTAACCTCCTGTGCACAATATTTCTCGAGTTCCTTCTGCATATCCGGACAAAGCATCAAACAATTGCCACCACCCTCAAATTCAAAAGCCTCCTTCACATCTGCCTTTTTATCTATGTACCAATCCACCATCTCTCTAAAATTACCCTTGTTCATGGAAGCAGAAGATTCATCGTGTCCACGAAAAGCTTCACCTTGTTGAATGAGATATCTTGCACAATCTAAAGAAGCAGTCAAACGAATCTTGTATGCAATTTCGAACTCCTTGCTATAAGTATTTAATTTATGACCTACACATGCTCTTTGATTCTAAAAATCTTCACAATCTAGCATTGCAATTTTGTGGACACTAGTTGGTCCACCAACATGTTGATTGAAAGATTCCATAGCACTTCTCCAATTCACATACCCAACTTTTGTGAAGACATCCCTCCCAAAGTGAGTGGGTGTGACGGTTTCTTAAAAAGAAAGCAATAGAAACAAAAGACGGCATCCTTTTCCACACTATATTCCAACCAATCGAACCTTTTATACCATGATTCTTGAAAGGATCTTGAAATTGAACCTTGCATTTTTATAAAAAAATCATGACCAATTGGTTGAGTTGGACCTTTCAACAAATATGCTCTTCTAACTTGATCTCTAATCCCATTAGGATAATCTTCAATTGATTTGCGACATGCTGGATCAGCAATAATATCATCTGGATTAAATTCATGCTGAGCTTTTTTTGCTTAAGTTCTCCTTTCTATGGTTGGAGGGTTACTGGTCGTTGCATTATTTGAGAAATATTTGTGCAAAGTTCGCTTCTCCATTTTTGTAAATCAAAGAATAATTAAACAACAACCAGTTTCCAATCAATCACTTATTAAACAAATTGGCTAATCGACTAATACCTACTGTCAATTAAATAACAATTTGCATCAATACAACAATCACTAATCATTGTTTAATTTGCATCACAATTTGCACCGGCTAATACCTCACGGGTCACTGACACACTGCTCAGCATTTCAGCAGCTCAGGCCCTCAGGCGTTCACGGCAGAGTGCAGACGGCGCTCGCCAGTCGGCACGGCTGCACGGGAAACGGGCTCACTGCTCAGACCATCCGTCAGACACTCATGTGATGTCTCACCTCACGAGTTGCGGCGCCAGTGCACCACGGCGACGGCGGCCTCAGCCCTCAAGCGGTCAGGTCAGGCCTCACGCCCTCACGGGCCATCACGGCCTCACGCATCCCGCGTCCGTGTCTCCATGACCGACTGATCACTGACCGTCACTCCGTGAGCCTGTGACTGACCGAGTGACCATCAATAAACAGCAGGCAGGCGGCAGGCCGC
This sequence comes from Hsuehochloa calcarea, assembly GCA_036346395.1. Taxonomy (NCBI): domain Eukaryota; kingdom Viridiplantae; phylum Streptophyta; class Magnoliopsida; order Poales; family Poaceae; genus Hsuehochloa; species Hsuehochloa calcarea. Next base: position 18,543,943 of record CM070616.1, read on the forward strand.
AGGGGCAACGACACCGAGATGGCGAGATAAAATGGGGAATAGGGGGCATTAGGTGATTAGCTGTCCTGTTCTTCACCTCACCTCGTTCAGCGACGGGCCGACGGCGTTCCGTGTTCCTCTCCGATGCAGCGATGCGTTGATGCCGCCGCCCGCCAGGCGCCAGCCTCCGCCTCCGTGGCCTCATACGCCTCGCCCGAGTCGCTGCCTCGCCGACCGCCTCTTTGCTGTAGATGCGTCGATGCGCCGATGCCGCCGCCCGCCAGGCACCGCCACATCGCCGAGCCACCGAGTGGCTGACCGTCTTCCCCTCCGCTTCGCGCTGAGTCTCCGACGGTGATTCTCTCTCTGACTCGGTCCCTCCTTTGCTCTGCCGATTGTGGACTGTTCTGGCCGGTGGCGAATCGCTTGCTCTGTTCGCCTGTGGGCTATGGTTGTTCCTCTTCCTCATATTTTAGTTCTAATTTGGGCCAGGATTTGCCACTGATTTGGGCCGGCTGGGGAGCTGGGCCTTAAGCCCTTAAGTGGCTTTCTTCAACCTTTGACAGCTTTTCTTCAACCTGTCTTCTTCAACATCAGTAGGCTCCGTCCTCCGTCGGATACTAGGGGAGTAGGGGGTATGGTGGTGGGAGGAGGAGGTGCTTGAGCACCCAAAAGCACCTACGGTGGATTCGCCCCTGGGGGGAGGCGCCCCCCCTTATGGCCGCCCCACCCCTTAGCCGGCTCACCCCCACTTGGGCCACATGGGCCACGGCCCGAGGCCCAGGTTGGCGGGGGTTCGCGAAAATCCCCCCCGAACTTCTAATTTTTTTAGTTTCTTTTATTCGATTCTTTCTCCCGAATCCGCTTCTATTCGTCCGAATAAATTTCAGAGTATTACATTTCCATCCATATCTATCTTTTTCTTAAAAATCCATTTGCATTATGGTTTTAACACCATCAGGTGCATCAACCAAGTTCCAAACTTGATTGTCATACATGGACTTTATCTCGTATCTCATGACTTCAAGCCATGACTCAGAGTCTGGGTCCACCACTGCTTCTGCATAAGTTTTAGGCTCATCGTTATTCAATAATAAAACATCATGCCCAAACCTTATAGGCAATTGACGTGGTCTTTTTGATATACGTGGGGCTGATGCCTCATTTACAGGTTCAATAATATTTTGTTCATCCTATAGAGGTTCAGTAGGAGTTAAAACATTTTCAAATGGTTCCCGAATTTCTTCCAATTGCACCTTGCTCCCACTGACTCCTTTGAAAAAGAAACTCTTTCTCCAAGAAGACACCATTACGGGCAAGAAACACTTTGTTATCTTCCCACTTATAAAAGTAATATCCTTTAGTTTTCTCAGGATACCCCACAAAGAAACACTCAAACTTGGGTGTGAGTTTATCAGATGTCAAACATTTTACATAAACCTCACAGCCCCATGTCCTGAGAAAAGACAATCCAGGACCCTTCCCTGTCCATATCTCACATGGTGTCATTTTCACAGTTTTTGATGGAACCCTATTTAAAGTGAAAGTTGTTGTTTCTAGAGTGTATCTCCAGAATTGCAATAAAAGGTAAGTTTGGCTCATCATTGACCGAACCATACCCAACAATATTTGGTTCCATCGTTCAGACACCCCATTCCATTGAGGCGTTCCCGGTGGAGTGAGTTGTGGAACAATTCCACATTTCTTTAAATGATTATCAAACTCATGGCTCAAATATTCTCATCTACGATCTGATCGTAGATATTTAATTGTCTTGCCAAGTTGATTCAGACATATGCCTCATTAAGTAGATATAACCATATCTACTAAAGTCAATAGTAAAATTTATGAACAACTGAGAACCACCTCTGGCCGAAGTGCTCATTGGTCCACATACATCCATATGTACAAGAGCCAATAAGTCACTTGCCCTCTCACCTCTTGTCGTGAAAGGCGCCTTTATCATGTAGCCAAGTAAACAAGATTCACATGTTTCAAATAATTCAAAATCAAATAAGTTTAGAAGACCATCTTTATGGAGCTTCATCATGTGCTTCTCATTTATATGACCTAAACGACAATGCCAAACAAAAGTGGGATTCAATTTATTAGGTCGAAGTCACTTAACATTAATGTTATAGACAGACATATCCTCAAGATTCAGAACATACAATCCATTTACCAATGGAGCATGGCTATAGAGCATATCTTCAAAATAAATTGAATAATAATTGTTCTTTATTCTGAATTCATAACGTTCTGCTCCTAAACATGAAGCAGAAATAATGTTTTTGCTTAAGACTGAAACATAATAACAATTATTTAATTCTATAACTAATCCTGAAGGTAAAGCTAATGGTAAAGTACCAATAGCTAATGTAGCAACTCTTGCTCTATTGCCCACGCGAAGATCAACATCTCCTCTTGCCAAACTTATACTCCTTATCAGTCCTTGTATTGAATTGCAAATATGAGCAACCGACACGGTATCAAATACCCAAGAACATGTAGGAGAAGTATGAAGATAAATTTGTATAACATTTATACATGAACTGGAAGTCTTACTTCCTTTGTTATTTTTCATCTCCGCCAAGTACTTCTTGCAATTTCTCTTCCAATGCCCAGTCTCATGATAATGGTAACACTATGTGTCAAGCTTAGGACCCAGCTTGAGCTTCTTAAACTTAGCTTTGAGACTCTCGATCTCATCTTGAGTCTTTCCTTTGCCCTTTCCTTTTCCCTTTGACTTACCCTTCTTCTTGAAGCCAGTAGTCTTTTGAACCATCATCACATGATTGGAGCTTTTCTTGATGCTCTCCTCAGCACCCTTAAGCATGCCATGCAACTCAGTCATTGACTTTTCAATGCCATTCATATGAAAATTCAATATGACAGACTCAAAGCTCGCAGGGAGCGATTGAAGAATCACATTAGTAGCCAACACTTGGCTAAGGGGAAAACCAAACTTTTCCAAGCTCTCGGTGAGATCAATCATTTTGATCACATGAGGACTGACCGGGTTACCTTCTAACAGCATGCAAGAAAACAATGCCTTAGAGGTGTTAAACCTCTCTGCCCTTGCTTGATCTTGAAACATACCCTTCAGACTCACAACCGTATTATAAGCATCTGTGGTCTCATATTGCTTCTGAAGCTCAGAGTTTATGGTTGCAAACATTAGGCAGTGCACATCGACTGCTTCATTGCAATACTTCTCATAAGCATTCTTTTCAGCACGAGGAGCATCAGCACTAGGTTCCTCGGGATATGGACCTTCTAGAATATATTCATTCTTTTCTTGTTTGAGAACAATTCTCATATTACTAAACCAGTCAATGAAGTATATACCATTTATTTTTTCTTTCTAAAGAATAGATCGCAAATTAAAGGTAGGTGCAGAAGAAGTAGTAGGTGCCATGATCTACAATAGAAAAATATGCAAAGATTTAGCTTTACATTTATGTAAGATCTTCTATCAGACACTCATGTTGGTGGTTGTTGGACCGAAACGGCGACAAGAGGGGGGTGATTAGGAGCACGATCTCTTTTTCACAAAGATCGGATTCAATACGATTTTTACTCCAATAGCTATGAGAGCTATGAAGATCAATATACAAGAACATCAGAAGTCTTGTATTGAATCCAATCTAAACCCCGAAGCAAAACAACCAAAATCAACAAGAGCTTGATTTCCAAGAGTTGGGCGGTCTGTCCTCTATGTCAATGGCGGCTGGACCGGTCACCTTGAGCGGTCGGACCGGTCACCTCGGTCGGTTTGACCTCCAGCCTGATGAACAGTGAAATCAGCCCGAAAAGTAAAAAATTGCAAATAGGTCTAACTGTTGATCTACAACTCCAAACACGATAAAACATAGAACACACCTTCTCTAGGATATCAGGAACCTATTCCAATCAAAGACTGTGAAGATCCTTGGAAAAGTTACGACTTTTTTCCGTTTGAGTGAAGGATGGTTCAAAACCGAGTCAAAACAAAAACTAGATCCAAAACCTTGCTCGTGGGTTAGAGATGATCCTAGATAAGTTCTCACATGTCACAGCGAGCAAGATCAGGGGTAGAAACTAAAAGAAAACTTGAGAATCAAAGAAAACCCCAAAATCATAAAATAGAGAGCAAGAACTAAAAGAGACTCATCTCAAGATAACTTGCATAGATTGATTTGTGATTGTTGCTGGTTTACAGCCACTCCATCACAGAGGACAAAACTCAATACATGAGCACACAATCAATCTCCTATTCAAGAATTCTAACCTCTCTACTCCCTAATCTCCAAAAATAAAACTACGGTTTCAAATAAGCAAAAGGATCAAGGAGGTGCTACAACACCCTCCCATATTTATAGCGGAGGCTAACCTTTTAGAAGAGTTTCCTATTGGGCACCCGTTAAGCACACACACAAACGGGTTTAACTCACGCACGTATTTTAAAGTGATGTCTTCATCTTCTCTTGACCTAAACATTATCTCCTTGCGTCGCCTTGCGCCGCTGTTTAGCCAAAAGCAATCAAGGCGGTATTTTAGTAAAATTACCAAAATAACCCTTCTCGATCATTCTCCAAAGACCGAGTCCAATCTTCATCAAGCAGTTCCATGCTTCGCACTGTAGGTTGATCAACGGCTCTCATCATGTCGGCAAGTCTCTCCCATCCGGCTCCCACCGAAACCACCATGGCACTTGTACCGACCCCGCGCCGCTTGATGCAACCCGTCGCACCGAACTTCCCGTTCGGTCATCCTTGTCCATTTTACGCAACGCTCGAATCCAATGACTTCACCCGGCACCATTGATCGTTCTGAACCTCAGCTCTCAAGCCTAGTCCCGATCATCCTCGCCGTTGACCGTCGCTGATCTCCAAGCAACCTGCACAACAATAGACCAAGAAATTGATTCCGGGAATAAATTCTTCGCAACTTGACCCACGTTAGTTAAAACATGCATCATGCAACATATATGCAGTGAAACCCATGAACTTGACTCAACAAAAAAACATCGCCGCTACTAGAGCCGACGATACAAGTGAAAACCGGTCAGAGCGCCACTCAAGGGCCGGTCTGACAGTCCTCTGGCCGGTCAGACTGCCCAGCTTGGGACTTAGTCAATTTTCAGCCCTTGAAAGCCGAAAGCTCTCTGGAAATTTCAAACGAATAGATCTTTTGACTGTAAGCTCCAAAAATTATAAGACCAAGTGTATGAGAATCCTCTCTCTTGCCTACACACTCTATTTTTAGCCCAGCACCAAACTTCACCATTTACAATGGTCGGTGCAACCGCCGCCTATGGCCGGTCGGACCGCCCCCGACCGGTCTGACCGCCAGGGGTGGCTGGTCAGACCGCCACTGGCCGATCAGACCGCCTAAGACCTAACAGAACTGGAATTTTGCCGAAAACGCGTGATTCGATAAACCTTTAAAGCCATTGCCAATTGTAACATCATCATAAGATCATGAGCATATCCCTATGATATCCACAATCTCCCCCTTGACGAACACATTGGCAATTTCCTAAAAATATAAGTTTAAGGTTTGAAAGGTAAAAATACTCACATTTCCGCACAAAAGCACAACTTGTTTCAAGAGCAAGAGAAAGCAATAGAAATGATCAAGTTGGCTTCAGATTAGTATAGGCAAGCGAGATAAGGCAAAAGAAAGCGAGAATGCGACAATTTCCAAAGAAGAGTCAAAAATCTCACTTAACGTCCATATGAAAGAACAATTGTTCAAATTGACCTTTGATCATTGTGAGGTTCCATGGATTGCAATTCAAGTTTAGAAATGACAATAAAATCATAAGAATGCAAATTAAAAGCTTCCCCTCACTTTGATCATCATTTTTTCAGAAAATTTTATTTTCTCTATTTTTTTCAAATAGCTCCCCCTTTTAACATTTTTGCTACTTCTTCTCCCCCTTTGTCAATGGAGTTATCAAGGAATCACGCCTTCCTCTCATCCAGAGATAATAAATACAGAAATGAGGAAGAAGCATAAAAAAGAGCATGCATGAAATGCAATGAAGTGGCTTTATTTTTTGTGAATTTTGCATATTTTAGCACAAGAAGCTTTGAAGATTACCCAAAAGAACAAGCTAGCATTTCTATAATTACACAATACATATCAAGCCTGAAAGCGCTAGCAAGATAATGTTAAGACATATATATCAAAGCTAAGCTAGAAGACTCAAAGTAAAAGCGATGAATTGTAACAAATTAAGCAAAGCTTCGAAACTAGCAAGTTTATCAACAGAGATCCTAAAGTGATAATGGACATGTCAGAATGTCAATGTGAGATCAAGAAGCTAACAATGACCATCCTAGAGACAAAAAGTCTGGAATAGAATTATTTTGCTCAAAGAACTCCAGTCACCCATTTTTTACAACAGTTTTTCATTTGCAATGAATATTGCTGTTGATTAAAGGTCTATCTTAGTGAAGAAGATCCTGGACTAGGAGCTATCCACAAACTCTTCCTAAGCCTCAACCAAGGCAATTAACAGCCTATCTTAGTGAAAAAAATACTGGACTAGGAGCCATCCACAATCTCTTCCTAAGCTTCAACTAGGGCGACAAATCTTGAGGTTCATGTCAATTTTGACAAGCAATCCCCATTTGATCGTCTGAATCATCAAACTATCTCCAAGTTCATGTCTTTGACAAGTAGTCTCGTGAGATTAGTTTGGCACAGATTTTGAAATTTGATTTTTCATTTTGCATAAGAGCAATTTTTTATTCACAAAAGAACAGAAAGCTCAAGAGATGTTCAATCCTAGATTCAAGAGCTAACAAAGCAATTTTGACAGGGCCAATGTCACAAGAGGATTACTAATTGTGCAACTTAGCTAAAAGATACACAAATTATAATTTTTAGTTCAAGTTGTTTTAAAGTTCTAGCTCATTTAGCAAAGACTTAGCTACACGTGTGAAAGCATGATAATTCTAGCAAGTCAAAAAACTAGACATGATATTGAGCAAAAAATGAAACACTAAAGCTCAAGAGGGAAATAAGCAAAACTTCATCAATTTAAAAGATAAGCAGTAAGGCTTATATTACAATGCATCTTTTTGTGATTTTCATATGAATGCAATATAATACAATGAGATGCAAGAAAAACATAAAAGCCTAAAAAGATCAACAAGTTCAGAAAAGAACAAGAAAAGATCAGATGAACAAGGAAAGCGCAGAAAAGAACCAACTCCCCCTCAAACCAACCCATAAGGGTAAATTACCCCTAACTCACTTCTCAAGGTGGCAAACCTAGTTGGGTCTAAAGGCTTGGTAAGGATATCAGCCAACTGAGCCTCGGACTCCACAAAATGTATCACAATATCACCCTTCTCAACATGGTCTCTAAGGAAGTGATAGCGAATGTCTATGTGTTTGGTCCTAGAATGTTGCACATGGTTCTTAGCAATATTAATGGCAGAAGTGTTATCACAGAGAAGAGGAACACTAGCAAAAGATAACCCATAGTCCTTAAGAGTGGACACCATCCACACAATCTGACTACAGCAACTAGCAGCAGCTACATATTCAGCTTCTGCAGTGGATTGTGCAACAGAACACTGCTTCCTAGAAAACCAAGAGACAAGAGAAGTGCCTAAGAAGTGATTAGTGCCTGAGGTACTCTTCCAATCTAGCCGACAGCCCGCAAAATCAGAATCAGAAAACCGCTGAATGGACAAGGAAGAAGAGCAGGAATACCAAATGCCATACTAGAGGGTAGAGTGAAGGTACATGAAGATGCGCTTGATGGATTGGCGATGTGAAGTCCTCGGAGACGCCTGAAACCTCGCACAGAGGCAGACCGTGAAGCGTATGTCCGGTCTTGAGGCCATCAGATACAGGAGGGAGCCGATCGTGCTGCGGTACTCGCGTTGATCCACGGCTTCTCATTCCTCGTTTGGATCCAAAACAGTCGAAGTCGCCATGGGAGTGGCGATCGGCTTCCGGTCACCCATATCGAAGCGTTTGAGCAGATCCTTAGTGTACTTCATCTGATGGATGAAGATCCCTTCATTGCATTGCTTGATTTGAAGCCCCAGAAAGTAGTTGAGCTCTCTCATCATACTCATCTCAAATTCCCTGGACATGGTCTCGGAAAAACTGGAAACAAGAGCATGAGAAGAACCACTAAATATAATATCATCTACATAAATCTGAACAAGCAGGAAGTCATTGCCATGCCTAAGAATGAATAGAGTCTTATCCACTTTACCCATCTCAAAATTATTCTTAAGCAAGAAGGTCTTAAGTCTATCAAACCAGTCTCTGGGGGCTTGTTTAAGACCATACAAGGCTTTGGATAGCTTGAAAATATGATGTGGATATTTGGGATTCTCAAAGACCAGGGGTTGCCTAACATACACTTCCTCCTCTATGTAACCATTCAGAAAAGCACTTTTGATATCCATCTGATGCACCCTAAAACCCTTAGATACAACACAAGCAAGTAGAATACGAATGGCTCCTAATCTAGCAGCAGGAGCAAAATGTTTCATCAAAGTCTAACCCTTCTACTTGGCTGAAACACTGAGCTACTAATCTAGCCTTATTTCTAACCACAGAACCATCCTCACTTTGTTTATTTTTGAACACCCAATGGGTTCCTATCACATTATGACCACTAGGAGGTTATACTAGGTTCCAGACCTTGTTCCTCTCAAAATTCTCTAACTCCTCATGTGTGACATTAACCCAGCTCGAATCAGACAATGCATGTGATATATCGCGGGGTTCAAAAGATGCAACAAAAGAAAAATGGGAGTAGAGACTCGGATCATGATACCTGGAGCGAGTAACTCGCTCATGAAGCTGACCGATCATCTGATCCGGAGGGTGACCCTTCTGAATGTGGAGTGGAGCGCCCGAGGATGACAGCGTTTCATCGACCTCCGCGGGTACTGCTGATGATCAAGATGCAGCAGGAGCCTCAAATGAAGGTGAAGTAGTCGCAGTAGGTTCTTGTGCTGGAATAGGAACCTCAACAGCAGCAGGTGGGAGACAAGTATCAGCTTCATCCTCATCTTCCTCCACAAAGATGCTCTCTGTCACCTGTGAATCACCTGAAACATCGGATCTAGCTCCAGGTCTAGTCTCATCAAAAGACATTGCATGTCTCCTACACAATGTTAGTTTCAACATTAAAGACCCGAAAAGCCCTCGGATGTGCAGGATAACCCAGAAATAAACCATCAAAAGTCATTGATTCGAATTTAACTTAGTTTCTTGTCTTCAGAATGAAACACTTGGCTCAAAAAACTCAAAACTGAGAAACATAGGGTTTTCTACCAAACCGAAGCTCATAAGGAGTCTTGCCCAAAGAAGGTCTCAAAAAGACACGATTTGTAATATGGCAAGTTGTAGCAATAGCTTCGGCCTAAAACCTGCTCGGTGTGCTATACTCATCTAGCATCGTCCTAGCCATCTCGACTAAGGTCCTGTTCTTCCTTTCCACCACGTCATTTTGTTGAGGGACGTGTGGAGAAGAGAACTGATGCTCAACACCACGCTCAGCATAGAAAGAGGCAAACGAGGCATTCTTGAACTCTGTGCCCTTTTCACTGTGGATCGCTCTCAAGGCACCAGAAAGTTGAGAAGCCAAACGAAGAACAAGATCATGATAATGACCAAAAGCTTCATCCTTCGAAGCAAGAAAGAACACCCAAGTATATCTCAAAAAATCATCGACTACGACAAGGATATACCATTTGCCACCGACTGACCGAACCCTAGCAGGACCAACAGTATCCATATGAAGCAACTGTCCTAGTCCGTCAGTCATGGCCATAGTCACTGATGGGTGTGAGGCGGCAACTTGCTTGCCATGCCTACAGGGTGCACATACAGCATACTTGACAGCTTTGAGTTTGTGCAAACCTCTCATAAGATCAAGGTTGCTAACTCGCGTCAGATGATCAAAACCAATATGCCCCAAACGTCGGTGCCAAAGCCATAAATCAGAAGAAGATACAAGCAAACATTTGAGAGTTCCAGCAAGAGATTCAGAGAAATCAGCTCCAAAGATTCTACCAACTCTAGAAATCCCAAAAACGAGCTCAGGAGCAGAATCAGGCACACGACAAGCATTTTTCTTAAATCTAGTCTCATAGCCATCATCAAGAAGCTGTGAGACAGAAAGCAGATTGTACCTTAACTTGTCCACAAGAGCGACGTCCTTCAGGATGAATTTGTCGTTCACCCTGATCGATCCCGTCCTTTCAATCTGCTCTTGTGTATCATCTCCAAAGGTGATGAAGTCATCACCCGTCGCCCGCATGAAGGAGGTGAACCATTTTGAATCTCCGGTCATGTGGCGTGAACACCCGGAGTCAACGAACCACATGTTCCTCCCCCTTCCGCGGCGATCCTGAAAATCAAGGCACATAAGAACAATGTGTCTCAATACTGGGGTTAGTTAAACACGACTTGGGAACCCATTACTGAGATACACGGCTGCGAGTAGTATACAAAGTAGAAGTGATATCCTTAACTCTATTTAAAGTTCTATCATGAGCAATGGTCACTCGGACATGGGATGCATCATGTCTAGGAACATGGTAAAGACGAGCATGTGAAATAAATCCTAGACCAGGTTTATTCTTTTCAAAATGACCATGTCTCATGACGGCTCTAGGTTGATGAGATGAATTTTTAGCAAACTTTTTCTTATCATTTTTCAACCTACGCCAACAGAACTTAACCAAATGCCCATCCTTCCTGCAATAGGTGCAATGGTACTTGATACCACTGGGAGAAGCACCCTTTGACTTAACAGATGGTTGGGAAAAACCTGCATATTTAAAAATTATTTTTGCAGGTTGGGTTTTGAATTCAACTAATTCATTTTCCAAGACTTGAATAACTTTTGGCTTTGAATTGTCTTGGACAGAGTTGTATCCTAACCCTTGCTTCTTGTAAGGAGTTTTAGACTTGTCCAGAATCATGTTTAACTATTTAAGATAAGCATTTTATTTTTCAAGATTAAAATATGATTCACAAGTTTTACCCTTAATGGCTCTAGCATATCTCTCCTTATATAAAGCAACTTCAAGCTTAAGTGTTTCGCATGAAATACAAGTAGCATAATCAATTTTATCCTTAAGCTTAGCATACTTAGCTCTAATTGTATCTAATATGTCTTTTACTTCATGTTCACGTTCAATGAAAAAGAGTACAGGCTAGAATCAACATTACCAGGAGCAACCAAATTGCTAGATTCTAGCATTTTTCACAAGGAGCAGATTTAACTTGAATTAGCTCAGTTCTAGGATTTTCAAGTTGATGCAAAATGACATCATGAGCAATTTGTAAATTAGTGAGTTCAGAATGTAGAGCATGGCAGGAAGTACATTCGTCAACATCAAGACTCTTAGCATTCACAAGTTCTAATTTCAGATTATTAATTTGTGACTCTAAATCCTTATTCCTAGCCATGCTAAACTCTAAAGCTTCATCCTGACTAATCAGTTGCTCATACATGGTTTCACATCTAGCAAATAGAATGTCATAAGATGTAGGTACCTCATTGATGTCATCGACGTCAACGGAGTTGACCATGAAGCACATGCCGGTGAAGTCCTTGGCCTTCCCTTTCTTCTTGTCTTGGGAAATCTCCTCCTCCTTGCCCTCTTCACTCCTGGAGTCCACATCGCTCATGGATTGCTCTTCAAAAGTGGCAAAGACCCGGTGAGCGGCCTTCATAAGCTTGGCAGCATCAAATTTGGGCTTGTTCCCATGAGGCTTACTCCAAGCCGCCTTCACCTCCTTGTGGTTGTCCTTCCCTTTCAGCTTGTGGCAATTTGCCCGAATATGGTTGAGCTCTCCACACTCATAGCAAGTCACAGGGCCGCCTCTCTTTCTGTTTCTCACATTGTTATAGGCTCTTGTGAACTTTCTGGCTAGAAGGGTTAATTCAGCCTCAGGAATACTCTCAAGTTCCTCTTCATGGATAACAAATAAACAAGCAAGAGAAAATCCAGAAGAAGACTCAGAAAAATTATCAGAAGCTCTCTTGAGAGGATCTTCTACCAAAGCCATATTTTCCTTCTTGGGATGGTCAACACTTTTAATTTCATGGGTCTTGAGTTTGCTATAAAGCAACTCTAAAGTAAGACTCGAAAGGTTGACGTTCTCCTCAATGGCGGTAGCCTTCATCTCCCACTCCTTGGTGTTGATTGCAGCAAAGAGGTGGATGGCATTCTCAGATTGAGAATATTCAATATCAACCGCTCTCAACTGGTTGAGCACCTTGTTGAAGCGAGTAAAGACGTCATCGATGCTCTCTCTAGGACGCGTCTCGAACTTGTTATACTCTCGCTTAAAGATCGTCTGACGCACTTGCTTGATCTGGGATGAACCTTCATAGTAGGTTTCGAGGATGTTCCAGATCTCGTGCGCGGTCTCAAGGTGGCAGATTCTATCATACTCCTGTTTACCAAGTCCGGTATATAGGAGGTTGTTTGCCTTATGGTTGTTAGCCAAGTGGGCTGCCGAAGCCGTGTAACATCCCAAATTTCAGAGCTTTAAAAATCTTTTAAATAGTGGTAGTGAGAAAATTCACCATTTGGATTTATTTGAATATTAATTTAAAAAGCTTAATATGGACTTTAAGGACAAATTGATTTAATGTGCTTAATCCCAACATCAACAATTGTCAAAACTATTTTATTTAGATTCTATATGCTTGGATATATTTTATAGAATTTTCTGGAATTTTTCCAAAGTCATTTGCTATTTTCTAATTGCTATTTGCATTTTCTGGATTTATTTAAAAGAAAAATCTATTTTAAATCCTTGAACGATCTTTGGGCAAGCCCAACACTATTCCACCCGCCACTCACGGTAGTTGATCAAGATCGCCGGCCGCCGCTTCGCGAAGTTCGCCCGCTTGCCCTCACTGGATCTTCGCCAGTGAGTCCTTTGGTCGATCCCGCCGCTCGCTCGCCCGCGCCTCGCTCTCTCTGCCAGGTGGGACCGCCACCGAGTCGTCGTCTCCGCGTTGTCTTCTTCTTCCTCGCGCCGCGCCCGAGTTCGCCATTGCTGGAGCTTCAAGTTTATCCGACAAAACCGTATTAGTTGCTGATTCTTCGCGCCGACCCCGCCAAATCGTGTCTTCGGTTATTTCCTACCCGTTCCAAACCAAATCAAAACCCGAATCGGTTTCAATCTACGAGAATCATGGAATTCAAAAACCCGGTCGTTTCGGACCCGATTTGGGGATTTCCAAATCCGGCGTCCCCCGGGCCTATAAATACCTCCCTTAGCACCGCCCGGGCCTCCGCAACCCAGAGCCGCCACTCTCGTCGCTTCGATCGCCCTAGCGCCGCCGCATTTCGAGCTTTAGGGTTTCGGCCGAGTTTCTTCTCCGGTGAATTGCGCCGCCGTCTTCGTCGCCCTTGCCTCGCCAACTGCACCATCGTGATCAGCAAGTCTCAGGCTACCTCGTGCGCACCTCCTCGTCGCCGGAGCATCGCCGGAGCTTCCGTCCGACAAACCCGAGTCTTCGCCGCCGCTTCTTCCTCGCCGTCGGCCATCTCCTTTAACCCCAGGTGCTCAAACCAGTGCCATCAAGTGCGCAATAATCTCCTCTACACATTGGCACCACTCACCGCCGCGAAGTCGCCGCTCGTCATTGCTGCATTGGTTCCCGAGCCGCCGCCGCCGTCCGATCCGATGTGGCGGCGTCGTCGCCCACCTCACCCAAGTGCGTGCGTGTCGGCCTCGTTGGTGCCAAGAAGAAGGCCACCGCACGCGGGTGCACCACCTCGACCCGACCAGATCCAAAGGCTCGGTGGATTTGGTCCACCGTGAGTCGTACACCGATAAAGGGTCCCACATGTCGATTTCTTTTAAATTTATTTCTTTTTCCGGAAATTCTCGGCTGACGCAAGCATTGCGCAATAATTTAAATGCATTCTGTGGTATGACTTGCGAGTACGGTGTGTACTCACTCTTGCTAAACAAATCAACAGAAGTGGAGGAGTCGTCGCCCGCTTTTGAAGAAGAGTTCTACGAAGGTTGATCGTTAGGGTCTTGATCCCGCCGGTTGTTCGTGGTAAATTGATGGGAGCCACCGGAGTTTATTTCGTTTCCGCTGCAGTTTGTTCTCTTATTGTCAGCCTTGCATGGCTTAATAAATGTAACACTCGACCATAAGGTCCCAACAGTTATTTGTTATTTAAAGTACTCGTTTATTCTTATATGCGTTGTATGGATGTGATATTTCATCAATGTTGACACTGTGTGCACTAGCGTGATCCTGGACTAGTGCAGAATACACAAAGGGTCCAGATTTGCATATTTGGGTCCCGACTGAGGTGGTATCAGAGCCATATTGACTGTAGGTCTTGACCTTAGCTAGATTGGCCGTTGTAGTGTGTCCAAACTATTTTCTAAAGCAAAATTAACTTACAAGATTAATTGAACTTCTTAACTCATCTCATGTCTCTCTTGACTCAACTATTGCTGAAATTCTTTCTTTCCCATTGCTTTGAAGTTGTTTTCATATCCTTGTCCATCTTGATGATGCCTCGCCTTCAGAGTTATGGAGAGCGCAAGGGAGGACTTGCCGCCGAGCTTTGGAAGTTGCTACAAGTACTTGGAGGGTTCGATCGTCCATTGTACCGTGGCAGTGCTTGGATTGTGAACGGCCGAGATCGTGGAGTGATCTGCCATTTGACCGTCTACGTCAGGAAGAACACTAAGGCAAGCAAACCACTGAACATCTCAGCTCGAAGGAGTATTTGGATTGCAGCAATCCAGGAGTCTTCGCGCCTTGCCATCCTGAGGATCTGCAACATCTACTCTCGAGCTTCGTGACACAGTTTTCCGTTATCATCCCCGCACTTCCGACGTGGATCTTGCCGCACGCTTTCCGTCTCACTTAAGGAGAAGACAACGCCACTGCAGTGCATCTCGCCTGATTCGGCCGCCAGAGGAATCGTTGGAGTTAGCCGCCACAGAGCTGGAGTGTACCTATGAGACTCTTCAGAGAGCTGAAGAAAGGATCGCCATATTAGAAGAAACTCTTTATGGACGACACGATCACGAAGAAGACACTGAAGAGGAAGACCCAGAGGAAGCTGATGGACCGACTGAACCAGAAGAGCCAACAGAGGCAAGCAGAGCTGAAGCACCAAGAAGACTGCACCGTGGACACTGCTCCTATTGCACCATCCCTGGGACATCAGGATCAGTTTGCAAGGATGCTAGCTCACTTTCAGGTCTACAGCAGGCGGGAGCACCGTCAAGGCTACGGAGGCTATTTAATCGAGTAGTCTGTTCGAGTTGTTTCAGGCTTAGCCAATATTAAGTCTTGAGTCGCCCTTTAGTCGGTAGTTTGGTGTGCTTAAGTTCGTCCTTATTTTTGTGTGCAAGTATGAGCTGCAAAGGCCCTTAGGCATTTGTTGCAAGCCATACTATTATCTTAATCAATATAAGAGTTTCAGTTGAGCTTTCTTAAAATATGTTGTTGGGTTTTACCTACCTCGATTAGTTCTACACCTTATCTCGTGCTTGCTACCTTATCTAACCCCTGAAGATTCACCAGATGGTTCAGACTCGTCAAGCTGCTGCAAGTGGTTCCGATACTCCCAGATCGTAAGGACAGAACAGACCCCGAGAAGCAATTCCACCACAAGCACCTTCACGATCTGCGAATTTTGGAGCATTCATGACAAAACTGCACTCACCGATGTACACCACGATGAATCAGATGCAAGCTATGAATAACCAGAGCAACAACAATCAACATCACAATGGAACCCCAGTTGCTCATGGTCATAATGGATCATCCAAGTTGGCGGAGTTTATGTGTTGGACCGAAAAGGCGACTAGAGGGGGGGTGAATAGGAGCACGCTCACTTTTTCCCAAATAATGAATTCAACATAATTTCACTCCAATAGCTATGATGAAGCTATGAAGATCAATATACCAGTACAGCGGAAGACTAGTATTGAATCCAATTAAATCCCCTAAGCAAAATAACAAAATCAACTAAGATTGCAAAATCACAAACCACGGGCGGTCTGACCTCTGGACAAAACCGGTCGGACCGATTGCCGGGCGGTCGGACCGCTCTTGTGCTGGCGGTCGGACCGCTCCAAAATTGGTCTGACCGGTGATGACGGGCGGTCTGACCGGCCGACTCCAGAACCGATCCGCAATAAGAAAATCACCGATGACGGTTGCAATTAGGTTAAACTTTTGATTCTCAACTCCAATCTTTATGAAACTTTGCACACACCTTCTATATGCTATTGCGGACCTATTCCAATCGAATATTATGATAATTCTTGGAACGATCTTGAGCAATTGCCAATTGATTAACAGAAGGTCTAAAACCGGGCAAGAGCGAAAACTTGATCCTAATGCTTGTTCGTGAGAGATTGATGATCAAGATGATGCTAGATAGATTCACACATATCACAGCAAGCTAATTCACGTGAAAGAATCAATCACAAACTCGCGGATCAAAGAAAGCCCTAAAATCACGAAATCGAAAGCAAGAACGAAAAGAGACTTATCTCAAGCAAACCTTGCATAGATTAAGAACGTGATCGTCGCTGGATTACACCCACACCATCATGGATCAGTGGTCAATCCAAGATCACGAAATTCTCCTCAAACCATGAAAAGCCCTAGCCTCCACCTCAACTCCCCCTAAGCCAATTAGGGTTGAAAACAACAAAAGAGGTGAAAAACAGCGAGAGGGAGGGGTGCAGCCACCACCTCCTCCTATTTATAGTGGAGGCCTAGAACTCCTAGGGTTTGACTCAATTGGGCTCCCGTTAAGGCCCACTAACAAACGGGTCACACACGCACGCTTCGCAAAGCGCCGTCTTTCACCTTTTGACCTAAACCGCTTCACCATGCACCATGGATTTGCCAATAGGTCACCCTTGTCCATCTTGTGTCACGCTTGAGTCGTTGACCTCACCCGCATCGCTGATCGCTCGACCTCAACTCTCCAAGTCTAGTCCCGATCCTCCTCGCCGCTGACCGTCGTTGACCACCAAGCAACCCGCACAACCACGCATAAGCAAACACGAATTCGGGAACAAGTTCTTCCCAACTTGACCCATGTTAGTCAAAACATGCATCATGCAAACCATATGCCACGATACCAATGACTTTGACCTAACAAATCAACATCGCCACGGTTGGCCGACGTTCAAGTCATTACCGGTCCGACCGCCCAGTGAGAGCGGTCGGATCGCCTTGGCGGTCGGACCGCTCCCTCGTGAGCGGGCGGACCGCCTTGGGACTTAGCCGAATTTCAACCCCAAAATCCAAACCTTCGAAATTAAAACCAATAGAACTTTTTATCGAGACTCCAAAATTATGAGACCAAGTGCATTGGGATCCCCTCACTTTCCTACAACACCTATTTTTGGCCCACTGCTTTGAGTACTTTTAGGTCACCGCCGGTCCGATCGCTTCACATGGCCGGTCCGACCGATTTGGGACCGGTCGGATCATTGCAAGGACCGGCCGGACCGCCGTCGAAGAAGCTCGTAGCTTTGTCGAAAACACGTGAAACGACAAACCGTAAACGCCATTGCCAATTGTCACATCATCCTAAGATCCGGAACATATCCCCATGAAATCCATAATCTCCCCTTGATGAACACATTGGCAATTATCCGTAAAATGTAAGTAAGAGGTTTGAAAACGAGTTTACTCGCGGTTTTACACAAAGGCACAACTTGGTCCATAAGCAAGAAAAATCAATGTAAATGACCAAGCTGGCATCAGAATAGTATAGGCATGTGAGACAAGGCAAAAGTAAGCATAAAAACTTTGATTTCCAGAAAAGGGTCAAAATTCTCACATAAGGTCCATATGAAAGAACAATTGTTCAATTGACCTATGATCATTGTGAGTATAAAAGAATGCAATTCAAGTTCGTAATATTCAATAAGACAATAAGAATGCAACTCAAGAACTCCCCTCACTATGATCCTCAATTTTAAATTTTCGCCTCCCTTTGTACAAAACTTCTCCCCCAACAAAGAAATATATTCTCATTAACACATCTTCTCTTCTCATTTAACACATCTTCTCCCCCTTTGACAATGGATTCATCAAGGAATCACGCCTTCCTCTCATCCAGAGATAACAAATATAGAATAAAGAAAGAAGCAAAAACAAAAGAAGCGTAAAGAGAAATATGCATGAAATGCAATGGAGTGGCTTCATTTTTTGTATTTTTCAATTTTTGATTACAAGAAGCTTTGGAGATTACCCAAAAGAGCAAGCTAGTATCTCTAATATTGCACAAACAAAGATATCAAGCCCGACAAATACTAGCAAGATCATAGTAAGACATATATATCAAAGCTAAGCTCAAAGGCTCAAAAGTAAAGTAGTAGATTTGATCAATTTAAGCAACGCTCAAATTCAAAGAAGTTCATCAACAGGGATCCTAAAGTGAAATTGGCCATGTCAAAATGTCAAAGTGAGATCAAAAATCTAACAAAGACCACATTAAGAGTCAATCAAGTCCCGTATTGAATCATTTTGCTCAATATTTTGTAAACGCCCATTTGTCAACATTTTTCTCATTTGCATTGAATATTGAAGTTGACTAATGATCTAACTTAGTGACAAGATCCCGGACTAGGAGCCATCCACAAACTCATCCTAAGCTTCACCAAAAGTTGATTAAAGGTATATCTTAGTAAAGAAGATCCCGGACTAGGAGCCATCCACAAACTCTTTCTAAGCTTCTACTGAGGCGACAAATCTTGAGGTTCATGTCATTTCGACAAGCAATCCCCATGAGATCGTTCGTTCATCAAACTATCTCCAAGTTCATGTCTTTTGACAAGCAGTCTCGTAAGAATAGTTTGGCACAATTTAAGCATAAGACAATCTTGATTTTCATTTTTCTCATGAGCAGTTTTAGAATCTCAAGAACACAAAAGCTCAAGTAATGGTCAATTTTAGATCAAAGAGCTAACAAAGCAATTCTGACAGGGCCAATGTCACAAGAGGATCACTAATTGCGCAACTCGCTAAAACATCCACAAATTGCAATTTCTTAGTTTGAGTTGTTTAAAAAGTTCTAGCTTATATAGCAAAGACTTAGCTACACATGTAAAAGCATGATAATTCTAGCAAGTCAAAGAACTAGACATGACATTGAGCAAGAATTGAAATACAAAAGCTCTAAAGGGTAATAGGCAAAGCTTCATCAATTTTTAAAAATAAGCAGAAAATCTTATATTACAATGCATCTTTTTGGATATTTCATACCATTTGTTGTAACCACTTGTTGGACCGCTTGTTCGAGTTTTCATATGAATGCAATATGACACAATGAGATGCAATTAAAAAGCCTAAAAACCTAAAAAGTTCGAAAAGATCACTAAGTTCAGAAAAAGAACAATAAAAGATCAAAAGAACAAGGAAAGATAAGAAAAGATCAAACTCCCCTCAAACCAACCCATAAGGATAAATTACCCTAACTCGCTTCTTAAGGAGGAAAATCTGGTTTGATCTAAAGGCTTGGTAAGAATATCCGCCAATTGAGCTTGGACTCACGAAGTGCATCACAATATCACCTTTTTCAACATGATCTTTAAGGAAGTGAAAGCGAATGTCTATGTGCTTAGTCCTAGAATGTTGCAATTTGGTTTTTAGCAATATTAATAGCGTAAGTGTTATCACGTAAAAGAGGAACACTAGCAAAGTTTAACCCATAATCTTTCAAAGTGGACGCTATCCACAACATCAAGCTACAAAGAACTAGCAAAGAGCTACATACTCCGCTTCAAAGAAGTGGATTGTGCAATGTAAGACCGCTTCTAGAAGACCAAGATACAAGAGAAGTGCCTAGGAAGTGACAGTGCACGAGGTACTCTTCCTATCTAACCGACACCCGCAAAATCGAATCAAAACCCCTAATGGACAAAGTCAAGAGCATGAATACCAAATGCCATATAAGAGGGTAGAGTGTAAATACCGAATATGCGCTTAACGGCTTGGCGATGGGAAGTTCTCGAGACGCTCAAATCTTGCACAAAGGCATACCGTGAAATGAATGTCCGGTCTCGAGGCCAAATCTGAAGGATCCGATCATGTTTGCGGTACTCGCGTTGATCCACGACTTCTCCTTCCTCATCCGGATCCAAAACAATGAAGTTGCAATGGGAGTGGAAATTGGCTTGCAATCACCCATGTTGAAGCGTTTGAGTAGATCTTTAGTGTACTTTGTCCGATGGATGAAAGTTCCTTCCTTGCATTGCTTGATTTGAAGTCCCAAAAGTAATTAAGCTCTCCCATCATACTCATCTCAAATTCCCTGGACATAGTGTCAGAAAAGCTGGAAACAAGAGCATTAGAGGAACCACCAAAAATAATATCATCTACGTAAATTTGAGCAAGCAGGAAGTCATTGTCACGCCTAAGAATGAATAGAGTTTTATCCACTTTACCCATCTCAAAATTATTTTTAAGCAAGAAGGTCTTAAGTCTATCATACTGTGCTCTAGGGGCTTGTTTAAGACCATACAATGCTTTAGATAGCTTGAAAACACGATTTGGATATTTGGGATCCTCAAAGCCAGGGGGTTGCTTAACATACACTTCCTCATCTATGAAACCATTTAAAAAGGCACTTTTAACATCCATCTGATATAATTTAAAACCTTTTGATGCAGCAAATGCAAGCAAAATGCGAATGGCTTCTAGTCTAGCAACAGGAGCAAATGTCTCATCAAAATCTAACCCCTCAACTTGGTCAAACCCCGAGCTACCAATCTGCCTTATTTCTAACCACGTAACCATCCTCACCTTGTTTATTCTTAAACACCCAACGGGTTCCTATAACATTATGACCACTAGGGGTTCTACTAGGTTCCAAACTTTGTTTCTTTCAAAATTTTCTAACTCCTCATGCATGGCATTTACCCACTAGAATCGATAAAGCATGTGATATATCGCGGGTTCAAAAGAAGCAACAAAAGCCGAATGAGAGTAGAGATTTGGATCATTATACCTAGAGCGAGTGACTCGCCATGTAGATTACCTATTATCTTCCGAGGATGTTTGTCTCTGAATGCGAAGGAGCGCCGGGTGAGATCTGCTTTCTTCGACCTCCGCAGTATCACGATGATGAAGATGCAGCAGAGCCTCAATCAAGGTGAAGTAGACGAAAGGTGTTCTTGTATCAATATGGGCGCCAGAAGAGCAGAGATGAAGGAATGATATTAGCTTCGTCCTCATCTTCCTCCACAAAAATGCTCTCACACCAGAATCATCTCAAGAATTGATCTAGCTCTGTGGCTAGTCTCATCAAAAGTGACATTACAAGTCTCCTGAATAATGTTAGTCTCAGATTAAAACCCGAAAACCCTCGAATGAGCAGGATAACCTGAAATAACCCATCAAAAGTTCTTGATTCAAATTTATCTAAGTTGCTGTCTTAAGAATAAAACATTTTGATCCAAAACTCAAAATGCGAAATGAGGGTTTTCTACCAAAACGAAGCTCATAAGGAGTCTTGCCTAAAGAAGGTCTCAAAAGACACGATTTGCAATATGGCAAGCAAGAGCAATAGCTTCGCCCAAAATCTCCTGTGTGCTATACTCATCTAGCATCGCCCTAGCCATTTCGACTAAGGTCCTATTCTTCCTTTCCACCACGCCATTTTGTTGAGGGACGTGTGGAGAGGAGAATCGATGCTCAATACCACGCCAAAGACAAAAAGAAGCAAAAGAAGCATTTTTGAACTCCGTACATTATCATCGCGAATCGCTCTCAAAGCACTAGGAAGCTCAAGCCAAAGCAAGAACAAGGTCATGAAAATAACCAAAAGCTTCATCTTTTGAAGTAAGAAAGAACACCCAAGTATATCTAGAAAGATCATCGACTATGACAAGAATATACCATTTTCCACCGACTGACCGGACTCTAGTAGGACCAATAGTATCCATATGAAGCAACTGTCCTGGTCCGTCACTCATAACCATAGTCACGTAAGGGTGTGAGGCGGCAACTTGTTTGCCATGCCTACAGTATGCGCACATACAAGATCCTTGACAGCTTTGAGTTTGGGCAAACCTATCATGAGATCAAGGTTGCTACCTCGTGTCAGAGGATCAAAACCAATGTGCCCCAAACGTCGATGCCAAAGCCAGAAATCAGAAGAAGATGTAAGCAAACATTTAAGAGATCCAGCAAGATATTCTCAAAAATCACTCAAAAATTCTACCAACTCTAGAAATTCCAAACACAAGCTCACCAAGAGAATCAAGCACACGACAAGCATTTTTCTTAAAAATACAGCCTCATAGCCATCATCAAGAAGTCGAGATACGTAAAGGAGATTATACCTAAGCTTGTCCACAAGAGCGACATCCTTTAGAATGAATTTGTTGTTCACCCTAATTGATCCTGCCTTCAATTCGCCTTGTGTATCATCTCCAAAGGTGATGAAGTCATCACCGTTGCCAAGTGAAAGAGGTGAACCATTTTGAGTTTCCGGTCATGTGGCGTGAACACCGAGTCGACGAACCACGTGTTCTTCCCCTTTCCACGGTAGTCCGAAAATCAAGGAACAAAAGAACGATGTGTCTCAACATCAAGGTTAGATAAACAAGATTTAGGAATCCAAGATCGAGACACACGTGTGCAAGGAGTATACAAACCGTAAGTACTATCCTTGATTTCATCTAACATTCGGTTATGAGCAATGTTTAAATTAACATGAGACTTAAATCGTCCATGGGCGGTCGGACCGCGTTGTCAGTCAAGTCGATCCGTGACCAAAACGGTCGACCGGTGACCACCAATGGTCGACCGCCATCCGATAAACATTAGAATTAGGATATTTAGAAACATAATGATTTGCATGAGAGAAAATCCTAATCCGTGTTTATTCTTTTCAGTGTTACCATGTCTCATAGAAGCTCTAGGTTGCATGAATGAAATTCTATCAAAATTTTTCCTATCATTTTTCAACCTACGCCAACAAAATTCAATCAAATGTCCACCTTTCTTGCAATAAGTGCAATGGTACTTGGTACCACTAGAAGAAGCACCATTTGAATTAATACAAGGTTGGGCAAAACCTCGCAGATTTAAAAGATGTTTTTGCAGTTGGGTTTTGAATTCAATTAAACCTTTTCCAAGACTTGAATGACTTTTGGGTTTGAATTGTCTTGAAAAGAATTGAATCCTAAACCTTGCTTCTTATAAGGAGTTTTAGACTTGTCAAGAATCATGTTTAATTGTTTCTTACCTTTAGAAAATTTCTCTAATGTATCATGAAGGTAAGCATTTTCTTTTCTCAAGTTAACACAAGCATCACAATTTTTATTCATAGATTTCTCCTTATACAAAGCAATTTCAAGCTTAAGAGTGGAACAAGAAGCACAAGTAGTATTTTCAATATTGTCCTTAAGCTTAGCATATTTGACTCTAGCAGCTTCTAAGATATCTTTGATTTCACGTTCTTTTTCTAAACATGAAGTGCAAGGGCTAGAATCAAATACATCAAAAGCAATCAATTTACTAGATTCTAAACATTTTTCACAAGGAGCACTTTTAATTTCATTTAGTTCAGATCTAGCATTCTCAAGTTGTTGTACAGAAATATTATGAGCAGATTGTAACTTGGTAATTTCTGAATGCATAGCATGACAAGATAAACATTCATCAGGTTTAAGAATCTTAGCATTTTTAAGCTCTACTTTCAGTTTGCTAATCTTTGACTCTAATTTCTTTTTTTTTTGTCATGACAAATTCTAGTGCTTCATCTTGACTAAGCAATTGCTCAACTATAGAATCATATTTAGCAGAAAGCTCATCATAAGAAAAAGATACCTCATTATCATCAATGTCGTCTGTGTCACCATGAAGCACATACCAGTGAAGTCTTTGGCCTTTCCTTTCTTTTTGCCTTGAGGGATCTCCTCCTCCTTGTCCTCCTCACTCCTGGTATCCACATCGCTCAAGGATTGATCCTCAAAAGCGGCAAGGACACGGTGAGCAGCCTTCACAAGCTTATTAGCCTCATACCTTGATTTGTTGAAAGGAGGCTTCTTCCAAGTCGGCTTTCCTTCCTTATGATTGCTCTTACCTTTCAAATTTGGGGTAATTTGTCGGATATGATTGAGCTCACCACATTCATAGCATGTCACCGACCACCTCTCTTTTGTTTCTCACATTATTGTAGGCCTGTGAATTTTTTAGCTAGAAGAGCTAACTCTGCTTCGTGAATACTTTCAAGCTCCTCTTCATGAATAGCGATAAACAAGCAAATGAAAATCCGTAAGAAGATTCAAAAGAGTCATCAAAACCTTTTGAGAGGATCTGCTACCAAAGCTAAATTATCTTTCTTGGGATGATCAACTCTTTTAATTTCATGAGTCTTGAGTTTACTATAAAGCAATTCTAAAGTAAGACTTGAAAGATCAACATTTTCCTCTATAGCAAGAGCCTTCATCTCCCACTCCTTGGTGTTGATTGCACCCAAGAGATGGGTGGCATTTTCGATTGAGAATATTCAATATCAACGACTTTCATTTGATTAATTACTTTATTAAAGCGATCGAAATGTCATCGATGCTCTCTCCAGACGATCTCGAATTTATTGTATTCACGCTTGTAAACTATTTGGCGACCTTTTGATTTGGGACGAACCTCATGATATGTTTCGAGAGTGTTCCAAATTTCATGCGCAGCTTGAAAGATTGCAAATTCTATCATATTCTTGTCTACCAAGTGCACCATATAAAAGATTCTTAGCCTTATTGTTGTTAGCCAAAAGAATTTGTAGCAGTGTAGCAATTTCAGAATAACCAATGGGCTCTAACAACATCCCAAATAGCTTGTCCTCGCTCTCAAGAAAGACGCGCATACGATTCTTCCAATAGGCATAGTCGTGCCCATCGAAGATATGCGGTTTAGTAGAAAACTTATCCATCGCCAAAGTTCAAGGACCGTTAAGATCAAGATTGAACTAACCTGCTCGATACCACTTGTTGGACCGAAAAGGCGACTAGAGGGGGTGAATAGAGCACGCCACTTTTTCCCAAATAATGAATTCAACACAATTTTACTCCAATAGCTATGATGAAGCTATGAAGATCAATATACCAAGACAAATGAAGACTAGTATTGAATCCAATTAAATCCCTAAGCAAAATAACAAAATCAACTAAGATTGCAAAATCACAAACCACGGGCGATCGACCTCTGGACACACCGGTCGGACCGATTGTCGGGCGGTCGGATCATCATTATCTTGGCGGTCGGACCGCTCCAAAATCGGTCGACCGTGATGATGGCGGTCCGACCGCCGACTCGAACCGATCCGCAATGAAGAAATAAGCCCGATGACGGTTGCAATTAGGTGAAACTTTTGATTCTCAACTCCAATCTTTATGAAACTTTGCACACACCTTCTATATGCTATTGAGGACCTATTCCAATCGAATATTATGATAATTCTTGGAACGATCTTGAGCAATTGCCAATTGATTAACAGAAGGTCTAAAACCGGGCAAGAGCGAAAACTTGATCCTAATGCTTGTTCGTGAGAGATTGATGATCAAGATGATGCTAGATAGATTCACACATATCACAGCAAGCTAATTCACGTGAAAGAATCAATCACAAACTCACGGATCAAAGAAAGCCCTAAAATCACAAAATCGAAAGGAAGAACGAAAAGAGACTTATCTCAAGCAAACCTTGCATAGATTAAGAACGTGATCGTCGCTGGATTACACCCACACCATCATGGATCAGTGGTCAATCCAAGATCACGAAATTCTCCTCAAACCATGAAAAGCCCTAGCCTCCACCTCAACTCCCCCTAAGCCAATTAGGGTTGAAAACAACAAAAGAGGTGAAAAACAGCGAGAGGGAGGGGTGCAGCCACCACCTCCTCCTATTTATAGTGGAGGCCTAGAACTCCTAGGGTTTGACTCAATTGGGCTCCCGTTAAGGCCCACTAACAAACGGGTCACACACGCACGCTTCGCAAAGCGCCGTCTTTCACCTTTTGACCTAAACCGCTTCACCATGCACCATGGATTTGCCAATAGGTCACCCTTGTCCATCTTGTGTCACGCTTGAGTCGTTGACCTCACCCGCATCGCTTGATCGCTCGACCTCAACTCTCCAAGTCTAGTCCCGATCCTCCTCGCCGCTGACCGTCGTTGACCACCAAGCAACCTCGCACAACCACGCATAAGCAAACACGAATTCGGGAACAAGTTCTTCACAACTTGACCCATGTTAGTCAAAACATGCATCATGCAAACCATATGCCACGATACCAATGACTTTGACCTAACAAATCAACATCGCCACGGTTGGCCGACGCTCAAGTCATTACCGGTCTCGACCGCTCAGGTGAGCTGGTCGGATCACTTCACTGGCCGGTCGGACCGCTCCCTCGTGAGCCGGTCGGACCGCCTTGGGCTTAGCCAATTTCAACCCCTGAAAATCCAAAACCTTCTGGAAATTAAAAACCAATATAACTTTTTACTGGAGACTCCAAAAATTATGAGACCAAGTGCATTGGGATCCCCTCACTTGCCTACAACACCTATTTTTGGCCCACTGCTTTTGAGTACTTTTAGGTCACCGCCGTCCGACCGCCCCATATGGCGGTCCGACCGCTTTCACATGGCCGGTCCGACCGATTTGCGACGGCCGGATCATTGCGGTAAGGACCGGCGGACCGCCCCCAAAGAAGCTCGTAGCTTTGTCGAAAACACGTGAAACGACAAACCGTAAACGCCATTGCCAATTGTCACATCATCCTAAGATCTGGAACATATCCCCATGAAATCCACATTATGCGAACCCGTCCACCAACTTTCTCTGGACATGTCTCACCAATAGAAGCTGATGATTGGCTTCGTGTTATTGAGAGGAAACTGCTGATCACTCAATGCAGCGATCATGAAAAAGTTCTGTACGCCTCTCACCAGATGGAAGGCATTGCCGCCGAATGGTGGAAAACTTTTGTGCAAAGACATGGAACGCCGCAAGATATTACTTGGGAAGAGTTCACAACTGCTTTTCCGCCAGTATCATGTACCGAAGGAATCATGGATCTAAAGAAGGATGAATTCGTGCTCTCAAGCAAGGAGGAATGTCGATGATCGATTACCTCAACAAGTTCTCACAACTTGCTCGATATGTCATAGAAGATGTCGCCACCGACAAGGCTCGTCAGTAGTCGTCAAAGGATTGAACATCGGACTTCAAGTCAACTTGATCGCCCACACCTTTCCTGATTTTCAAGAGTTAATCAACAAGGCTTTGATTATAGAGGATAAGCGCAAGGAATTGGAAGATCATCGTAGCGCTTGAATGGCTCAAAGAAGGAAGTCACCAACCCCACCGAGGGCAAGAATGATTCCACCGCAGCTTTAGCCGCTTTTCCACCACGACTCGCGCGGACCACCCGCACCAACTTCAAAGACTCGCCCGCTTGTTCGTAACTTCCGCAATCCCGCACCACTCAACCCCAATCCAGTAAGCAACCCACAGAAGACAAACAGAGTTTGCTTTACCTGTCGTCAGCCAGGGCATTTCGCCAACCGATGTCCGCAGAATAGGAATCACTCCAGTACGCTTCAACCTTGGGAATACACCACCAAGACGCCAGTACAAGGCAACCATCAAGGAACCTCTCAAGCTACCGGTCAATCCGGAGGAGCACCGCCATCAGTGGTCAGAGGCCGTGTCAACCACGTCACTCTAGAAGGAGCCCAAGAAGCACCTGACGTTGTACTAGGTAAGTTCCTAGTAAATTCAAGACTGCATCGCCTCTGTTGATTCGAGCTTCGATTCGCTTGTTTCGGAATTTTGCAACTAAGAACAAATTGGAAGTTATGCATCTTAAGCATACTGTTAGTCCAATACCTGAGCAGAGCTAAGTTCTAAAGTTGGATGTTTAGGAGCTAGGCTACTCAGAGTCGGAGTTGAGTTTCTAGCCAACCTAATAGTTCTAGACACTCGCACCATAGATGTCATCCTTGGTATGGATTGGTTATCCAAACATAAAGCGATGCTAGATTGTGGCAAGAGCCGTGACAATTGAGGATACCACAGAAAGAAAGTAGAATTTCTAGCCACCTCAAGACGTGATGGACATTTGGTAGTCAACATCAAGATTTCTTTGGAAGACGTACTGTAGTCGAGATTACCCGATGTATTTCCGAAGAATTACCGTGAATGCCACCGACCGTGACATTGAGTTTGTCATCGATCTAGTGCCGTGAACAAAGACCAATTTCCAAGAGACCCTATCGGATGCCACCGATGAACTTGTGGAAATGAAGAAGCGTATAGAAGAACTCTCGGAGAAAGGTTTTGTAAGACCTAGTTCGTCGCCATGGGGAGCACCAGTTTTGTTCGTCAAGAAGAAAGATGGAAGTATGAGAATGTGTATCGATTATCGTTCTCTCAACGAAGTCACCATCAAGAATAAGTACCCATTGCCCAGAATTGATGATTTGTTCGACCCGGATGAAAGGAGCCGAGTATTCTCCAAGATCGATCTACGATCGTGTTATCATCGATTGAAGATTTGTCCTAAGGATGTACCAAAGACCGCTTTCTCAACCCGGTATGGACATTATGAATTTCTAGTCATGTCTTTTGGATTGACTAATGCCCTTGCCTATTTCATGAACATGATGAACAAGGTATTCATAGAATATTTGGATAAGTTCGTGGTAGTATTCATTGATGACATTATGGTATATTCAAAGTCAGAAGAAGAGCATGCAGACCATTTGAGATTAATCCTAGAGAAGCTCAGAGAACATCAGTTGTATGCCAAGTTCAGCAAGTGTGACTTTTGGAAAAAGAAAGTTGATTTCCTCGGTCATGTGAATACAGCCGAAGGAGTAGCAGTTGACCCCGGAAAGGTTAAAGCTGTAATGAATTGGGAGCAGCCCAAGACGGTTACTCAAATTCGTAGTTTCTTGGGAATGGCAGGATACTATCGTCGTTTCATTGAAGGGTTCTCAACGATTGCTAAACCTCTTACGCAATTGTTGAAGAAAGAGAAGAAGTACATTTGGACCCCAGCTTGTGAAGAGAGTTTTCAAGAATTGAAGAAATGTCTGACTTCAGCCCCAGTGCTAGTTTTGCCGGATATTAGTAAGGATTTTGATATCTATTGTAATACTTCGCGTCAAGGATTAGGATGTGTCCTTATGCAAGAAGGAAGAGATGTCGCTTATGCGTCAAGGCAATTAAGGCCTCATGAGGAGAACTATCCTACCCATGATTTGGAACTAGCTGCCGTAGTGCATGCTTTGAAGATTTGGCGACATTATCTCATCGGTAATCGCTGTGAAGTCTACACAGATCATAAGAGCCTGAAGTACATATTCACTTAGTCTGACCTGAATATGAGGCAGAGAAGATGGCTGGAATTAATAAAGGATTATAATCTTGGAATCCATTACCATCCTGGTAAGGCCAATGTAGTTGCAGATGCACTGAGTCGTAAAAGCTACTGCAATGCTCTGGAAGCAAAAGAGATTTGCCCGGAACTTCAGGAGGAATTCCAGAAGCTACAGCTAGAAGTTGTCCCTGAAGGATTTGTGGCCAGCCTAGAAGTGCAGTCTACTCTGGAGAAACAGATTCGTGAAGCGCAACCCAAGGATTCTGAGTTTGCCGACCTCAAGAAGAAGATGTCAGAAGGAAAATTTAAAGACTTTACCGTGGATGATCAGGATATACTGTGGATCAATGGACGTATCTGTGTACCGGATACGGATGGATTAAGACAGCTGATTCTGAAGGAAGCCCATGACTCAAAGTATTCAATTCACCCTGGAAGCACTAAGATGTATCAGGATGTTAAGAATAAGTTTTGGTGGCCAAACTTAAAGCGAGACGTCGCAGAGTTCGTTGCCTTATGCGACGTGTGTCAGAAAGTAAAGGCCGAACATCAGAGGCCAGCAGGATTGCTACAACCGCTGAAGATACCAGAATGGAAGTGGGAAGAGATCGGTATGGATTTTATTACCGGTTTACCCAAGACTCAATCAGGTTATGATTCGATTTGGGTAATAGTGGATCATTTGACTAAGGTTGCCCATTTCTTGCCAGTCAAAACCACTTATTCAGGAGACCGCTTGGCGGAATTGTATATGACAAAAATCGCTAGTCTGCACGGTGTGCCTAAGAAGATAGTGTCAGATCGAGGATCTCAATTCACCTCTCGTTTTTGGCAGAGTCTACATGAAGCCCTGGGAACTCATCTGAATTTTAGTACTGCTTATCATCCACAGACAGATGGACAGACTAAAAGAGTCAACCAGATATTAGAAGATATGTTGAGAGCCTGTACCTTAGCAAATGCTACCAGTTGGGATAAGAGTTTACCGTATGCCGAATTCTCGTACAACAACAGTTATCAGGCCAGTTTGCAGATGTCACCATTTGAAGCTCTGTACGGTCGTGCCTGCAGAACTCCGTTGAATTGGTCAGAGACAGCTGAACGCGTAGTGTTCGGGCCAGATATTATTCGAAGTCAAGAACAAGTTGCTATGATCGAGAAAAGACTAAAGATAGCCCAGTCCAGGCAAAAGAGTTATGCCGATAATCGTCGTCGTGACCTCAGCTTTGAACCAGAGGATTTTGTGTATCTTTGAGTTACTCCGCTCAGAGGTGTTAAGAGATTCCACACCAAAGGGAAGCTTGCTCCAAGGTATGTGGGTCCGTTCAAGATTTTGGAACGCCGAGGAGAAGTCGCTACAGCTTGAGTTACCACGATCGTTAGCGAGAGTGCATGATGTCTTTCATGTCTCTCACCAAGAAGTGTCTTCGTGTGCGTAAGAGCGCACTCGTTGGAGTCAATTGAACTGAAGGAGGATCTCACGTACAAAGAACAACCTGTTAGGATTTTGGATGTCGCAGAGCGCCGCACCAGAAGCAAGATCGTTCATTTCTGCAAAGTCCAGTGGAGTAACCACTCAGAAGGAGAAGCAACGTGGGAACGTGAAGAAGAGTTGAAAGCCGAGTTCCCTAGCCTTTTCTCTAGCTAGCCGGAATCTCGGGGACGAGATTCGTTTAAGGGGGGAGGTTTGTAACATCCCAAATTTCAGAGCTTTAAAAATCTTTTAAATAGTGGTAGTGAGAAAATTCACCATTTGGATTTATTTGAATATTAATTTAAAAAGCTTAATATGGACTTTAAGGATAAATTGATTTAATGTGCTTAATCCCAACATCAACAATTGTCAAAACTATTTTATTTAGATTCTATATGCTTGGATATATTTTATAGAATTTTCTGGAATTTTTCCAAAGTCATTTGCTATTTTCTAATTGCTATTTGCATTTTCTAGATTTATTTAAAAGAAAAATATATTTTAAATCCTTCGGAACAGTGCTGGGCCGAAGCCCAACACTATTCCACCCGCTCACTCACACTGTTGGATCAAGATCGCCCATTGCCGCTCATGAAGTTCGCCTTCGCTTTGCCCACTGGATCTTCGCCGCGTGTCCCTTTCGATCCGATCCGGCCGCCGCCGCGCCTCGCTCTCTCTCGCCAGGGACGGCCACCGAGTCGCATCTCCGCTTGTCTTCTTCTTCCTCGCGCCGCGCGAAGTTCGCCATTCTTTGAGCTTCAAGTTTATCCGACAAAACCGTATTAGTTGTCGATTCTTCGCACCGACCCGCCAAATCGTGTCTTGATTATATTTTACCTGCTCCAAACCAAATCAAAACCGAATCGGTTTCAATCTCCGAGAATCATGGAATTCAAAAACCGTCGCTTGGACCCGATTTGGGATTTCAAATCCGGCGTCCCCGGCCTATAAATACCTCCCTTAGCACCGCCTCGCCTCCGCAACCCAGAGCCGCCACTCGCCGCTTCGATCGCCTCTAGCGCCGCCAGATTTCGAGCTTTAGGGTTTCGCCGAGTTTCTTCTCCGGTGAATTGCGCCGTCGTCTTCGCCGCCCTTGCCTCGCCGATCGCACCATCGTGATCGCAAGTCTCGTGCTACCTCGCGCACCTCCTCGTCGCCGAGCATCGCCGAGCTTCCGTCCGACAAACCCGAGTCTTCGCCGCTTCTTCCTCGCCGGCCATCTCCGTTAACCCTGTGCTCAAACCAAAGCCATTAAGTGCGCAATAATCCCCTCTACGTTGGCACCACTCACCGCCGAAGTCGCCGCTGTTCATTGCTGCCATTGGTTCCCGAGCCACCGCCGCCGTCGATCCGATGTGTCACCGCGTCGGCCCACCTCAAATTTCTGCGTGCGTGTCGACCTCGTTGGCGCGTCGGTGCCACCAGACGCTGGTGCACCACCTCGACCGACCAGATCCAAAGGCTCGGTGGATTTGGTCCACTGTGAGTTGTGCAACCGATGATGGGTCCCACATGTCAGATTTCTTTTTAAATTTATTTCTTTTTCCGGAAATTCTCGGCTGACGCAAGCATTGCGCAATAATTCGATTTTCGTTTATAAAAATAATTCGGGAAATTCAAGAAAATCCAAATTAGGGTTTAATTGATTTTCAAATCTTCCAAAGCCCATATCTTTTGCATCCGAAGTCCAATTGAGCCCATTCAAATTTGTAAATTTATATAAAATTAAGATCTATTTAATGGTGAATTTTATTTGAATTTTTGGAGTTGTTTTGCCTCTATTATTTATTTATTTTTGTTTCTTTTGTCTCGTTTGCGAGTAGACGTCGATACTTCGGGGAATTTTGCAGAAGAAGGAGCACCTCAAGACCAAGACCAATATCTAGACCTATTCCAAGGCAAGTTATACCTTTGATCATATTGAACCCAGTTTTCAAAATACTTTGTTTCAATGTATTGCATTCTATTTCAAGTATTTATTTAAATGCTTTTGGGATAGTTATTAATCCAATTTGTTATATCCACCTTGTCTATTGTATGCCAAGATCTTTTGTCACCCTAGGTTGGTTCATTATTAGTTGGTATTATCGTAGCACCAACGTGGGTTGGTTAGATACGATTAGACTGCTTAGCCATGCCACGAGTCATCATTTCATGTGAGAGTTGCAATTATAAACTTGACTAAGTGATTATGGAACTGTGTGATGAAACTGTGTGTGCTGTGTGCTGTTACTCGTTGATGGCATGTGTTGCATTTAATCAACAGGGTGGGAAAAGATTTAGACTGAGGCAAGTGGTGGATTCTGTGTGAATGGTGGAGCTGTGTGCTTATTAAACTTTGTGATTTGGGTTAAAATCGAAGTCTTGCCTTGGTCAATTAAGGACTTAACTTTGTGCGCCATTGAACTGGCTTCTTGTATGACCACATGCCTAGTATGGGTGGCCCGACTTAGTAAGTTATGGAGTCTTGACATTGACAACTCGAAGTTGTATTTAAGCTATGTGATGGGTCGGAGGTGTGTACCATGTGTTTGGGTCACATCGCGGGACGGTTCGCTGCATCCCTGTCCAATGGTGTCTGTCGTTCCAAGGGCTGTGTGTACAAATTGGACGGCAGTAAAGCACACCAGGAGTGTCATTGTTTGAGATGAAGTTTCTGAAAGGTTTTGTTATGGTCAGTGATCGCTACACTGATTGTATCGTGTGGGTAAAGTGTACAAACTCTGTAGAGTGTTTAAATCGATCTATTCGAATAGCCGCGTCCTCGGTTATGGACATGCTCGGGAATTTCACACGAGGGGTAGATTTTTATAAAACAAATGGGAAGGGTCAGCTTTGTGAGATAACTTGTGCAGCTGTGTGAATAACTTGATTAGACTATGTGTACTTTGTGAAATCAATTGTTAACTTATTATTGTCTATTTGTTTTGAATTATGTTTTCAATCTATTATTGTATTCAATTGCAAATGTTGCATTTCTGCAAAATAACCACAGAAGCCATTCCTTTGGAATAAGCCATCATGTATAAATGCATTCTGTGGTATGACTTGCGAGTACGGTGTGTACTCACTCTTGCTAAACAAACCAACAGAAGTGGAGGAGTCGTCGCCCGCTTTTGAAGAAGAGTTCTACGAAGGTTGATCGTTAGGGTCTTGATCCCAGTCAGTTGCCTGTGGTAAATTGATGGGAGCCACCGGAGTTTATTTCGTTTCCGCTGCAGTTTGTTCTCTTATTGTCAGCCTTGCATGGCTTAATAAATGTAACACTCGACCATAAGGTCCCAACAGTTATTTGTTATTTAAAGTACTCGTTTATTCTTATATGCGTTGTATGGATGTGATATTTCATCAATGTTGACACTGTGTGCACTAGCGTGATCCTGGACTAGTGCAGAATACACAGAGGGTCCAGATTTGCATATTTGGGTCCCGACAAGCCGGCATAGCAACCTCGTGCAAAACGAGCGGAGCTTGAACAACCTCCCGTATGGCTTGTCCTTCGCTCTGAAGGTAGACACGCATGCGATTTTTCCAATGGGCATAGTCGAGCCCATCAAAGACATGCGGCTTCGTGGAGTACTTCTCCATCGCCAAGTTCAGTGACCGGTTAAGATCAAGATTGAACTAACTGGGCTCTGATACCACTTGTTGGACCGAAACGGCGACTAGAGGGGGGTGAATAGGAGCACGATCTCTTTTTCACAAAGATCAGATTCAACATGATTTTCACTCCAATAGCTATGAGAGCTATGAAGATCGATATACAAGTACAACAGAAGTCTTGTATTGAATCCAATCTAAACCTCGGAGCAAAACAACCAAAATCAACAAGAGCTTGATCTCCAAGTGTTGGGCGCTCTGACCTCCATGTCAATGGCGGTCGGACCGGTCATCTTGAGCGGTCGGACCGGTCACCTTGGGCGGTCTAACCTCCAGCATGATGAACAGTAAAATCAGCCCGAAAAATGAAGTTGCAAATAGGTCTAACTTTTGATCTACAACTCCAAACTCGATGAAACTTCGAACACACCTTCTCTAGGATATCAGGAACCTATTCCAATCAAAGATCGTGAAGATCCTTGAAAAAGGAAAGACATTTTCTGTTTGATTGAAGGATGGTCCAAAACCGAGTCAAAACAAAAACTAGATCCAAAACCTTGCTCGTGGGTTAGAGATGATCAAGATGATTCTAGATGAGTTCCCACATGTCACAGCAAGCAAGATCAGGGGCAGAAACCGAAGGAAAACTTGAGAATTAAAGAAAACCCCAAAATCACAAAATAGAGAGCAAGAACGAAAAGAGACTCGTCTCAAGATAACTTGCATAGATTTATTTGTGATTGTTGCTGGTTTACAGCCACTCCATCACGGAGGACAAAACTCAATATATGAGCACGCAATCAATCGCATCTTCAAGAATCCTAACATCTCCACTCCCTAATCTCCAAAAATAAAACTAGGGTTTCAAATAAGCAAAAGGATCAAGGAGGTGCTATAAAACCCTCCTATATTTATAGTGGAGGCTAACCTTCTAGAAGTTTTTCCTATTGGGCACCCGTTAAGCCCACACACAAACGGGTTTAACTCATGCACGTATTTTGAAGTGCCGTCTTCATCTTCTCTTGCTCTAAACCGCTTCTCCATGCGTCGTCTTGCGCCGCAGTTTAGCCAAAAGCAATCAAGGCGGTATTTTAGTAAAATTACCAAAATACCCCTTCTCGATCCTTCTCCAAAGACCGAGTCCAATCTTCATGAAGCAGCTCCATGCTTCGCCACGTGTAGGTTGATCAACGGCTCTCATCATGTCGGCAAGTCTCTCCCATCTGGCTCCCACTAAAACCACCATAGCACTTGTACCGACCCCCGCACCGCTTGATGCAACCTGTTGCACCGAACTTTCTATTCGGTAATCCTTGTCCATTTTGTGCAACGCTCAAATCCAATGACTTCACCCGACACCATTGATTGTTCTGAAACTCAGCTCTCAAGCCTAGTCCCGATCATCCTCGCCATTGCCGTCGTTGATCTCCAAGCAACCTGCACAACAATAGACCAAGAAATCGATTCCGAGAACAAGTTCTTCGCAACTTGACCCACGTTAGTCAAAACATGCTCCATGCAACATATATGCAGTGAAACCCATGAACTTGACTCAAGAAACAAACATCGCCACTACTAGAGCCGACGATACAAGTGAAAACCGGTCAGACCGCCACTCAAGGGCTGGTCTAACCGCCGTCTGGCCGGTCTGACCGCCCAGCTAGGGACTTAGCCAATTTTCAGCCCTTGAAAACCGAAAGTTCTCTCGAAATTTCAAACGAATAGATCTTTTGACTGGAAGCTCCAAAAATTATGAGACCAAGTGTATGAGAATCCACTCTCTTGCCTACACACTCTATTTTTAGCCCAGCACCAAACTACACCATTCACAATGGCTGGTCCGACCGCCGCCTGTGGCCGGTCTGACCGCCAAGGGTGGCCGATCAGACCGCCACTGGCCGGTCAGACCGCCTAAGATCTGACAGCATTGGGATTTTGCCGAAAATGCGTGATTCGACAAACCTTTAAAGCCATTGCCAATTGTTACATCATCCAAAGATCATGAGCATATCCCCATGATGTCCACAGTGGTTATATCCGACCAGTCTACAACCAGCTCGTATCACCATACGACTAGTCTAGACCTGGTCATATCACCATACGACTAGTCTGGACCTGGTCGAACTCAATCAACAACAGATAATAAAAGATACTCCACTATATATTCTAAACCATGCTTCCCTCTAACATCATATAGTGAGTTCAACATCTAGAAATATTAAGTCCTAGTGAGCTTTGGCATCGCTGCTAGAAACCTAGTGATTTAAAGTAAGCAAACCTTTGACAATCATATCACATATGACTCTTATTTGTTGGGTGGCATCTCTATACCCCGACGACCAACACTATGCCCCAAGACCCAAAACTATTTTGATAGCCTTGTCAAGTTAAACCAATACTATGCATGTGGGTATCCGACACCCACCCTATCTTATTAAGATGCTTAATGGCATCCTACTTTGGTAGACCTGCCAATTAAACAATCAAAATCGTGATAGGCACAGCAATTGGAAAGACATCAATTTTACTTAATTTTTCTTGAGGGATACTACTTTATCATGTCAAAACATCTAATGGTAGAACATGATCAAATAGCATAACAGGAATAAACACAAACATTCACAGATAATCATATTAAATTGTAAAATAGTATGACCCTTAACATGTCGATCTCTATCAGCATGCTTCCTATTCTCCGACCACCATGCTTGACGTCTCCAACCGCATTCATCTACTAGGCATTTACTCCTAAAATCTAGTAATTAATTACATAGGATAATTTCAAGCATCACATGTCAGTACGCAGACCGTTATACAATAATATGTAGCTTGATGGCTATCTCACAGCATGACACGCATGCCATGAAAATATATTCATGCATCACATACACAATGGGCCATACTATTTACATCAAACCCTGCAAAAATGAGTTATGCATATAATCCAATTCTATCGGGCGACATGAACACATACTACCTATAACACACAGTACGATTACCCAGTACAGCGGTCCCGCTAACCGGTTAGCGGGCCGTGTTTGAAGGGGTAGCGCCCCTCGCTGGTCGAGGGCAGCACGCTCGAAATTTTTTTCCAGAACATGAATCTTATTCACGTAACCGAGCCTTGGAAATAATCGAATTGATCATATTAACTCTATTTCGAACCAATCTCATAATTACCTTGATACGACCACGCACTGTGGCATACTCCGATGGCAGAATTCCGACCGGTAGGAGTATTATGCAGTGTGGTCGTGAACAGGCGCAGTAAACCATCTGGTCCTTTTAGCTCATTCCTCCTCGTAGACCCATCTACTACCATCGAAAACCGATCGATCTTATCGACCAGTGCATAGATCATTCCATCCACATGAACTGATCTAGGTTACCAGACCCGACCAGTAATAGATCCAATCTACTACTGCCACATATCAAGTATATGCGACCGATCTAGATAAAAAACTATGCAGAATGGCTCCGATACCATTGTAGGAAAACGGGCAGTCTACTATAGCAACAATTCAAAATTTCTACCACCTAAACCAGGAAGCCAAACAAGTAGATGATCACATATCATTACCACTAGACACACAGTGCAGTATAAGAAGAGTTGGAGCAGACCGATCCAACGAAAAGTGCGTCGGTGAAGTGGTCATAGTCGATAATCCACACCAGCAACCTCTGCAGTTCCTCGTGAAGATCGTGCATCATCCTCAAGCGTAACAGCAACCGTAGTAGCACCTCTACGATATCCACACGTCCAGGGAAGGAACAACCGAACGGCGTGAAGGAACAACCGAACGCCTGTGTGCCAACACCAAGTTGAACGGTGAGGCTCTCAGGAAGATGGCGGCTAGGGTTTTGGTGGAGTAACTCATGTCAACTCGTATATCGTCTCTTTCCCAATAGCCTCAAGCATCTCCTTATAAAGTACCCATGACGGATCCTATCCAAACATATTTTGTTCTAACGTTAAGTATGTGACCCGTTAGGTTTATGCGTAATCGGTTCTGACTCGGAAACCCTTTCCGACCACGAGTCATTAGCGGTTCCTAGCAGGACATAACGATTTTCGATCACACAAAAATTATATCGGACGAACCTTAATGCAATATGATCTACGACCAGGTCCCCATCACTTACGACCAGGTCCTATCTCTATATGACCAGTTCGTATTTGGTCACGACTAGTTCGTAACTCTTTACGATTAGGTTTCGACTACTCTGTGATTATGTTCGACTAGTCTACGACCAGCTCGTATCTCCATACGACTAGTCCGTAACTAATCGAACTAAGCGACTGCCTCATGTATTCTCCATTTGTCTCGCGATATCTGGTTGAACTCCAGGTGAGATATTATGTCATCCATGGACTGTTCAATATTTTCTCGATCGAGTGTCAGATAACTTCATGTGGTCGAACTTTTCGACCACCAGTGGCATGACCATGCACTTTCCTTATCTAACCACATCGAGGGGCCCGAGACATCTCTCTTATTATGTTAGGAGGGGCAAATCCCATATCCGACCAATCATATCCCTCCGTATGTTTCATAGCATACGTGAAAGTTACCTTTATAACTACCCAGTTATGAGTAGCGTTTGACAAACCCTAAGAGTGCTATTACGCATGTAGGGAACCATTCTGATCTCAGGTCTAAGGATTATACATCATCATTGCTTGAGACCAACTAACGATACATAGAATTATAACAATATCAATATTGTCTCAAGGTGGGTCATTCCAACATCATGTTCTCCAACGTGTGTTCACGTTATTGATTCGATATCCCTATATCTATTACCGGTGAAACATAGTCATCAATCAATACATGTGTTGGTCAATAGAGTCACTAGTGTTCCGACCAGTGACATCCGACCATGGATACATTTAGAACGACATCATCATAAGTTAAAAGAGCTTCACCAACAAGTCACATACTCGTTAATCTTTATAACTAATGATTCATTCAAGGAACAAAATAACACTTATTCAATAATACATAAACATAGACGTGATACAATCATTTCTATGATTGCCTCTAGGATATATCACCAACACGCTGTCCCCTCCTCCTCTTCCGTCCTCTCCGCCCCCTCCTCCCCTTCACCCGCGCCACCCTCGCACCCCCTCCTCCCCTTTGCCTACGTTGCCCCCTTCCTCCTTCCTTACACGTCTCCTTCACCTGGCCGATGCCATTGCCACTGCCCTTCGTCTCCCCTCCCTCTCCCTCTACTTCACCTCGGAGACGTCGCCGCTGCTGTGCTTGGTCAGATCGGGACCAACGCGCGCTCCTTTTCCCCTTTGCCTCCCGTTCCCTTCCTCTCACTCTTCCACCGCCCCTCTCTGCTAGCTTCGTCGCTCCGTCCCTCTTCCTCCCTCGTCATCCCCTCGATCTCCCTCCCTAGCCGCCGCCTCAGCGCCTCCCCTCCGGTCCATCCCCTCGGTGTGAAGCAAGATATTATGCTCGGCCTCACTCCTCCTAATACCCTCCCCTCCCTCCTCCTCTGTCATTCCAACCATCTTATCATCTTTTAGATCGACGGGCCGCCGACGATGATGTCGATGACCACCACTGTCGGGAACCCCTTTCGCCTATCACCGTCCCAGCCTATGTCCAGAGGACGCAGATGTGCCATCCATGATCAAGGTATGTAAACCAAACCATTCCAAGCATATTTTTCTGCCTTCTCAACAATCTGACTGAATGGATTCTCCAGTTTGCTATAATTTGGTCTCAGTAGGGGCTGACATTCCTTAGAATGTTAATAATTCGTTACCCCCTGTGTTTCAATTGGGGCTGCGCTTCATTTA
This sequence comes from Hsuehochloa calcarea, assembly GCA_036346395.1. Taxonomy (NCBI): domain Eukaryota; kingdom Viridiplantae; phylum Streptophyta; class Magnoliopsida; order Poales; family Poaceae; genus Hsuehochloa; species Hsuehochloa calcarea. The sequence continues at coordinate 18,584,210 of CM070616.1, forward strand.
AGGACAATTTGCTGCCATATGTTTACATTTTAGAAATGTAACTCTAGCTGACAGATTCAGTGAGTGTTTGATACATCATTGCATGGGCTTGTTACTCGGAATAAGAAATCGCTGAGTTCAAGCCCTGTTTTCTATAATTTGCTCTCAGTAGGGGCTGACATTCCTTACAATGGTAATAATTTGTTACCGTCTATTCACACAAAATGGATTATGTGACAGTATTTCACTATTTATATTTTTTAGCGTAGCTTCTTCAATATTGTTACATGCTAGATTTGAGATACAGTAGCTAAATGTTGCGAATATGGAATTTTGTCAGGTATCAGTACCTCTCGGCCTTTCTTTCTTTGAAGCATGGTACTTCAAGGTGTCCATTCCCGAGCGCAGGCAGAACTTCTGCTTCATGTACTCTGTCGAGAACCCATATTGTTCCAGTTCTCCTAGAAATCAAACAACTTTTGGGGGAGTGGGCTACTTGTTGAATCTCTCTATTCTCCATAGCTGTTCTATCATGTACAAATGCTCCTTTCCTGTCACCTTTTACCTTAGGTAGGGAGAATAAGTTGACAGAATAAAAATTTGTGGCATGTATAGGGCGCTGCAATCCAAGTTATTGCCGCTTGCAGTATCTAGATATTAATCAGTGAGGTGGTAATTTCTTGCGATTAACCTTATAGAATCAAATTAAATGGTATTGTTCCTGATCTGTTTGAATGGATTTGGGAATTTATTGTCAGATTTACTGGTGAGATCTTATGACCTATTTCCGATGAAAATATGGACATGCACCTGGATAGCCTATAACAGATAGAAACTCTTCACAGTATTAGTTCTGGAATCTGGACCTTGGAAGTGAATCCATGTATCTCTTGGATTGTCATACCACTTGAACACTGCTGAATCTTAACATACAAACAAAAAGTTAATCAACCATACAAATCGAACAACAAATAATTTAGTCTCTACTAGCCGTACCAACAGTTTTTTTTTTTCTTGGGATCAATATCAGCAATGCAGTCCACAAATGTTTAGCATTTTTGAAGAAAGATAATCGAATGCATTGTGTGTTATCATGTCTCAATAGCTCATGTGTTTGTCAAACTCAATAGCTCATGCATTGTGTGATAATCGAATGCATTGTGTGTTATCATGTCTCAATAGCTCATCGCAACCTAGATCATTGGGGTTTTGGTATAAACCTGGTGTATCTACCATGAGTTTGCTTTAAATAAATTAAGAATTTAACAATATATCCCATTATTACATTCTAGGTTTCATTCTCTACAAAAACTGGTTTTTTTAAAGACTATTGATACTAATGCTATCATTTTAGAATAAATAGAACTATTCTATATTATTTATTTTAAATTGAGAATTTAACAATATATTCCATTATTACATTCTAGGTTTCATTCTCTACAAAAAAAACTGGTTTTTTAAGACTATCGATGCTAATGATGTAATGTCAGAATAGCTAGAACTATTCTATGTTATTTTGTTAATGAGATTATTTTGCCAAATAACTTGAAGTGTGCATGTTGCATTTATTGTGCTAGAGTAACACTTGGATGCACCTTGTCATTACAAAACCATTGAATCAGCAATAACAAATCATGTACTACTTTGTTTAAAATTTTGTCTCCTATCTATTTTGTTTAAAATTTTGTCTTCTATCTATTTAGAAAGTTTAAATTCTATCAAGCCTACCAAAGTATGGGTTTGCTATCAAGCCTAAAATGTTCAGCACCTCATGTAGCATGTTCCCTTGCAAAAGAGTATGTAGCATATTCACAAAAAAGTAGTTTCTTTGCAAGGGTCACTTTGTAATATGTTTTGGTTTAATATGATAATGTGCAAGAAAGACTAATTTTCAGAAAGCATAAAGTATAATGCGATTTTATATACTTGCTTGGCAAAATTTAGTTAATTTACATTTATTCTCTTATATTGAGGCACTAAGGAATAACATCTAATAAGAAGCTCACCCTTCATTCAATAAATTCTTCCTTTTAGTTCACTTTACTGGAAAAATTGAAACAAACTGCCACAATTTATGACAACACATTTATAATTTTCTTTTCATTCCCTTTTTTTCCATCATCGAGGAATACCTTTTAGTGCATAGTTTATACATTTTTTGACAATTAGCTTAATATTGTTGCTCACTTTCTGCTGCATATTCGATTCTAGAAGAAGTGCAACCTCATATTACTTTTCTACCTCTGCAGCAGGCTTATCTTAGTTCTCATGAGAAGGCCTAGCAGTTTGTAGCTATACTGTTTTTATTAGCAAATTAGTGAGGATGGACGATGGTTAGTTAACTATTTATACTTTTTGTAACACCTCAGCCCAAATTGAGTCTGGAGTGCTACCACACTAACATAATTACAAGCTAAACTAAGACATTTTGCTAACTTTCGGCAGAATCTCCTTTGAATACCTAACCATACCGAAGGTTTGCACAGCTAACAATAATTATAAACAATTATCCAGACGCACAGTCTAAGACATAACCATAAAAATAAACAAACATCCAATGTATAATGCTCAACCCTAACCGAAGATATCCATGATGTAAAACATAATAAACCAAATCTCAAGTAGTTTACTCAAGTTCTAGCCTATCATTAAATTTGTTTATTCATTGGAGAGATTGTTCGTGCCAATGTGCGACCAAGCTTAATTCTACTCCCTCCCATGCATGACGTCCACAATCGAGGTACCTAAAAACACAACATCAGCAAGAGTGAGTCCAAGACTCAGCAAAGTACAATTAGCAAGACAATAACATAAACAACTGTGAACATCATCATCCATCCACAATTCTCAATAATAAATGTTTCATATGCATCATGCTATGCAGGATGCTCAAATGTACTTCTCTTTTCTCTTTTGCATATACCGGTATTGCGGAGTGTTACACCCGCCGGTGTTCACTCATGACCGCATTATCAAATGCGGGGACCCATTGCCCATCCTTTTCAGATGAGGACCCATTGCCCATATCTTAAATATGGGGACCTCAATGCCCACTCCCGTGGGTACATCATGCCAACATGCATGCTTGATATGAAATGACATGGACAATCCACAATATGTTCTCATAAGAATTATCAATTATCGATCATCATATAAACAATGTTAAATAAACACATTCAACTCACTTAATCATAATATTCACACATCACATCAACAATATTGTCAACACACAATACCGTACTAAAATTGTACTTGCCTTTTTCCGCTACGGCGCGCGAAGAAGCAAAGATGGTACCTCTACTCCGGGACTCCGCCTCCTACACAAGAATAGCGCTAACAATAAATACGCTGAAAAGTGGACTCCGTTTACGCCCCTTAACCCAAAACCTCGAGACCTAGGGCTTGAATAGATGTTCTACCCAATTTCCCCGGCAGTCTACAATAAAACTTCGCGGGATAGCAGTATTAAAAACACCATAACTTTCACTACGAAACTCGGATCAGGGTGATCTTGGCCTCTCTGGAACCACGACAAAACTATCTATGAAAACCTAGTTGGTCAAGTCCCCTGATTCGGCCTTCTAATAACCCTAAAATACAGGTGAAGTTATCTGTCCTTACAATCTGTCAGTCAGAAAACAACGACGGTAAAAATTCCATAACATTTGATTACCAACTCTAAAAATTGTGTTCTTTATCAACTTGGAAAGCTTACTGAATTATCTACAACATTCATTTTGGATGACCTTCCTGATTCGACTTCTAAAAAATTCATAATTTCCAGACAAGACAATCTGTCAATTCTCGTCAGATCTCCTGGACAGTCGCGGTAAAACTACCATAACTCCTAAACCGTAAGTCTAAATCAAGTGATCTTAGTGCCAAAAGAAAGCTAAAACCGAGGGCTACAACTTTCTAAGAGGTGAACAGATCAGAAAATGTACACATCTTACCTAAAACTGACGAGCAACAGCGCCGAACAAATTTGATCTGCTATCTCTCCTTGACCGGCCCTCCAAAAATCGCCTCCTCGCCTTCCTTCCAATGGACCGTAGCAACGGGCTTCACCGGGGAGGGAGAAGGTTCTGTGGTGGAGATGGAGGCGCAGGGGAGAGGTGGTGGCGGCGCACAGGGTAGGGGAGGCCACCGGCTCAAGTGGGAGGAAAGGGGAGAGGGGAGGGGGATTAGGGTTTTGGGGTGGGAACTCCCCCCTCATGGCCGGCCACACTTGGGCCCCTCCTGGGCCGCGGCCCAGGCCCAGGTTGTCGAATAAAAGCAGATAACCCCCTGTCTTTTTGGGTTTTACTATTCCTCTTATTCACTTTTCTCCTCCCGACTAATTCTTTAATTTACCGATCCGATTTCCAAGGTATTACATTTTTCATTCTATTTTGTAGCTTCGGGGTGTAGATGTTTAGTGGAGTAGAGATTAGAAAAAAGGAAATGCACCTTTGATAGCGGGCTAGAGAGGGAGCTGCCATCTTTGTGTCCTCCCACAGGCAGGTTAGTCCATCTATTCATTCTCTTTGTGCAAACACAAGAAGCATGTTGAACTAATTAAGATATGGAAAGAGAAAACAGTTGCATATTCTATTGTCGACATATTCTATTACAAGTTACTATTCCTACTTCGTGTGTTGATTTCATGAAGAAAAAAAATTTGTTCTATTTTGTGACTGTATGCTTTCTTCACATAGTATACCTTGAATTTTTTTTTTATTCTTGTGTGGTAATAAAAGATAGCTGCTTTGGATATTCAGTCTTGAGAATTTGATTGCCTATTTATTGAATGCTTCAACGATGGAAAGTTTGGGCATGGTATATGGCCCCCACATATGGGCAAGGTGAAATAAACTGATTAGCAGTATGGCAATGTAGCATGCAATAAAAAATGGTAGATTGTAAAGATCCGCGATGAAGTTTGCTGCTCCCTTATATTCTTTTATGTCGTAAGGATGTCATATCAAGTCATACTTAATCTCTAGATTATATTGAACTTTGCAGCCTTACAATTAGGATTGCTTATGTTTTTTCCTACAGTAATATTCATGCATGTAACAACAGTGTGGCATAGCGTGCACTATCACCATAGTACTTAGAACTACCCATTCCCTAATCTGTTACTTTTTTTCTGTTGTGTGCCTTTAGTTTTCCATATTTTCGTTGCATAGTAGCCATTGGATCCAAAGCCGAACCTTTTCTTAAAAGGAAAATGTCTACTTTACATTAAATAATCGATGTCGTAGTCGGAAACAATCAATCCAATCACACAATGAGCGAGAAACAATGTAGAAGAGGATCCAAGATCTTTATTCATTTATGTAAAGTACATTAGGGGTCCTCATATTTATAGCCCAAAGGGGTGAAGCTGTTCTAGGGGTAGTTTAATCTTTTGCCCATCATTAGGTTTCGTAACACTCCCCCTTGGGCAATAGGCAATGATATGCAAATGTCTCATGAAAAACTTCCAAAAACCCATTGGAAAAAAAGGAATAGAGAAAAGAGTAAATTACATTCGTAAGTTGCATTACACTTATTGCCTCGTTAGTACAACGTTTAATCTTCGGGATCCAATCTTCAAGATTTTGAATAAACCCTCAGGATTTGATACGGTTAAGATCTAGGTATTTACTCCTCTGAACTCAGCAACTCTTTAAACCATCTCATTCCAAGGCCATAAATGCATCTTGGAAACTGGATGTAGGCAGGGACTTAGTGAATAAATTAGCTAGATTTTCAAAAGACTTTGTTTGCATGATCTTTACCTCACCATTCTTTTGGAGTTCATGATGATAGAAAAAAAAAAGGAGCAATGTGCTTCTTGATGTTGCTCTTGACATAACTCGTTTGCGTTTGTGTAATACCAGCATCATTATCTTCATAGATAATTATAGGGTATTAACAGTATTAATGCCACAATACTTCTGTATGTGGTTAAACACCAATGGAGTACGCCCGAAGAGGACCCGCAACTAGATGTACACTCATATTATGTAAATATTAATTTTTATACGACTAACATTACGCTTGTGTCCAGTTTTTGATCTCATTTGTTGTTGTTGTGCGTACGACTGACATTGCCCCTCGCACATCGTGTAGACCAGACAAACGTGCAAACCCCACTGAAATGATAGATACGTTGGCGCCAATAGAATCCAATGCCAGCTCTATAAAACCCTACCCAACCAATTGAACTTTGTGCCCTTATCTTCTCATCTACTTGCACTTGTCCCACTACTCTCCTCAGCACCATGTCTCAGTCGTCTAGTTCGATGAGCCAAAGAGTTGTGGAGCTGGCGAATGCAAGGCGTGTCAACTGCACAAACTACGGGGTCCAAGCAAATGTCGTGCACTCAAACACCGAAGAACAAGGGTTGCGTGTTCTACATGTGTCTGTATTTCTCGCTGAGTTCGATTTCTGCGAATGTTGGTATTTGGATTTTTGGTTTGCTTCATCACTTCTTTTTTGACTATTCAGTGTGGATTTCAGTCCGACAGATGCCAGTACTTTCAATGGACGGACTATGTTGGTGCCGTGGTGGAAAGACCAGTTGAACGTCCATCTATAGCTCCATCTGGTCCAATGGTGAACATGTCACCTACAGACGAGAAACTTATATGTGTGTGTATCCTACTGGTAGCACGTTCAATATGTATGAAGTAGTTTTCGTTGTCCGTGTAAGGGATTCATGTATCCAGGGTGTTGTTTGTTTGTTTAGAATTGCTAGATGTCTTTAGCTTCTGACTACTGGATTTGTATAAACATAAAGGCTACTAGATTTGTACGAGTGTAACATGCCACCTTTTTAGGTCGAAATGACCACACTCTGTCACGCCATCTTTTCATACCGAAATGACCACACACTACCACGTCACCTTTTCATACCGAAATGGCCAAACACTGCCACACCACATTTTCAGACCGAAATGACTACACAATGCCACACCACCTTTTTAGACTGAAATGACCACACATTGTCGCGACACCTTTTAAGATCGAAATCACCACACTGTTGGAAATATGCCCTAGAGGCAATCATAGAGATGATGATATTTCATTATGTTCATGATTTTGATAATATGTTATCGTGTTCCTTGAATGAATCATTTGTTATAGATCAATAAGTATATGACTTGTTGGTGGAACTCTTTAACTTATATGATGTCATTCTAAATGTATCCCTGGTCGGAGGTCACTAGTCGGAACACCAGTGACTCTATGACCAGCACATGTATTGATTGATGACCTTGTTTCACCGGTTATGGATATAGAGATATCAAATCAATAATGTGAGCAAATGTTAGAGAACATGGGGTTGGATAGACCCATCATTGAGACACTATTGAGATTGTTATGAATCTTCGTGTCATTAGTTGGTCTCAAGTAATGATGTTCCCTACATGTGTAATAGCACTCTTAGGGGTTGCCAAACGCTACTCGTAACTGGGTAGTTATAAAGGTGGCTTTCGGGTATGCTATGAAACATGCGGAGGGATGTGACTGGTCGAGATGGGATTTGCCCCTCCTTACATAACAGGAGAGATGTCTCTGGGCCCCTCGTAGTGATCGGAATGAGGATATCCCGACTACTTATGAGGTTGTTTATGAAACAAGAGCTATACTTCTCAAACAACAGGTGCAATTGTTTCTTAACAAGTTTCTTTGTGTTTTCCGTGAGAATTGGATACTACGTAAAAGCAATACTTTGTGCATTCGCAGGTTTGACAAGTTTAAAGTCTTTGGAATCGAGAGGGAGGCCGAAACCAAAGCAATAGAGGAACACAAGGAGGAGGGTACCCGTATTTGTTGCTGGTGATGAAGAACAAGAAAGTTAAAGTGGTTGGGAAGGAAAAAGTCAAGCAGTCCATGCGGCTGATCAAGGAGAAAGGAAACCGTGTGATGGGAGAGCAAAAGGGGGGAAGCCCAAGAACTTAAAGCTCAAGTTTTGGATAAGATTTTCAAGCCCAAATCAGATCTCCCATAACCCCAACCGAAATCAAATTCGGAATCAACTCAGAATCAAATTCGGATTCGGAATCAGCATCAAATTCGGATTCGGAATCAGCAGGACAATCCGGATTAAAAAGGTCATAACTTTCTCATACGAAGTCCGATTTGGGTGTTTTCGGACTTGTTGGAAAGCTAACTTCAATCCCGATCCAACGGATCCTCCCTCACTCCGAAATTCCTTCTGGATCAAAAGATATGATCAAATCAATGTGACGGTTGTAAAATCGAGTTTCCTTTTTGTTTTGGAATGTGTCGAATTGGAGTAGGACTCCAAATCCGAATTAGAATAGGAGTATGGCCTCTTGGTCAGCCATGAGGAGGAGCAGGGCAATATATATTGAGGGGTAGACCCCCATTGTAACCTCAGACCACGTTTAATATATTTTCAAAGCTTTTACTTGATTCTCCTGTTGTGCTTATAGCCAAGACAGAGGGAATTGGGCGTTGAGAACAAGGGGTCGTTCTTGCTTTTCCGCTTCGGAATTGATTTGTTCGACGATCTTCGCTTGTGGTCGCGAGGATCCAATCAAGTGTGTGTTTGGTGAATTTTCCATAGAGTTGCAAGTCCGTGCATTGGCGGGGATCGGTGGTGGTTCGTCGGGATACACAAGTTATCGAGAGGTTCTACGTCGAGAAGATCGGGCACCCGCATCGGTGGTATCGAGCGTCAGGGCTATCAAAAGCCGAGGGCGGCTTTTTGAAGAAAGGGAGGATGATGAGGATATCCCGACTACTTATGAGGCTGTTTATGAAACAAGAGCTACACTTTTCAAACAACAGGTGCAATTGTTTCTTGTAGGACCGTAAAGGCGACTAGAGGGGGGTGAATAGGCGCTTTCTCGATTTTTCGCCTTAATCAAATTCAACACGAACTTTTCTCCTTTAGCTATGAAAGCTAAGAAGATCGATAACGCACGAGAGAAGCCTTGTCTTTGAATTCGATAACCCCCTTTAACCACAATACACAAATATAGAGAAATGATCTCACTGGACCGGTCGGACCGCTATAGAGCTGGCGGTCTGACTGTCTGGCGGTCGGACCGACAAGCAATTGGTGGTCTGACTATCGGGCGGTCGGACCGGCGTTAGAAAATCGGTCGGACCGATTTAGTCCAAAGGCAATGGACAAGGCCCAAATCCAAAACAAAAATTGGTCCAACTATTGATTCAACCAATGAAACTTGACCAAATTTGGAGCACATCTCCCTAAGGATATCTAAGATCTATTTCTAGCGACGATCGTCCAGATCCACTTCAAAGAATCGATCTCTTAAGGTTTTACCAAAGAAGTGTTCCAAAACCTAGAAATATGAAAATCTTGATCCAAGACTTGCTTGTGAGGGATTGATGATCTAGATGATTCTAGGAGTATTCCCACACATCAAAGCAAGATAAAATCGGTCATGAGACCAAGCATAAACACTTGGATCAAGGAAGCACCAAAATCATCAAAAGAGAGAGGAACACAAAAGAGACTTCACCCTTAAGCAAACATCAATAGATTGATTGATTCACCATGTTGCTTACAAAGCCACTCCCTCAAAGAGGACAAGAGCTCAATCCAAGAGCACACTCAAATCTCCTCTCCTCTCCTATTCTCTCCTAACCCTAACCCTAGAAATGGATTTTGCAAATGAGGGCTAAAGTGCTTGGGGGGTTTTTCCATCTCCCCCATTTCTATTTATAGGAGAGGCCTAGGGTTTCACTCATGGGCTCCCATGAAGGCCCACACACACATGGGACCCACTCACACACATCTGTTGAAGCAATCGCCTGCTTCACCACGTGTAGGTTGATCAGCGGCTCTCATCATGTCGGCAAGTCTCTCCCGTCCGAATCCCATCGGAACCTCCCAGGGACTTGCACCGACTTCCGCACCGCCTGATCCAACCAGCTGCAACGAACTACCCGTTCGATCCAACTTGTCCATTCTTCCACATGCTTGAGTCATACGACCTCACCCGACATCCATGATCGTTCTGGACCTCAGCTCTCCAAGTGTAGTCCCGATCCACCTCACCGTTGACGTCGTTGACCTGCAAGCCACCTGCGCAGCAATAGACAAAGAAATCGTCTCCGGGAACAAGTTCTTCACAACTTGACCCACGTTAGTTCAACAATACAATATGCAACAATAAAGCATTGAAATCCTTATATAAAACACATTCAAATCACAACAATGCCTAAAAGGCTAAGTTCCAAGTGATTGGCGGTCTGACCGCCCCATACGGTCGGTCCGACCGATTTCAGACCGGTCCGACCGATTCCACCACGGCGGTCGAACCGCCCGAAAAGACTTAGCCAAATTTTCATCTCAAAAATCCGAAACCTTCTGGAATTTTCAAATGAATAGAACTTTTGACTGGGAGCTCCAAAAATTATGTGACCACGTCTAGGAGACTCCCCTCACTTGCCTACACATCCTATTTTTTGCTCAGCTTCAAAAACCAATTTGAACCATATCCGGTCGGACCGGCAAGCACTGCCGGTCGGACTGCTCCACGGGCGGATCGACCGCCAATGTCACCGGTTAGACCGCCTTGTGGTGCAGCGAATCAAGCAAACCAAAACGCGAGATTTTACAAACCAACAATGCCATTTCCAGTTGACTCATCACTATAAGATCATGCATATATCCCCCACGATATCCACATTTCTTAACAAGTTTCTTTGTGTTTTTTGTGAGAATTGGATACTAAGTAAAAGCAATACTTTGTGCATTCTCAGGTTTGACAAGTTTAAAGTCTTTGGGCGAGAGGAGGCGGAACCAAAGCAATAGAGGAGCACAAGGAGGAGGGTACCCGTATTTGTTGCCTGGTGATGAAGAACAAGAAGGTTAAAGTGGTTGGGAAGGAAAAAGTCAAGCAGTCCATGCGGCTGATTAAGGAGAAAGGAAACCGTGTGATGGGAGAGCAAAAGGGGGGAAGCCCAAGAACTTAAAGCTCAAGTTTTGGATAAGATTTTCAAGCCCAAATCAGATCTCCCATAAACCCAACCGAAATCAAATTCGGAATCAACTCAGCATCAAATTCGGATTCGGAATCAGCATCAAATTCTGATTCGGAATCAGCAGGACAATCTGGATTAAAAAGGTCATAACTTTCTCATACGAAGTCCGATTTGGGTGTTTTCGGGCTTGTTGGAAATCTAACTTCAAGACCGATCCAACGGATCCTCCCTCACTCCGAAAGTACTTCTGGATCAAAAGATATGATCAAATCAATGTGACGGTTGTAAAATCAGAGTTTCCTTTTTTGTTTTGGAATTGTCGGAATTGGAGTAGGACTCCAAATCTGAATTAGAATAGGAGTATGGCCTCTTGGCCAACCACAAGGAGTAGTAGGGGCACTATATATTGAGGGGTAGACCCCCATTGTAACCTCAGACCACGTTTAATATATTTTCAAAGCTTTTGCTTGATTCTCCTGTTGTGCTTATAGCCAAGACAGAGGGAATTCTGCGTTGAGAACAAGGGGTCGTTCTTGCTTTTCCGCTGGGAATTGAAGGTTCGACGATCTTCACTTGTGGTCAGCGAGGATCCAATCAAGTGTGTGTTTGAGCGAATTTTCCATAGAGTTGCAACTCCGTGCATTAGCACGGGGGATCAGCTAGTGGTTCGTCAGGATACACAAGTTATCGAGAGGTTCTACGTCGAGAAGATCGGGCACCCCGCATCAGCCATACCACTAGTGGTCGAAGTGTCGACCACAAGAAGTTATCCGACACTCGATCGAGAAAGTATTGAACAGTCCATGGATGACACATCATCTCACCTCGAGTTCAACAAAACATCGTGTGGTGAAGGGAGAATGCATGACTAGGTCGCTTAGTTCGATCAGTTACGGACTAGTCATATGGAGATACGATCTGGCCGTAGATTGATCGAACGTAATCACAGAATGGTAAGGACCTGGTCGTAAGGAGTTACAAACTGATCGGGACCAAATACTATATGGTCGTATGGAGATACGAACTAATCGTAGGTGATGAGGACCTGGTCATAGATCATATTACATCAAGGTTCATCCGCTATTCTATGTGTCTTTGGGAATCGTTATGTGCTGCTAGGTACCGCTAACGACTATTAGTCGGAAAAGAATTTCCGAGTCATAACCGATTACACATGAACATGTAGGGTCGCACACTTAAAGGGCTAGGATTTGTTTTGGATGGTGATCCGAATTCGTATAGGCCACGAGTTCCTAATGGGCCTCAAGTTCGAGACCCATCATGGATGCCTATATAAAGAGGGCCGTGGCATGGGGTGATAGGGTGAGGATGATCTTTGAAAGAACTCCCGAAACCCTTATAGCCACGCCTTCTCAACCACGCTGCCGGTGCTAGCACTCCAGCGCGTGGTGATCCTGCCCCGTACATGTGGATATCTCGGAGGTGTTGTTGCGAAGCATCAGCACTAGGACGATCCGCAATTTGTGACGTTCACCGGAGTCAGAGGAGAAGTCACGCGATGAGTACGACCACTCGGAGGAGCAGACGCGCGACGAGTACGACCACTCGAAGGAGGAGACGAGTCGTGAGTATGACTACGACTGCATCAACTCGCTACAACGACTCTACTTCCGCTACGAGTCGGCGCGTCTAGCGGTAATCTCGTGATCTATTACTAGCGGTGGTTCCCTGGTTGAGCGGTAAATTTTTGTTTGTGCTATCGTAGCATTGCCGCGTTCCCTAACACACACTCTGCCACGCCACCTTTTAAGACCGAAATGACCACACTCTGTCACGCCATATTTTTAGACTGAAATAACCACACACTGCCATGCAACCTTTTCAGACCAAAAAGACCACACACTATCACGCCACACACTGCCACTTTTTCAGACCGAAATAGCCACACACTACCACATCTGAAGAATCTAGACCCGTCATTATGTGTTAATGAAGTATCTTGGTTATTAATGACAAATCTATTTGAGAGACTAACACTTCTATTGTTATACCTATTTATTAGTCTCAGTTAGATAAAAATGTGAATATCAAAGAGGTATGTATTCGACATCATTTTCTTATATCTATGTTGCATTCATCGGATCCAAAATATAGGTTGAACTCCACTAAAAGATTAACTTAAATAATGTGCATATGCTCTTATTACATATTTGTGTATTACACATTTAGGGGGAGTTCACTCTATATTTTGTGGTTTCATTAGTATTGATCTATATTCCTTTTTCCACATATATTAAAGATCTCTACCTTGAAACATCTCAGAGTATATAAAACTTGTGTAGTTCATATATACTCATATTTATCTACATTCAATTATTTGCAATTAAAGTGGCTATCGTCAATTACTAAAGAGGGGAAGATTGAAGTATTTTGTCCCACCATTACGAGTTAATGATATGTTGTGGTAATTAATGATAATCATATTATGGAACTAACATTTTCATGAGTTAGATAAATAGGTTATGTTCCATAATAATGATGATTTGGAATGACATCATGAGTTGATCATCAAGTCAAGAGAAGACCCATCAGGTGTTGATGGAGGTCAAGTGGAAAAGTGCATCATGGGTTGGTGCATAATCAAGTCAAGAACTTGAAATAAAAGAGATCATCATGTGTTGATGATTATCAAAGTCAAGAACCCGGACTTGAAGTGAAGATGTGCGTCATCAAGCTTCAAGAAGATGCTTAAGGCAAAGGTATGACTAGCTAGGGCTAAGCATGTGTTCCTAGTCTTTTACCGATCTTGGTGTTTGGATGGAAGACCAAATTGTTAGTACAGGTTGACGTACTATTAAGAGGGGTCTTGATTAGTAGCTTGAATTAGTCTTGTGTTGATAGCTCGTTATGTTTGCTCTAACTCTCGTTAGCATGTTGCAAATAATCCTTGTAGCATGTGACTTTAGTTTGCGAATGCGTTTTGAAAATGGTTTAAGTCCATGTACCTTATTCCTTGCGGTGTTGATTCTAAAAGTCGGCAAATGTGTTTTACCACTTGTTGAGAATCTTGCCTTTAACCCTAATGTGTTTTGCAAATTGAATTGAGGCGAAGTGCAAAAACTCTCTTTCGGCCCTAGCGGTCTGACCGCAGGTCATTGGGCGGTTTGACTGGAACGTTCAGACTGGGCTTTTGGTCCTTATGTGAATTGACGATCTGATCGCCAGTAGCGACCAGTCTGATCGGTGGGGAGTATGGTCTGACCACCATGTGTTGGCCGGTCTGACCACCATGTGTTGGCATTTCTCTTGTAGTACTACCGGAGTGCGGTAGTACCGAGCTTTATTTGGCGGTATGCTTTTTCCAATAAGGTGCTTTCTCTGGATCTAGTTTGCTCCTTTGTGGAACGGTATGACCGCCCCTTTGGCGGTCTGAACAGTGTGGTCCGGTCTAACCGACCATTGGTTGGCGGTCCGACCGGAAGTGAGTCCAATGGCCAGTTTTATAGCTGTTGGAGCTCTGACGGTCTGATCGGCCATTAGTTGGTGATCAAACCGGTTTATCCCTATTTCTCTGCAACTTTACCTCCAACGGCTAGTTTTTGTGTGTGGGCTATAAATACCCACCTTGGCAGGTTGTGGAAATGGTTGTTGCTGGTGCCATATTCATTTCCTTGAGCAAAGAGTAAGCCCTCTCCTCTTTTTTGTGCATGTGTTGCACCTAGTGAGCTTAGAGAGTAAACCCTAAGTGCATGTGTTGCATTACGTAGTGGATTGTATATCCACTTGAGCTTAGACACTTGATTTGTTCAAGTGCGCATCCTCGACTTGTTACTCTTGGTGTTTGCCGACATATAGACGGCTTGGAGGAGTTGCGCCGGTGATCTTCTTAGAGGAGGTTGTGAGAAAGCTCGAGCGGTTTGTGAGTGGTTTGGTGCTCGCCATCTCCGGAGTGGAGGAAGAGCAACCTGAGTGGATCGAGGTGTTGGTTCGCGTTGGAGCCGGTCCAAGTGGTTGGATTTACCTCGGAGGTGTTGGCTTAATTTTTGTGAAGCTGGTCCAACTGGTATAGGCTTACCTCAATGTGGATTAGGGGAAACCGGCAAGTTTTCGAACACCACGGTAAAACATTATCGTGTCATTCTGGCTTGCATTCTTATACTTTACTATATTGCAATTTACTTTGTGCAATTTACACTCATAAAATTAAATTGCTTACTTGTATTTATACGATTGCTATAGTTATCAATTGTTTTATTTTGTTGGTGCACTTAGGAAATACTAGTTGATTTAGGCTTTAATTGTGCAAAGCCATATTGTTATTAGCTTCCGCATTAGAAATCGGTTTTAGCCAAAGAAGATTTTAAAACCGCCTATTCACCCCCCTAGTCGGCCTGCTCGATCTTACAACATCACCTTCTCGGACTGAAATGATCACACTTTGCCACGCCACCTTTTCAAATCGAAATGACCACACACTGCCACGCTGCCTTTTCAAACCGAAATGACCACACACTGCCACGCCGCCTTTTCAGATCGAAATGACCACACACCGCCACGCCGCCTTTTCATATTGAAATGACCACACTCTGTCATGCTACCTTTTCAGACCAAAATGACCACACTCTGTTACGCCACCTTTTCATATCTAAATGACCACACTCTTGTCATGCTACCTTCTTAGACCGAAACAACCACCCGGACTAGCTTTTCTCAATGAGTGGACACCATTCACCAGACATCAGCACTACACCCTATCCGGTTATAAAAGGAGGTACAAGAGAGCTAGAGAAGAACACTACACCACCATAGCAAACACTTCACTCCAACTTGTTTCGCACAACGGAGAGGAAGGAGAAGACCATTAAGTCGGCATTGGAGATGTCGGGCTATGCGAAGATGCTGCGGAAGTGTAAGTGGCTTGCTGAGAAGGTGAAAACCTACCCAAATTGTTTGATAAAGCATGCACATGTACCACCGCAGTTTCCATGCCCGCAGTGCGACTGCAAAAACCCAGCTTGGATCATTTAATCCATACACCCGACAACCACCGCTCGGGCGTACTACACTTGCGGGGATTTCCGCATAAGAGAATCTCATACACACATCGATTTTTTACATTTTACGTTGCATTCCACATAGCACTAACTTTATCTGTACATAATGGAAGCCAAAGTAGTATTGCATCTTCTTTCAATGGATCAACGACTCGAACATGTACGGTAGGGTGTTCATCGATCAGAAATACATGTTCAACTACACAGTGCCACCCGAGGTCTTCCAACGCTGGAAACCTTGCATACCCTAGAGTAGGGAAGACAAGGGAAACACGACAATGGAGCCCAAGAGCGCCGAACAACATGCTGAGGAAGGTTGGGCCAAGCAGGCGGCAGATAAGGGGAAGGCTCCTGCTAGTGAGACCAGCGGCTGTCCTAGTGCTCCCCGTCGTCCGGGCATACTGTGGATTGAAGAGGTAAGTTATGTTTAACTTGCGTCTTGATTACTCATTTGACCTTACGTTCTGCTAACATCATTTCATCTTCTAGCCCGTCTCGTAGTACAGGATTGCCTTCGGGACTGGTCGTGCCCGCAGGTCTACAAGAGACAAGGGGAAGGCACTGATTGTCCCATTGGGGGCTAGCCGAGCTGCCGATGCTCTTGCTAAGTGGGTGCTTAGTCCCGAGGAGATCTTTGAAGCCCAGTTTGGCCTGCCTTTGGGACTGGCCACGCCCGCGGGTTTGTAGGAGACAAAGGGAAGGGACCGATAGGCCGATAAGGCTAACTTCGTTCCGATCCACTTTTTTCCAAATCCAAAAGGGGCACATGTATCCTAGGTGTCTTTCGATTTGTTTATTCGTGCATGCTGTCGTTTGTAATGCACGTAACTAAACCATATGCACTATGTAATTCACAAGTACATTACAAAGTCTTATTGATGTATTTGAAATCTGATCTTCTAAATTTAGCTCCTAAATTGTCCTCTATTTAATATTTAGTTCTCTTTTTTGAAAATAATTAGTTGGACAGACACTTAAAGATATTACCAAAAGCTGAGTCCAATGCTATAAAATTTGAAGTTGATTCTCTGCCCCAAAAAAAATAACTCCTGTCACCATTTGAAATGGTGACAAGAACTTGTCATCATTTCATGTCACTATTTGATCTTTGGCGTCATTCCAAATAGTTATAGAGATATTTAACACTGTTTTGCTTGCGACAAGGATATGTCGCCAGTCCAAACGGGAAGGTGAGCACAAGCAAAGCTAAAAGCACAAGAGAGCTGTAGGCTTTGATTGGGCTGACTCGCAGCAAGCAGGACGGCTAGTGTGACTATTTGTGGGCCTGTGGCCAAGAAGAGAACAGCAGGTTGTAATTAGTGCTGTAGTACTGTAACAGTGTTTTATTTTGTTTTTCCCACCGGTAAAAATGGGAAAAAAAGAGAGAAAACAACAAGGGACCATTTTTTTTTTGGTTTGTTTGGTTTTGTTCCTTTGGGAGGGGCAGTGCCAGTCCAGCTCTAGCTGTCTGGCTGAGGGAAGGAGCTAACCAGCTTCCTTTGACCATTTTGCTAGTTTCTTCATGTGCTTTCGCCTATGTATTATGATATTTCTCTGAGCTATTAAAAATTGTTGCTTCTAGGTTCATAAGATGTGTTCAGTGATGTTTTTCTCTACTGGATTTAAGGTAGAAAGGCAGCAACTTTTTGGAAGAATGCTCATGTGCGTTTTTAATCTTTTGCCAACTAAAATTTATGTATGTATGTTCAGCAAAACTAATATTGGAGTAACTGTGTGAAAACACAAACTTTCTAGGAACTGCTAATCAATGCGAAATGTAGCTTTTAGCAATACCCTTTATCATCTTTTGTATCTCCAAAGACATAAATCTTTCTCTTTTATATATATATATATATATATATATATATATATATATATAGGATTAATACTTTCTACTCCCGGGTGTAGTTACTCCCACTTTTGATATACCACCTAAAACAACTTGACATACTCCTTTATCACTTTGGGTATACTCATATACTAATTATAAGATACTCCAATGCGAACTACACGAAAAATTTGTAAGAGAGTCCATAGTTTTTAGCATATTTTGTAAATACCTTCATATTCGCGCTAAAAAGGAGTATGTCCAAAAAATTATACATACCACCCCTGAAAAGGTGTGAATACCACCTAGGTGGTCTTATATACTCGTATACTACACATACATACTCTCGATTGCGCAAGATACTCCCTACATTGTGAGATACGGAATAGGAGTAACTACTCCCGGGAGTAGGAAAAAGGCTTCCTATATATATATATATATATATATATATATATATATATATATATATATATATATATATATATATATATATATATATATTGCTAATGGGTAATTAAGTGTTAAGGTGCTAATGATAATCTTGACCGTTGGATCATGCAGGGTGTTTAATGCAGAGCATTGGTGGTGGAAATATGCAGGATGTTTAATGCAGACGCATTAATGAATGTGCATTGAAGATGAGAGTACGAGGGTGATTAAATGGTTTAGAGGTGGGAGCCCTATTAATCTTGACTGTTCAATCCAGATCCAGATCCAACAGTCAAGATTAGTATTAGCACCTTAGCACTAAATTACACATTAACATTAGATATGTTCCCATATATATATATATATATATATATATATATATATTGACTGAAGTAACATGAGGATTAGATTTGTCCTTTCAGTTGTTTTTATATGCATTAACCAAAATAAAAAATTGTATTTATATGGCAACTATTACAATAAGCAACTTAATTTCTCTTCCTTGGTTTGATTCCTTGCTCAAACCAGGACCAGCACTCGGCACATACGGCATCATCGGCTAGTAACACGAACTCATATGACTGCTAATGGTCATGGTAATCCATGAATAATCTTGAGTCCTAAAACGAAGACCAGGAAGAAACCACAGGAACCAACTGCTCTTGGTTATGAAGCTGTTAACTAGGAATAAGTAACGGCACATGCAACTATTCAGAAGCTTTTGTAGTTCCAAATTAACACGATTCCTTTACACAATTAGTCAGTATCTGAAAGACTGAAACCTGAACAGCCCAAGTTATGACAGGTTAATCCTTCGAAGTGCTAATAAAAAAGTATCATACAACATCCCATGTTCTTCATATGCGCAATTCATGATAAGCCTTTTGAAGCATGCAAGCTGCAGCTCCAATCCATGATCTTCAAGATTTGAACCACCTGGGTACTCTTTTGGTAGACCACTTTTACCAAGAAAATGTGCAAGCGGGCCAGTATTATAATGATAAGTGTAAGACCATGGTGCTGGGGTTTATCAAAGTACATACGGCAAAATAACTATACTTCTATTTATTGTGTTCTGTTCGTGGACATATTTCTCAGGAAGCGAATGAATGACATGTACATCAATCTGCAGTATTACCAGGGAAGTTGGTAGCTGGATGCTTGCATTAAAGGGTGAGCAAAGTATGCTCCCAAAGTTA
This sequence comes from Hsuehochloa calcarea, assembly GCA_036346395.1. Classification (NCBI taxonomy): domain Eukaryota; kingdom Viridiplantae; phylum Streptophyta; class Magnoliopsida; order Poales; family Poaceae; genus Hsuehochloa; species Hsuehochloa calcarea. The sequence goes on from CM070616.1 coordinate 18,603,620, forward strand.
AGGCTGTGATTGTGAGATATGGTAACCGGATGAACTCCTTGTAGTATTCTTTGGGTAGTTTCTGTCGTCCATCAACAATTGCAGCAAAAGGCATAACACTAGTTCTCTTCTTCAGAACTTCAAAGGCTTCACCATAGCGTGATGCCAGCCTCCTATCACCGTTCCAAACACCAAATAGATGGTGACCAATTAATCCAACGGAGGCCGCAACTGCAACTGAGTTGCCAATCCATAGTGTGTGAGCTAAGCACCAAATTACCTGTCCAACCATCTACAAGATAGATGTTAATTAGAATGCTGTTGGGTTCAAGACCTTCTCTTGAAGGCACACAAGCTTCTATGGTGAAGATGAATAAATGACAATATAGTGTTTGGTGCTGCCCAAAAAAACTGCTGCTGCATTTTCATTTTTTTTTCATCACTTTATACATGCAAAACAAAAACTGAAACCCTCAATACCATGACTATCAGTTAGCCATGCAAAGCAAAAACTGAAAAACTTAATGCCATGACTATCAGTTAGTCATTCAAACCAAAAAAAAACTAAAACAGTAAACACAAAACTAATATCAAAGATTATTCAACAAACACCTCCTAGTCCTTGATGCACTTTCTTGATCTCGACGATGTCAGGCCTTGTGCGCAGCTCGTTGCGCCCTCCGCGCCACACCCGCGCCACCCGTCACGCCGTTAGCCGCCAGCTTGACGTTGTGCCATGCGTTCGCCCGTGCACTGCAGCTGCTCGTCCTGCCCCGCGCCCGCTGCGTGCGCCCCTAGCCGCTCACACTCCGCTGCGTCGCCATGCACCGTTGCACGATGTGCAATGCTGAGGATGAGCACATAGAGCCGGTTGTGAGTGCGGTTTACCCGAGCAAGTGTGCGACGCTGCCGATCGCGGATCGTGAGCACGCCGTCCTGGATGAGTGTCTGGTAGCCATTCTCATTGAGCTATCCGAGGCTCACTATGTTGCTACGCAGTCGTAGGATGTAGTACACCCCCGTCAACGCAAGGTGCTCCCCGTTTCGGCAAGTGAACAGGATGGTGCCACGCCAACGTATTTCCACCACCAAGCAGTCGCCGAACTTGACAGAGCCGGTGACGCCCGCGTCCATCTCCGCGAAGCTTGCCTGGCACCCGGATATATGATTGCTAGCGCCGATGTCCAGGTACCAAGCGTCGTCGTGGGCGTCCTCCTCGCACCCTAGATGCACCTGTGCATGCACTCGTTGAGCACCACGTCAGTACCCGTGCCCACGGATGCCTTGGTGAGCGCGCACACCTGCGCCATGAGAAGTGTAGGCTCTTCGTCGTCGGCTTGCGTCGGGTGGGCCTGCTCGGTACGCTTCGGCTTGCAGTGGTTGTCACCACCGCTGCCGCTGCCCTTGTCACCGCTGGAGGAGTCGCTGCCTTGGTCCCTATTCTTGGCACGTGCGAGCACTCTTCCTCCTTCAGCATGACAACATCCGTGGCATGCTCGCATGCCACAACCATTAGGAGAGCCGGCTCGTCGACCTCTTGGGCGTTAGTGAGATACATCTGTCCTTTCTTCGGCTCATCACACTCAGACGCGAAATGGCCAAACTCCCGACAATTGAAGCACTAGATCTTCGACTTGTCGAACTTTCCGCGGTGTTTCTTCTTGTCGCCGTCTTGGCCACAGCCACAGCCACGGCCATGGCCATCGCCGCGCCCACCATTCTTCTTTGTCTTCTTTGTCCGTCCCTCGCCGCTCCTCTTTTCTTCGGCGGCTTTGGCCTCCCACTTGGCACGCGTGAGCAGCAAATGCTCTCCTTCTTCCTTGTCGCGCCGCCGCCCCTTTAAACTCTCCTCGTACGCCCTCAAGCGCCCGATGGCCTCCATCACCAACATCGCCGATACATCGCCCCATTGCTCAATGGTGCTGACAATCGGTAGGAATTTGTCGGGGACGGAGCGTAGGAGCTTCTCCACGAGAGCACTCTCTTCCACCTTGGTACCGAGAGCACGTATCTCATTGACCATGGTGGTGAGCTTCAAGGCAAACTCAATGATTTTCTCCGAGTCCCCCATGTAGATACGCTCAAACTCCCTCTTGAGGGGTTTGAACGTGTGCCTTCTTGACACGTTCTTCGCCGACATGCGTCTCCTTGAGCGTGTCTCAAGCCTCCTTTGTCGTCTCCTCGGATATGGCCATTACAACGACCTCCAGCACGACTTGGACTATGGCGGCAAGAGCCATTTGGTCTTTCTTCTCATTGACCAATTCTTCGCCCTCTACTGCCGCCCACACTCCTTACGCATGCATGATTATCTTCATCTTCACCGCCCATACCCTGCAATTGCTCTCCGTGAGCATGGGGTATTGGAGGATCACAACTCCCTCCCTCGCCAGCGGTACCACCAGTGTGCGGCTAGCGCCGCCGCTGCTTGCGCCGTCCTCGAGGCGGGTCCTAGTACGCGATGGAGACCCCGAGCCATCACGCGACATCTTTTCAGGCAGGAAAGCACGAAGCTCTGATACCAATTGTTGGGATGAAGACCTTCTCCTGAACGCACACAAGCTTCTGTGGTGAAGATGAACAAATGACAATACAGTGTTTGGTGCTGCCCAAAAAAACTGCTACAACATTTTCATTTTTTTCATCACTTTATACATGCAAAACAAAAACTGAAACACTCAATGCCATGACTATCAGTTAGCCATGCAAAGCAAAAACTGAAATACTTAATGCCATGGCTACAGTTAGCCATTCAAACAAAAAAAAAACTGAAACAGTAAACACAAAAACTAATATCAAAGATTATTCAATAAATGCTACAAGACAAAGCATATCGTAAACATGATGATGAATAGAAAAACATAGCTTGAAATTTTGTAGCACAAAAGAATTTCATGACCCATATATCTTTGAAACATGGCCTTCTGGGAATTACCTGTGGATGTCTGGTGATGCGCATTATTCCAGTTTCCCACATGTGGAATTTTGGCTTGTCCACAGCTGCCACTTCCAAAAGATTGAAAGTAGATGGATACAAAAGGAAGAATGAGATGAAAGATGAGAGCCAAACAAGCTCATGGATGCCTGAAATGCCCTGAACTTGCCACAGCTGAATACCATCGTACCGATGATTTATAAAGTAGACCTACAAGATAGGACAATTTTCTAAGATACAGAAAGATTCAGCCATTTAGATACCATCTGCTGAAGAAAAAATATGCCAACCACTCACAACAGTACTAACTGCTAAAGGCAGTGAGATTCCGGCAAACAGCACACGGTAGACTCGCTCCCCTATTATTTTCTCACCAGTTTCTCGTAAGCTTGCCATGCCACTATGGATTATAGCAAAAATGATGGTAAGGAGCAACATAACAACCTGCAACGAAAAGATACAGGGTAAGCATACAGTTTGCCAAGTTAACAAGTACCCGACAAGAGTTACCATAGTACCATACAAGGTGTTAAATGCATGTTATCCATCAAGACAACATCAAAGCAAAGAAGAAGTAAAAGATTATCATAAAGCAAAATGGTAGGAACTGACTAATGAATATGATAATGTAGGTGGTTGCAGTGCAATCTGTTAGATGTATATTATTGCCTGTGTATTTAACCCGTTGTACAAGGGGTTATCTGCATGTATGCCACACCTGTACTTGTATATATATTGGCTCATTGACCTCATAATGAATACAAACGCTATTCATAATATGGTATCAGAGCCAAGCGAGGGTTAGGGTTTTCTCACGTTTTCTCACGTGACCGACGCCGGGCTCCTCAGCCGCCGGTTGCTGCTGCCCCATTGCCTCTGCGCTTGTCGCCTTGTCTTCTATCAACGAAGCTCCACTCGTCACAGCCAGGCGCAGCTCGTCGTCCGTCGCCCGAGCTTGACGTCTCCTGCCTCGTCGCCTGTCGATGTCCCTACAATCAGCGCCGATCTGGAGTCCTCCGCTCGGGGAGCCGCTGCCATTGCCGCCAGGGGACCGCTGTCGTCGCCTCCGGGGAATCGCTATTGTTTCTGGCGTGGGACCACTGTCGTTGCCGCCGGGGACCGCTGCCGCCGCCAGGGAGCTCGGGAGCCACCTCCATCTGAAGGCTCTTGGATACAACTTCATCCCGCCGGCGTCGCTCGCCACCGCTCGAGGCACCACCATTGCCCGGTCTGCCGCGCCGCCGTCACCCACTCCGCGCGTTTGGGCTTCGAGCAGGCCGAGTAGGCCTCGGCCTTTCTAGGTGAGCAGCCGATCAACAAAAGAAAAAGGAAACAAAAAAAAACAGTACGTCGTTCTAACCGCCGCGGCAGTCCGTAAATACTTTGTTGACATCGTTCTCTTGGTCACCGCGTCGTCCAGCGCCGCCTACCAATGGCCACTGTTTCTATTCCTCACTGCCCGATGATCTTCTCTGGTCTCAATTATCGGGACTGGTTTCAGCACATACATCTTCACATGCGTGGCCAGCGTCTTTGGGAGTTTCTTACCGGCGAGTTGCCTTGCCCGTCTCGCCCTGTTCCACCTGCTGAGCCTATGCTCTCGAAGACTACTTCCGAAGACGCTTGTAAGGAGGCATCTGATACTTTTGAAGATGTTATGGAGACTTTTCAGACTCAGTATGCTGCCTACAAGATATGGATTGATGAGGATGCTCGTGCCTCTGCTATTCTGGTTGCTAGTATGGAGGTGCAATTCATTGTGGATGTGGTTGGTTTGGCTTCAGCACAGTTGATGTGGACACATCTGCACAACCGCTACAAGCTGTCTGGTGATTCCTTGTATCTTTTCTGTTGTACGTCAGGAGCAGTCGCTACAGCAGGGAGATGCCACTGTGGACGAGTTCTATGCCTAATTGTCCGCGGTATGGTGTCAGATTGACTCTTTGGAACCGGATGTTTGCCACATGTGTCAGTGCTGTCAGCGTCAGCAATCTCACCTAGAGCTTCATCGTATCTACGACTTCTTGACCCGTCTTCGGGCTAAGTATGAGCAAACTCATGCTCAGTTGCTGGCACGCCACCCTCGTGTGACTTTGTTGGAGGCCCTTGCATCTGTTTGTGCTGAGGAGATTCGTCTTCGTGCTGCGAGTCTGATGTCGTCACCATCGTTTTCTTCGATTCTGGCAGTTTCTACCCCTGCTACGTCTCCAGCTACTCCTTCACCAGTGGTGCCTTCACAAGTGACAAATGCTGTTGGTAGGGGACTACACTGCACTTACTACAACAAGGATGAACATGTATAGCAGACCTACTACAAAAGAAGGATTTACATCGTGGTGGCCATCCTTCACGAGGAACCGTGGTTCCTCCTCTCATAGGAGCTCTGGTGCTTCTGATTCTCAGGAGTTTCTCCCACTGCTGCGTCGCATGGCTGCTCTTGCACCGTCCGGTTCTGTTGGTTCTGCTGCACAATCTTCTAATGAGAGACCACCTTCTACTTCTTCCTTAGATATATCACCTTGGATTCTTGACTCTGGTGCTTCCTTTCGTATGACATCTGATTCCACCAATCTCACTTCCATTCATCATTTAGCTGCTCCTATCACTGTTCAGACAGCAGATAGTACCTCTCTTTCTATCGCAGGACGAGTCACTCTTTCTAATTCCTCTTTTCATATTCCTGATGTTTCTCATGTTCCCAAATTAACCATCATATCTGCCGGTCAGCTCACTGATCATGTTTATCGTGTTATTCTCGATTCTGATTCTTGTTGTGTTCAGGATCAACGCACAGGGACTCTGGTTGGTACTGGCCCTTGCCGCCGTGACTCACAGCGTCTCTGGAAGCTTGATTGACTTCATCTTCCTTCCGTTGCCCCTCACAGTCTTGTCGCTACCGCTTCTGCTGCATCCTCCACTGCGTCTTTTGCTCAGCGGCATCATCGTTTGTGACATCTTTGTGGGTCACGTCTATCTTCTTTACTTCGTTATGGTCTTTTAAAGTCTATGTTTGGTGATCCTTCTCTAAATTGTCAGGGTTGTAAGCCTGGTAAACAGCTTCAACTTCCATATCCTTCCAGTGAGTGTCACGGCATCTTTTTAATCTTGTTCATTCTGATGCATGGGGTCTGGCTCCTTTCGTTTCGAAAGAAGGTCATCGATATTATATCATTTTTATTGATGACTTTTCTCGACACACATGGATATACTTTGCCATCTCGTAGTGAGGTTCTATCTATCTACAAGACTTTTGTCATCATGATCCGTACTCAGTTTGACTCTCCTATTCGTGTTTTCTGTGTTGATTCTGCTAGGGAATACTTGTCAGGAGTTCTTCGTGGTTTTCTTGCTGAGCATGACACTCTCTCAGTTTTCTTGCCCTGGTGCTCATGCCTAGAACGGTGTGGCTGAACGAAAGCATCGTTATCTTCTTGAGACAACCCGTGCTCCTATGCTTGATTCTGCTGTCCCACCACACTTCTGGGCTGAGGCTGTTTCTACTGTCACTCGTCTTGACATTTCATACCATGTGCATATATTGAGTCAGTTTGTTTTTGCTCCCACTCAGCTCCACTATAGTCATCTTCTTCGTGTTCTACGATATCTTCGTGGAACCATCACTCGTCGTCTGTTTTTCCGTTACTCCATCTCTTTACAGCTCCAGACATATTCTGATGCCACCTGGGCTAGTGATCATTTTGATCGCCGGTCTCTCTCTGCTTATTGTGTTTTTCTTGACGGTTCTCTCATTGCTTGGAAGACTAAGAAGCAGACAGCAGTTTCTCATTTGAGTGCTAAGGCTGAATTGCGAGCTATGACCTTGTTGACCGCGGAGGTTACTTGGCTACAGTTGTTACTTGAGGATTTTGGTGTTTCAGTTTCAGCACCCACTACTTTTTTGTCTGACAGTACAGGGGTTATTAGCATTACTACAAATCCGGTGAAGCATGAGCTTACTAAGCATATTAGTGTTGATGCTTCTTACATGCGAACATAGGTGCAAGACCAGGTTGTTGCTCTTCAGTATGTACCTTCAGAACTTCAGTTGACAGACTTCTTCACAAAGGCACAGACTAGAGCCCAGCATAACTTCTATCTCTCCAAACTTCATGTTGTTCATCCACTATAAGTTTAAGAGAGGATGTTAGATGCATATTATTGCCTGCGTATTTTCTCTGTTGTATAAAGAGTTATCTGTATATATATCATACCTGTACTTGTATATATATTACCCCATTAGCCTTATGATGAATGCAAGCGCTATTCATAACACAATCCACATATTTTATTGATTTTGAAAAACATTTCGCAACAAATGCTCGGTATAGCCAAAAAGAAAATCAGACAAGCATGTTATTACATATTGCATTATGAAGTCGCGCACACAGACCATTTTATTTTAATTCATTAGTCATACATTTACTATATACATTCAGCAGTCTGAAATTTCAAAGGCGTAACAAGAAAACATTATGCATAATAAGTCTGCTGAATGTAATACAGATACTTCGCCCAAAAAGGAATAATTGCTTCCATATCACTGAAGAAATCACAGATTGCTAAAATACCATCAATTATGAGTTTTGACAATGTCTGTGGGCCCTAGTCTCACATGTCAGTAGACACTAGTGGTATTTTGACAGAGCATGATTTGCTCCGCAGTACAGCAAACAAAGTAAGCAGACGACATATCTCATTTGGAAAGATTTGCAATTAGTAGTATGTCGATTATTTGCAGCCAAATACTTAGGTTTTTCCTAGATACCCCTTTGCTTGAAAATCTATAACATTCTGGAATGAACCTTAGTTCATAACAGAGTAAACACCGCTAAGAAGAAAGCCAGACGGCGTCGGCTTGGTGGGATCAGAGATTAGAATATAGATTGGGATGATAGAACCTTAGAAGAGAGACTAGATTAATTCATCTTTCTTTCTTGCTTGATAAGGGATACATGTTAGCCCTTTATAGGGACGATCCGACTTGACTCTTGAGAAATAATCTCTAAAGAAACATATCTCAAACAATCCAATATAATAATAACTTACATAACTAATAGATAATATCAAACACCTAATAAATAGATTCCTAAACAACAAACCTTTCCTAATAATCGCTGGTGGTGAACAGTAGCACGTGAACAGTACCCCGGCCCGTGACAACTACTCCCCTCCTTTCACGACAGTTCGTCCTCGGTGTGGTGACGGCAATAGCTGAAGCCCTAGGAGGCCCTATGTTGACGAGAAATTGTGATGGCTACATGAGTCCTTGGAAATGGTTGCCTCCACGCACGGTTGCGGCAAACTCGTCGGTTGCTGTGGAAGGCGTGGTAGCAACCCTGGCAACGTCGCAGTGGCCACGATGTACTTCGGTAGGGCAGCGACAGGCTTCGGCAGCTTCAAAGCAAGACGTGGCAGACCGCTAAAGGTTTTGGCTCGGTCGCGGTAGGCTTTAGCGACGCCACGGTAGGCCTCGGTAGGGTCATGGCGCCACAAAGCAGGATGCAACAACGTCGGGACAGTTCCAACAGCCGCCAGGTATCTGCTGAAACAACGCCGCCGCCGCCTCTTGTTGCGCCTTCTTCTCCTTCGATCCGCAATCATCTTCTCTAAAGTAGCATGCATGTCGAGGAAGATAGCCGTCATCCTATCGTTGCCATTGAAACTCATAGCCATCTTGTTGGCGTTAGCCTTTATCATGACCAACGACTCAGTGGAAGGTCTGATCTGCCGCAATCACTATGATAGCAAAAGTCGTGGGATATGATCGACTGCTCTGATACCAAATGGAATAAACCTTAGTTCACAACAGGATAAACACCGTCAGGAAGAAGGCCGGACAGCGTCGGCTCGGTGGGAAGAGAGATTAGACTATAGATTGGGATAATAGAATCTTGGGAGAGAGACTAGATTAATTCATCTTTCTTTCTTGATTGATAAAGAAACATATATCTGACAATCCAATTCAATAATAACTTGTCTAACTAATAGATAATATCAAACACCTAATAGATAGATTCCTAAACAACAAACCTTTCCTAATAATCGCTGGTGGTACTGTTTACATACGAACAGTAGCATATGAACCGTCAAACAAATGAACAATGAATAAATTATGGTCTAGCCCCAAGTCCGGTGAACAGATCTCTAGGTAGATGACCTGATAAAACCTTTTCCAGCATTATATCTTTTTCTTTAAGCTAACTTGTACACAAGGTTTCCTATAATAACTATATATTTCAATCACTCGCAAATTAGTGTTCTAAAAACGGCTCTACTAGGCCGTATATTTGGCCATATACAAGTAACATGTGCCCCTAACGAGTGGCAATCTAACACCATCAAAAGAAAGATTGCTGATACAATTTACTTTATAGTTTATACAGGCCAGAAAACTTTACCTGCAATAGAAATTTATTGGGGAACAAATAATTATTAAATTAAGTAGAAGTGCCATTTCAAAAGTGCAAACAATCAATGCAATATTGCATAATCCATTATAAACACATTTTTCTTACTCAGCAAGTGTAATTCATGCCAGGTATGCATTTACTGACCAGTAAAAGAAGGTTTTGCTCAATTCTTATTGAAATCTAGATAATGACGACGATAATTATCTGGTACGTTGACAATTAATTTTAGTTTTTTTAAGAAACTATCAATCGTCTACAGCGTCGTGTAACATGAATAACACAGGAATTATTATAACAAGCTTATGAAGCATATGTTCCATTATATAAAAGGAGGATTGAGTTTGCTAAGGTTCATACGCATGCCCCCACAATTTTAGGATGTCAAACACCATTGAGGTCTTCAATAACCTATTTTACGGGTTCTATAAAGATTGGCAGGGATCCATTTAGTTTCACATGCATGAAGCCTAGCTACTCTTATTTGGTCCCAAACTTGATGTTGTTGCCAAAACTAACAGCATTCGGAATATCAATATCAAATTCTACTGCTTCCTTGGCGCACCAAGTTTGTCACTATACTACAGGTCTACAGCACATCAAAATGGAGTCTTCAGCTAACAGCGTGCAAGATATGTTACCAAAGTAGGTCATCTGAGTTCATCTAAAAATCTCTGCAATTTCAACACTAGCTCGCTACTACACAGTCCTCCAAAACATCCATATTTTCTACCATCCTACTTCAGTAGCTACATTTGATTCATTAGGCATGAGGCAACAGGTTCCAAGCATTGCATTCAGGAGCTATATACCAGTGCGAAAACTTTACTTTCTGCTAACACAAAAGAAAGAAGAAAGCAAACAAGCACTGCTACATAAAGGTGTTCACGGTGCAAGAGCTTAGAGCTCCCCGCCCCAGATTACATGAACAAATGACAAACAAAAGGATAACAAGTGAACAAGTAAACCCACACAAATTCTAATAATTCATATATGAACGTACCCAAACCAACCCAATCCGTCTCGGACATTACAGCTAGGCAGGGTTTTGGTTCCTGGAGATTTTCTTTTACCGGAGGGTGCCGGTATAACAGATCTTACCGTTTTTTCAGAAACTTTTGGTGTTTTTTTTTTACCAAATTTTTCAGATAAAACTATGAATTTTAACTTTACGAGCTAAATATATAAAGGTTCTCAACCATAATAGGAGAAAAGGAATGCCACTAGCTCCAGCGGCAGGAGGGTACGCATGTGTCCAGGAGCTCCTTGGTTAGATTCCCACACGAAGCGAGCAATTTTCCCATCTTTTTTAGTCGGTAGCTGTGGGACCCACATGTCGGAGATGCAATTTAGGGAGAAAAAAATCGCTGCAATGCTTGGACTGGAACCCATGATCAGCGCAAGTAAAACCCCCACGCCTTGCCACTGGGTTAGTCGGTGTATCGAGTTTACTCATAAGATTGTCACAGCCTTTATTGGTTCAAAATTTAATCTTAAACGAAATACTTTTCCTAGTACAGAATTTTACCAGTCTCCAGTGAATTCGAGATTTGCCGAATCTCGCCGGTTTTCAGCTGAGATTTTGAACCCTGCACCTAGGCAGCAGGAACCAGAGAAACGAATCGATTGCTCAGCACTAAGGCTCCGTTTGGCATTATAGTGGATTATGATAATCTCTTTTGGTTGAGCCGCTTATAGATAATTTGGTGTTTGGCTAGCTGCTTTTTTCGTAATCAAGTTGCAAACAGATATATTATTGTGTTCCGCAACATATGAGACGAAATGTCAACCACTGGAATTTGGATAACATAATTTATGTAGACTTTTCACAATTTTTCTACAACAGTTTGAAAAAGAGCTAAGTGCGCAACATAAGTGACGCACCTCGTGGCTGTCTGAGACAGCGGCGACGGCGTCCAGGAACCTGGTCCCGACCCCGGTGCCCGGGTCGATCCACAGCACGTTGAGCCCCCAGAGCACCGCGGCGAGTATCCCGCCGAAGTAGGCCCACGACGCCACCCGCTGGTCGCCCAGGCGGAACGCCGCCGAGTCCTCCCCCACGAGGCCGCCTCCCCTGCCAGCCTCCCCGTCCTCCTCGCCCTCCGAGTCCTCCCCGGCTTCGCCGATGGAGGACCCCCTCGCCCGAGCCGGCCGGACAGGTGGCGACGAGAGGACGCGGGGGCGCATGGGAGGCGCTGGGGCCAGGTTCAGGAGGGGTTTGGGTGGCCGCGGGAGGCGGAGGCGGCGGGGCCGGTGGTGGTGGTGGTGGTGGAGGGGTGGTGGGGCGGCGAGGAGGAGGCGGAGGTGGGAGGCCATGGCGAGGTAGTGGGGAGAGCAACTCGAGCTTGGGAAGGGCTAGTGGTGGTGGGAATTGAAATGGGGCGGCGCGGTGGGAGGTGAGACTAGAGTGGTGGCGGCATCTTTGAGGGAGGATGCGGTCGGCGTGGGGATTTGGAGTGTGGTGCGGGCGGGCGGACGTCACGCGGCGGATTCTGACCGTACAGGTGCGTCCGCAAGGAACCGCGAACTGCAGTGCAGCCTCGGGCCGGCAGGTTCGATCCCAGGATATCCTGGACGGTCCATGTTACTGCACGTGCCGTTGCAACCTGCGACAAGAATTACTTCCCGGTTCAAATACAACAAAATAATGGCTCAAGTCATGAGCCACTGCACTGATAAGTTGTTCTTTTTTAATAAGGAATTATCAAATAAGTCTGATTATATTAACGTGAACAGGGAAGCACGGTACATAGTCCCAGAGTTTACAAACTAGTCCATGTAACCAAAGATAGTTACAGGCACGTCCAAATGGATTAAACTGCAAAAGCACATCACACTCCAATTTGCTTGCTTCCCAAGAGACCTCGCCGGAGATGGGGATTGAGGCCGGCGCTGATAAGCTGCTGATAATTTGTAGCAAGAAATGGTGCTTATTTTTTAATTCCTGTATTTGCTGTTTGATGAGTTTTCTCAATGGAGGTAATTAGGTGTGGCTGGCGGCTGTAGGATTCTCTAAATTTGAGGGTTTGCATGACCGTGAATGCTCTAAATTTTTTCAATTCCAATCAAATTTGAGGTAAGGCGCTTGGGTGATGGGAGGGGGGGAGGGGGTGGACGGCTAGGTGTTTGACGGCGGCATTCGAGCTGCTATGAGACTAGCTGGTAATTAAATGAGAGAAGAGGTTTGGGCGACGCATGCAATAGCAGTGCTTCCATGCTTTTCCCTCCAATAGACTTGTAGAAATCATAAAACACTTCAAAGGGGTAAATAGCACTCATCCACCCATGATTCATGCTTTAATATTTATGCAATTCATCCACCCATGATTCATGCTTTTTAATATTTATGCAATTCACTATTAGGTGAAGCATGGAATCACCTCCCTAAAGGCTATTTGAAGAGATAGCAATCATAGAAGTAACTCAACCCCTTGGCTCTAAATGTATATACCTTTTTTGTTACTTTAATGCCATCATTTTTATACTAGAGTCTAAGAGGAAATCAACTAACCAACTAGACACATGTAGATTTGTGTCATAATACTAATGGCCTTACAAAATATTTGGATGTTCAACTACACACACCTATGACCCACCGTGAGTCGGCCTTCTGTCTAAGACGGACGAAGTGAGGTCACAATATATTTTGCATTATTGGTGATGCATCCTTCGCTCTCCCGTCCTCCGAGACTTCCATCGGGGACCTGCAACCGGTAGTAACTTCCATCTGGTCGGATTAACCCTGCTTTCTAAGTTCTAACTACAGCAGTACCCCTCGCATGATAGCCAAGCACAGCGTAAACTGGTGCGATATTAACATGGTAGCTTTCTTTGATAGTCACTTGGCATCCATAGATTGGATGACCTAGCTTGACACGAAAGGAGCCGCCGCCGCCCTTACGAGATTTATGAGTTCCTGTATCATCAGTTGTTGCAATCAAAAGTTCCTGTATCATCAGTTGTTGCAACCAAGGATTCAAAAACCGGATACCGAGAAAATATCAGACCCCCACCAGAACTGATTACCTGTAATGTCCATTTTTTGGGGCCGTCAAACTCTTCACAACCGTTCAGGATGTGCAGTTGTGAAGTAAGCAGCATCTCAAATAAAAATTCAGACGGTTCAAAAACCGTCTGTGATGACCTCGTGTCATCACAGACACAAAAAATCAGACGGTTCAAAAACCGTCTGTGATGATGGTTTAGAACCGTTGTGATAAGGTTTTATGTAGTAGTGATCAAAGGAATGGTACAGTTTTACCATAACAGGCATATGTGGATGCATTTTATATTTAAAGCAGTTTATCTTTAAAACAGTAAAACAATAATAAATAATAACATCAGGGGTTTCTCAACAATTGCAAATAGCAACTTAACATCTCAAAAACTCTACTTATGCCTCATATATTGGAATCACCCATGAACACAGCCTCATTAACCAAAAGCACGGCGTATTCAAATACCATTTGTTATACTCTGCAGAGTTGCCCAACTTTACCCACAAGATACCTCATGCTCATACTATCAAGCCATAAAAACGCAACACGTTAGCGTGCGCCTGAGCTAAGATAACAAAGCCTTTTCACTGATCAACCTTTTTTAGTCTCTACCCAGTAGGTTCATAAACCATACAGCCCTCGGAAGACCACCGACCAACAGTGGACTTCGCATTCCGATACTGATGGAATCATATCGTTGTGTAATCCAGCGAGTGTCCTAACCGGTCCACTCCTGACTCACCCCTATTCCGCATCTGTTCTATCATACAAGAACAGTTGACATCTCGTAGATATTCAAGTGGAAGAGCAGTGTACTAAACCAGGGAGTAATGACCACACATGTGGTTGCGGTTTTCTGTGCATGTTACTTTAGCATAAGGTTCTTGTCCTTACTTGTCTACAGTGAGCAAATGGACCAACACCAACTCGTGGCTGTCCACCTACTTGATCTCACTTTTGACTCACTTTTAACACAAATCTATTGGGTTGTCTAACTTCCTTGTCTCAACCATCAACTCTCCTCCAAAACCATTAACGAATATCCAATACTGCTTTTGAATATTTATAAATACATTTTGGTGACAAAGCTAAATATCTAATCATTATTTTATGTAACATAAACTTGTCAAAGTGAATATAGCCTATAAGAGTATATGTGCTTGTGTGTGGAGTAATAGGATTATTGAATATGGCCTATAAGAGTAGATGGGCTTGTAGGATTATTCTAACCATCATGGCATTCAAAATTATTATTTCAATATTTAAAGTAAAAGGCATAAATACAATAATGAAAATAATAATATAAATACATGAAATATTGGTTCAAAATGATCAAAGGAATGCGATTTGCCTCCTTGCACAAATTCTTCTAGTAGCTCGTGTTGTCTGGCGTTTTCTGGAGCTTAGTCGTCGAAGTCAGGACCTAGCACAAAATAAAATAAAATAAAATCCGGCTCGACAAGGAATGAGCTGGGAACAACATGCAAGTAAAAACAATTCAGAAAAGAAACATAAAGGAATGTGGTGTGGGAAGGTAGAAATTTATTTGGTGCTTAATTGGACTAGATAGAGTGGAGAAATGGATTCCTAGGCTCGAAATGGATATATAATATCAAATTAGGGTTTTGAGTGGTGAATAGTATCGAATGATGAATACTGCTAATTTTACTATTTATGGTCAAAAATGGGTAGTGAACAATAATCAGGGTTACTGTTTTCGGTTTGTGAACTGTAACGACCATAAACAGTAAATGGTTTACTATAATGTGAACAGTGTTTGCCTAAAACCAGTATGAACAGTATTGGGCCCAAATGGGCCGAAGCCTAAAATGGCCAGGCCATTTTGGCCCAGCTTCTGTGCAGCCTGAAGCTGCGCTCGCCCAAAGGCCAGAGCGTGCTTGGCTTGCCCTTGCCGACGGCGGTGGCCGGCGGCGGTGTGGGAGGGAGCAGTGAGCACCAAGGTGGCATGGGGGTTCCATTTTGCGGGTTTGGAGGGGCAAAGGAGGTGTGGAGGTGGGGCGGCGGCGACAATGGCGCACGATCGGAGTAGGGGGAAAGAGGCGACGACGCTACGATCAATCTTCGGCCAGGGCAAGGGGTGTGAGAGCATTAGCAAGGTGAGAGGAGTTTAGAGGAGGTGTCGGTGGAGCTCAAGGTGGTCTGAGGCGCTCTGTCCACGGGAGCAGTGGGAGGCGCTGAGGAGGAGCTCGTCGCTGGCGAGCTAGGGGTGAGGATGGGGTGGGAAAGCTTCGCGGTGGCGAGAGGGAGCTAGTGCCAGAGGTAGAAGGGAGGGGAAGCAACAGAGGCGACGAATTTACCTCAGGCTCGCTGGGGAAGAAGAACATAGCGACGACGCTTCTTCCAAATTCGGCCGACGTTGGATGGGAAGGGCCAAGGGGGAGGCGGTGAGGTAGAAGATGAGGAGATTGGCTTGCCTAGGATGGCCTTTTCACTACTACAGAAAAGCTCATCACAGACGGTTCGTAACAGTTATTACAGACGGTTTTTGAACCGTCTGAAATTTTATGTCTGTGATAACAGGCGGTTATCACAGACGGTTGAAAAACCGTCTGTGATAAGTCTTATCACAGACGGTTTTAAAAAAAAACCGTCTGTGAAGGGCAGATATCGCAGACGGTTCCAACCAAGAACCGTATATGATATCTTAGTATCACAGACGTTTCTTGGTTGGAATCGCGCATGATTACGTAATATCACGACGGTTTGTTAATACAACCGCTCGTGATATCTTACATATCACCGCACGGTTGTATTAACAAACCGTCTGTGATATTACAGAATCACAGACGGTTCCAACCAAGAACTGTCTATGATATCTGCCCTTCACAGACGGTTTTTAACAGTGATAAGTCTTTCAACCTAACTAATTTTTGTCGTATTTTCAGCTAGCCTCAGGAATTGCTAGCCACGCCCTCTGAAAACTAACAAGCAGAAACATATCACAAATAATTGTTGACAACTCAAAGTGATCATTTAACTCAAAATCAATTACAAAAGAATGTTTCAAGTATTGTCGCTAGAGTAACAAATTGAATTACAACCAGTCAAAGTGAATTACAATATTGAATCAATTGTTTCGAGGTCGTTCATCGGTGTCGACGGCGTGAAACTCTCCGGTGGTGTTAACTATATCTGCCTTGATGAAGCCACAGAGCTCCCCTCGAACGTGCGTGACATGGTCCATCTCGAGTGCATTTAACTCTATGTTCAAGCCACATAAGCTAGCGAGTAAAGTAGTAAGCATATATATTTAAATTTATAATTAGAAAATAATTATTACGAGATTGACAAACATGGGGATCGTGCGTCCTAGAAGCAATCAATAGCTGCATATGATGGCATACGTAGAATGTGCATAGGTGATCTCATTTTTCCTGGCAGCACTGCAAAAATAGAATTACATATATATGTACAGTCAGTTCGAGACGCGATATTACAGAGTATGATATATGATTATTGTGTTGTAGCGCGTACGAAAATCGCATCCTGTGAGTCAGTGTGGCGCTTGTATAAACCTCCCTCGGCAACATACGGCAACATAGCCGATAAACGCCCATGATTCAATAAAGTTATCCTCGTCCATTTCAAACGAAGGAAGACTACAATAGAGTTATGTGCGGAGGAAATGAACATACATGTCGAGTATTCCTTTAAGAAGGGTGAAGTCGTGATTTTTGTTGAGTAGAGAATCAAGGTACAATACCATGTTCCTCTTTGGCATAAGAATCAGAAGAATCCGGTGGAACCTACTCATGTATGTCGCTATAGTCATAAACCAGTGCTGAAACGTAATTTGTATAGCAAATATTGAAGCACTTACTTCTAGTTGTAGGGCACCATTATATAGTCCTTGTCGTCCAGATCAAGCAATCCCATTTTTATGTAATTCTCGACGTAGGATGCGTCTTAGTTGATTGTTTGCTCAGAGACCACGTGTGGGTCGAGGAAACCCACCGGTTCTTTGATTCGACAGGCACATTTCATAATGTATCTGTACATAAGCAATGAGTTATGATATTTATCGGTATCACGTGAGTGTAGAAATTGATTGTACACACTTACAGTGTCCAGCATTGTAGGAGTGAGGCGTCGAGGGCAGTTAGGTTGTATAGGTCAAATAAGTCTTCGAAACCCACGACGAAGTGGTCAGGCTCGTGGAGAAAACGCTCCCTCCCGTATCTGACGGTGATTCCAGTATGACCCCCCTCCTCTTGGGTCTTGCGCAAGTACCAATCATGCAAAGCTGGACAAACTACTCCTGAGCTCTTTATTTCTGCGCCGGAGACCAACAGACTTCCGAGAGAGTATTTCACGGGTTTGGGAGGTGCCTTAATGTTCTTCTATTTTGATTTCTCCTTAACGAGGCGGCTGAGGGACGTCTTCCCGTGAGACGCCTCAGGGACCGATATGGTGACACGCTTTTATTGTCCCTTCGCCGTCTTCTCGACGGGAAGCGATGTGGCGGCCTTCTGAAGCTTTGGTTGAGGCGGACTCATCGAGGGTCCTATTGGAGAGGCAGAGTCCTGTCGATGTCGCGTCACTGAAGGGTCCAGTGCGATGTCCTTGGGCCACTGGATAAAAGTGTGCGTGGCATCCCCTAGTGTTCTGATTTCTTCGTTCGAGGGAATCTCCAGCGGGATGACCATGAAATTATCATGTACCATGTCCACCGCACTTAGCGTAACCTGCGCTACCGGGCACCGTCTTTGCACCGCCCTTCTGGTATGGATACACCATACCCCGCCCAGCCTCAATAGGAATCGACCCAACCATCCTCACTTAGAGCTTGCAGGGCGTCGACTTCTACAAAACGGTACACAATTAGCTAAGGCGTCCTATAGGTCTATCTTTGGAGCATTCCAGAGATGTACATTACCTCGATGTCGTCGATCGATAATTGCACGTCGTCATGTCCAGAATTATGTGTGGACGCGATGCTACTCCGATGTCGAGGAGGACTTGCTCCCAAATTAACAGGGGCGGCTTGCGCCTGCATGAGTTGATTTACTTGGTTCTGCAAGTTTGTTATTTGTTCTTGAAATTTTTCAATAATTACATGTTCCAACCGAGCGTCGTGCTGGTCCTTGGATCTCTTCCTACTCCTATATGTGCCGGAGTTGTGTGGGAATCCATCCCTCCAAGGCACCTAAACCCCAACGCCTCGCGTGCGACCCGGGTGCTCCTTGTTTCCCAGGGCCGTAGATAGTACATCCTTCTCCTTGTCTACTTCGAAGGAACCTTGGGAAGATGCGGAAGTCAATGCTTCCTGCAACAGGACATCATGTTATTGTAGACACCATGAAGTTATGGACTTATTAACAATTAAGTGGTTCGACAAATTTACTAGGCGTTGAGACACTGCCTCGTCTGCCGGGTTTGTGAAAGAGATGCTGCCCGAAGACGTGGCTGATGCCCTCGCTCTTAACTGTGTTCGAGCCTTTCGTCGAGATCTCGACAAGCGGTCGGCGGTGGTCTCGTCCTCCGCCGCCCATTGCGTAACTTTACCCGTGTACCTAGCGGTGCCGAGTCTGTGGGGGTGAGTGTTTTGTGCCTGGAGAGCTCTGTGCGCCGCACTTTGCTCCTGAAATTTAGCCGTCGTCTTCATCTGCACGAAGGCATCCCATGTATCCCGCGACAAGAAATGATACGTCGTGAAGGGCGCCCGACCCGTGTTCACGTACTGCGTGACAAGCAGGCTTTCGAAGCTCCTCCACACGTGGCACATCGCGAGCAGCCGTGCCATCGCACACGTGCCTGGTCTGCTTCAGGGAAAGTGAACGAGGCAGAAAGTTCAGTCCACAATTGGTCTCTCTGTACATCCGTCAGAGACTTCCAGGTTGGGGTGGTGATGGGGACCGTTCCTTTGCAAGTACCCGCAGACGGTCCGAATCTTACACCTTTCTTGGGACTCAGCGGGATCCCGACGTCACTGACCTCCGTGATCGTCATGCGGCCCGAGGGCAATTTGGAGATTCCTCTGCCATCTCGCCTGCGTACCACCTTGATCGGAGATCCAGACGCATTTGGCGATGTCGCTGATGGCGGCGAAGACGGTGGTGCCTCTGCCATCTCGCTTACTTGCTATCTATATAAGTTACGTACGCAATGATTACATAATCAAATAGAAGTTACCCATTGAACTATATGATACGTAGTAAATAAAATATATGAGATTGTACAAAAAAACTGCAAAGGAGAAGGAAATATTGAAAACAAACAAACACACATACAGGGATGTAACGGCACGGCACAGCATAAAACGATAAGAGCAGCCGGTGTCTAAACTCGTATACCTTTTTACGAGGGGGTAAAACCCAGGTAAAGACACATCCGTCTAATAGCTTAAAGAGATACTACTCTGAAACTACAAAGACAGATGGGATAATATCAATAAAAAATTTAGTAACGCCAACGAACTCCAATGTCACACGTGGCAATCCAAAGGTTAAGAAAAACTTACAGGGGATGACAGAGATGGAAAGTCTTGTGAGAGCACTGTGAAACTTTGAACTCTGACAAATCTTGTTTTGCTGGTCATTTCATTCAACATTGCCCAACAAATGGTGATACTAGATTTGATATGAAAAGGATGAAACCTCCAACTGGCATTCCAAAATCCATGTTAATGCCCAACAAATGAGTAGTATTATTTAAAATTGTTGTAGCCTAAAGGACATGCATGTTCCAATAGGCCTACCAGTTTTGACTAAAACTGCATGCAAATAATAGATGCCAATGTGTAGAATGAGGTATACATGAAACTAGTTGAGAAAAGGTTAGATGGTCAGGAGCTTACTGAACATGATTATGAACAAGCTATGATAGCTGTATTTGGAAACTATGGTGGAGGATTTTCGAATTTGTCAACAAGCAATGAACAAGGAAATAGCTCCAATAACATAAATGGTTTCATGAACTTCGTAGTGTCATTTCTGGCTGAAAAATATCCAGAGGATGATTTGATGCCTCGACTACCACCATTTCTTAGAAGACAAGAGGTATGAACACAACAATATGGTTGATGTGTCGTTCCTTATACATATCTACCAATATGGTTGCACACTAACATATTTTATCTTGCATTCTAGGTTGGAGAGAACCAGGCAAGTCAGCCACCACATAACAATTCACCCTCGACAGTTAGAGAGTCACCTTGACCTTCAAGTGAAGAGTAGACACATTATACGCTTGATGTTGCATCTTACTAGCTAGATTTTGCATTAGACATTTTACATGTTTTAGAGTTAGTATCTTTATTGAACTTTTGAAATTACTATTTGGTTGTTGCTAGAAAATTTGTTTTGATATTCTCGTTGAGAACAATGTCAGCATATTGTTTATTTGCTTCAATCTTCAGAGTGCTATAAGTCGTGTTCATGTTGTGGGATGAGTAAATTTCGGCATTTTATATTCATGCGATGAGTGAAAGCTATAGTGGAGAGAAGATCAACCTTAGGGTGGCGCCGGATCGGGGAGGCGGCGTTGGGTGGCGCCGGATCGAGGGAGGCGGCGTTGGGTGGCACCGGATCGCGGGAGGTGGTGTTGGGTGGCGCCAGATCGGGGGAGGCGGCGTTGGGTGGCGCCGGAACGGGGGAGGCGGCGTTGGGCGATTCTGGGAAGAACTAGGGCAAGTGCACAACGATTCGAGCGGACCACTTATATCGTCTAACATTACAGACGGTTCTTTAATGGAACCGTCTGTGATGTTGTGCACAAATGGACCACCAACTAATTGCCGGTCTGACCGCCGCCAAATTGGTCACACCGCCAAGGGTGGCCGGTCTGACCACCAACATATGGCAGTCTAACCGATTTAGCACCGGTTAGACCGTCAGGCCACAAAAGCAATGCACTTTTAACTTTGCTCAAATGACAAAACACATTTTCCCATTTGTGTGCATTAACATCAACATTAGAGATGACAAGTCCATAACACATGACAATTCCACATTGACATCACATTACAATGGAAGAACAAGTCCATAACACGTGACGCGTTTCCATGTTAACATCAAATTACAATGGAATACATGCTTAATTGAAATATAGTCCTTCATGATGATCAACGCGCATATAGCTAGCTTCCTCACTGGATTCTTCCTCCAGTCTGATGTTGTCTCCGAAAGGAGGCAACTCGTCAAATTGATTGTACTCTTCCTCATCCACGACATTCTCAACTCCGACAATCCTTATTTTCCCATGAAGAACTACGTGGCGGTTCTTATTTGTAGGGTCTGTTACATAAAAAACTTGAACAACTTGCTTAGCGAGTACGAATGTTTCGTCCTTGTATCCGACACGTTTGAGGTCCACAGTAGTGACGCAGTACTTGTCGACCTTCATGCCCTGCGGAAGTTTAACCCAATGACATCGAAACAGGGGGGTCTTGAAAAGTACATAGTCGAGCTCCCAAATCTCCTTGCCATGTCACAATTGTAAATTTTAGCCCTTTGGCCAACCATAGCAGCGTTTCTTCACTTGATGACCTCCTAGTGAATCGCATCTTTAACCATTCGTTGAACCAACGGTTGTGCTCTCTCGTTATCCAAACCTCCGACCGGTCTGGATTCTGTTGGCGTACCATGTCTTTGTGCTCGTCGATGTACGGGGACACTTGGGTTATGTGTTGCAAGACCGTGAAATGGGCTTACGCGTATATATCTAGATCGGGAGTGATTGCTTTCCTTCCGATGGTCCCGATACCCTCCAGTCTCCCCTCGTGACGAGATAGAGGCACACCTATCGGTTCCACCTGAGCCATGTAGTCGACACAGAACTCAATGACCTCTTCGGTTGCATAACCTTCGATGATACTACCCTCCGTCCGAGATAGATTCCGTACGTAGGACTTCAGAATTCCTATGTATCTCTCGAAAGGGTACATATGACGTATGAACACATGGCCACATATCTTTATCTCTTTCACAAGGTGAACAATGAGATGGACCATGATATCAAAAAAATGACCGAGGGAAATACATCTCAAGATGACATGGAGTCGTCACCACCTCGGCCTGCAGAGCGTCGAGTCCTTCGGGATCGATGACCTTCTGAGCAATTGAGTTAAAGAAATAACACAGCCTAAAGATTGCCACTTGGACCTTGTTCGGCAAGATACTCCTAATTACAACAGGAAGTATTTGTGTCATCAGCACATGACAATCATGAGACTTCATACCAATTAATTTCAAATCTTTCATTGAAACAAGTTTCTTAATATTGGCGGAGTAACCGGACGGAACTTTCACACTATGCAAGTTTTGACACAGTTCATTTCTCTCGGCCCTGGACAAAGTGTAGCAAGTTGGGGGAAGATACGTTCATCATTTATCGATCTCTTTTGGTGCTAACTCGGTTCTTATGTTCATATCAACCAAGTCACACCGTGCGTGAACACCGTCTTTCGTTTTGCCACTAATGTTCAGTAAGAGACCAATCAAGCTATCACATACATTCTTCTCTACGTGCATAACGTCGATGCAGTGGCGAACTTCTAAGTGCTCCCAATAAGGCAAGTCCCAAAAAATTGACCGCTTCTTCCAGATGTTTTTCTGAGGGGTCCTTAATTTACGTCCATTTCCAAGCACAACATCGATATCCTTAACAATATCATAGACCTCTTTCCCTCTAAAAGCCCTTGGACCTGAACCGTCCTCCTTATTTCTGTCGAATTGTTTCTTCATCTTGCGGTATGGGTGAATCCTGGGAAGGAACCTACGATGACGCATATACACGCTTTTGCGAGTTGTTCACCATACACTCTTGGTACCATCTAAGCGGTCGACGGGCTTTGGCTCCTTTTGTATTGAACCCGACGAGTTACCAAGGCGTAAAAATCATTGATGGTGCGAAATAACATGGCGCATAAAGTGAAGTTCTCTCGTTTATGCGCATCCCATACTTGTACCCCTTCGCTCCAAAGTGTCACAAGATCTTTCAAAGAATGGTGCTAGGTATACATCAATATCGTTCTCAGGTTGCTTCGGCCCTTGGATAAGTAGTGACATCAAAATGTATTTCCGCTTCATACACAGCCAAGGAGGAAAGTTGTACATACATAGATTCACGGGCCAGGTGCTATGTCGCTGCTCATGTTACCGAAAGGATTCATTCCGTCCGTACTCAACCCTAACCTTATGTTCCTCGGTTTCGCACCGAACTCTTCGAAGCTCCGATCGAAGTTTCTCCACTGGGCAGAATCAGCAGGGTGTCTGAGCTTCCCATCTTTCTTACGCTCCCCCGAGTGCCAACGCATCAATCTTGCCTCCTTTCAGTTCGCAAATAAACGCTTCAAACGTGGGATCACAGGCAGATACCACAACATCTTAGCAGGAGGTCCTTGCTTCGCCTTAGCAGTATTATTACGCTTGTATCAGGATGCTTTGCACACGGAACATACATGCATGTCTGCATACTCTTTACGGTAGAGGATACAATCGTTCGGACATGCATGTATTCTTTCTACTTCCATTCCCAATGGACAAAGAACCTTCTTAGCTTGGTAGGTCGTGCTGGGCAACACGTTTCCCTCCGAAAGGATGTCAGCTAAGAGACCTAACAACGCCGTAAAACTCTTGTCGGAGCAACCATTACTTGCCTTCAATTTCAGCAGTTCAAGCACGGTTGACAACCTTGTGTATTCCGGCTTGAAGCCAGGGAACAAAGGTTTCCTCGAATCCTCCATTAAGCCCTCGAATTTACAAAACTCTCTCTCACCGTAGTTCCCTTCTGCATCGCGTAGCATCTGATCCAGATTGTCATCATGCGACCTATCCTCATCAAAAGCACATTCCATACCCTGCATATCGTTGACTTCCTCGGCGATGTCGTCATTACTGACTTCCGGTATAATTTGCTCTTCACCGTGACTGCTCCAACATGTATATCCTTTTTTTAAACCCCTTCGTATTAAGTGAGATTCGATCTGCGCTGGGTTGTTAAACATTTTTATATTACCGCAATCAATGCATGGACAGTACATAAATTTTGTCCCCTTCTTCAACATATCCTGCTCGGCGGCTCTTCTAAAAGCAAACACACCATTAATATACTCTTCACTCACACGGTTCTCAATGTACATCCAGTTTCGGTCCATCTACACGTATACGCACGTAACAAATTAATTATTGTTAAATTATATTAATAAACCGCAAGTACCCTTCATAATGACCAAACACATTAGTGATTAGTCTAGAGCAAATATAAAGGGTTACAGATCGTTACACATTAGTGATTAGTCTAGAGCAAAAATAAAGGGTTACAGACCGTTACCCTTCTCTCCAAGTTGGCGCAATGTGGGAGGAGGCAGCAGAGGTACCACAATGGGGGAGGAGGCAGCAGGGGTGACAGCTCAAAACGGAATAGGCAGCAATGTGCATGGAAGGAGGCAGCAGCAGCAGGGTGGCGCAACGGGGAAGGAGGCAGCGGCAGCAGGGTGGCCAATAGGGAGGAGGCAGTAGCAGCAGCAGGGTGGCGGCACCTCAAATGGAATGGGCAGAGAGCCTGTCGGGAGCATCTATTCACAGACGGTTCGTATAAAGAACCGTCTGTGATGTACTCATCTCAGACGGTTAACGAAGAACCGTCTGTGATAATTTTATCACAGACGGTTCCTAAGAAACCGTTTGTGATGAGGCATCTTCTATTGCCTATTTTGTAGTAGTGTTTATAGCTTAAGGGAGGCGGTGGGAACAGGGAGGCAGTGCAGCAGTGGCGGCGATGTGGTTGGCCAAGTGCGGTTGGGGCGTTGGGAAAGGCAAGGTGGTAGGGTGAGGTAGCACGACGAAGACGGTGGAAGGTGCTGGAGGCGATGCGTGGAGCGGGAGGTGGTAGGCAACAGAGATAGCGCTGACAGGGATGACGAAAGAGAGGTGAGGTGGTACGGCGCCAGGGATGATGCGGGGAGGAGAAGAGGGTAA
The DNA here is from genome assembly GCA_036346395.1 of Hsuehochloa calcarea. Classification (NCBI taxonomy): domain Eukaryota; kingdom Viridiplantae; phylum Streptophyta; class Magnoliopsida; order Poales; family Poaceae; genus Hsuehochloa; species Hsuehochloa calcarea. Next base: position 18,628,878 of record CM070616.1, read on the forward strand.
CAGCCAGGGAGAAAATACGCCACCAAGGAAAACGGGAATGCCCGAAAAGGAAAGCGAAAATTGGGCCGGACTTTTCGAAAAAGGAAAGAAATCAAATTCAACCAAAAGATTCAATTTTTTTTTGAAATTTTGGATTTTTAGAATGTTTCATTATCAGACGATTACCGATTTAAAATCAGACAAATTTCGTCAAACAAACATTTGAATTCTCCATTGGTCACCGACGATAACCGACCGAAATTGGCCAGCTACCGGCTGGTTACCGATGAATAAGGAAACAACTCCATTTGACACAATTCTTCTAGTTAACAATCAATACAATGTTACAACACCAACTACTTATATAGCTGACGAGCACCGACATCGTCGATAATGAGAACACCTTGGAGTACTATCTGTTTGTATTGGTGCCCTCTACCACTTTCATGTTGTTTCATTCAATACATTTTAATTTCATTACTTTAGCTCAAATACAATCATACAGTAATACTTTATGTTACAATTTTAAATTTTAAATTCAATTTTTAAATTTTAAACTTTTCGGACTATTATTTTTTTACCAGTCCTACCGGTAACTGGCCAGTTACTGCTGATTGCCCCCTGGTTGCAACAAAAATACACCACTCAGGTGCATGTCGAAAATAAGATCTCAATCAGTTTGTCGCAATGTAACTCCAATATAAGCTAGAAGATAGGTAAACAAAATTCATGGTGGGATCAATTACTCGGATTGCGCAACCGGGCTTGAATCTCTTATTGAACAAGTAATTCAGTGGGTAATACATAAATTACAATTATTATTATATAGAAGGCAGGGTATTATTTCCACTGTTTTCATCATGCACACTTGCACAAGCAGCAAGTCCCTGCCCTTACTCCCCAATTGCCTAGAAAGGAAGAGCTAAAGGAAAGGGAAGACGAGATGTTGCATCCCAATTACAGTCAGTTTGGTATGCTTTGTCCACTGCAGGTCACCTGTCTACTACAACAAAGGGATCAAGGCACATCATTTACGGAACCGAGTGTCAGGAAGTGAGTGTATCTTGTGTTTAATATATGGTAGGGATAAATAAGAATAGTTACCCATTTATTTTCATGGGGCAAATGGGCGTCATGGGGGCAAGCAAGAACTTTTTCCTGCCTGAATGTGATACATGATGAAGCACCGGTGTGTGGAAGCTCAAGGCAGCGGCAAAAGGATGGATGAGGACCTGTACAGCTTCAGCTCTTTGAATGTGTTGGAGATAATTACTGAAGAATCAAGAATGGGAGGCAGCATGAAGAAGGCTGAGGAGGGCTTATCATGCCTCTCTCTCAGTACTTCCATCGCCAGAGGGTATTTGCTGGGAATCAGATTGGAGAATCCGGTGAGACCTTCCAGAGCCTCCATCAAGCAATCTTTCGGAATGCCCTGGTGAGGGCGCCAACTGATAGTGCATAGTTGGCACATCACCTGTCGGTGAGGTTGCAGTTCCATACATAAGGGTTCCCATAGGATGGTCAAATTTGCAATTAGGACCAAACTTGCAGATGCCATAACGAGAATAAAAGGTGCAGACAGGCTCTCCCTGTTAGCAGTAAAAAGAGAGGTTTGAGTAAAATCCTCCATAAGACGTAACATATTTAGTATCCACCTATAGATAACTTAAATGCTAAAAAGTTATTGGATAGTATTCAATATTCATACCCATTGACCACAAAAATATAAAGAAACTAAACTAGTAAAGAGCCAGAAATCCAGTGACAAAATATACTCGGCATGCCTAAATTTGATAAACAGAATATAACAGAATTGGCAACTGAACTAGCAAAATCAGTAGTCAAAGAAATTTTCAACAAATTGGTACTATCATACCAGAAGGGAAATATACCAAAGCAGTCCTTAAACAATGATCTTAGACTCATTTAAAATCTCCACTTTTCGACCCAAACCACTCCAGCTTTAAATTTGTCAACAAACAAAAAAAGATAGTAGTTAAATTGGGCCAAATGGAAGTTGGAGAGCCAGCTGACTTCTACCTATTTGCAGGATGATGGGCTCAAAAAATCTGATCCTAAATCTTAGGGACAACTTGGGTTTTTTTCCTATTAAAAAAAGTCTTACGGAGGACTTGCTTTTCTATGCATGTCACTTCCAACTAAGTTTTTATCTCCACTGGATCCTGGGTTTAGCTATCAATAGTTCATTGCTAATGTTGGTAAAATAGCTTAGAAGGTCTATCTAATAGACACGTTACTGCTAGGACCTATGGAAATTACTCCATAAGAAAATAAAATTTGTTTTGCATCTCTACTTTCATTAGTGCACCTTGAACTCATTTTAGACCACATGAAAGCAACCAATCTTGAGGTTAGACAGCACCATTTCACATAATAACTCCCCCGATAAACTTTCCGAAACACTTGGGTCCAAGAGATGGTCATCTGAGATAAGTTCTCAACACCTTTTAACGGGATATTCCCCAAAAACATTTCATTTACCCAAGTTAGTACCCTAAAAGGACAGGAAGCACGCGAACATAACATACAGGAAAATTTGCATGAAAAATCCTATAAACAGAATGGCTTTGATAAATTCTGCTGAATGCATATCAAAGTTGGAAGGGAAAAAAAACTTACCGGGCGTAGTGGCAGACCTAATTGACTCAATGCACAGTTTGGAGCAGGAATCAGCCGCTCCTTAGGGTGATGAAACTTGCAAACAGCACCAAACTTACAGTCTCCAGTTTTCATATAGAATTGACACTCTGGTTGGTCAGGTCTCTCAGGAAATACGTTCTCCCCTTGAAATGCATAAACTCCAACTGGAACAGAGCCTGCTTGGTATGACGGAAACATTCCGTGATCACCCATACCAGTTGTGTCGCTCTGACGTGAGCCAGAGTAGTATTGAGTGGTTCCAGGTGTCCGTTGCTGGTCGTCCGGAGAAGAGCCCATTTGTGCCTAAGAAAGCAAAAAAAAAATACAGATCATCTATAGGCTCCACATCAGGAATAAAAAAATGACCTCAAGTAACAACTCAGTTAAAATACAGGCAACCAAAAACGGTGTTGCACATGGTATTGATTTGCTTCTAATCATAACATTCATGAGAAGTGTTGGAGTAACCGAGACTTAATTCGGGAGACATGTGTCTAGGAATCCAAATAAGTATTCACCACTCTTGCAGCCGTTTGAAATTAATCGGGTGAGTTTGGGAGGCGCGACCAGTCGTGACCAGGTAGAAGGCATGGCTTGGTGCTAGTCATGCTGCTACTGCCACTACACCGCCGCTACTACTGCCACTAGATCTACGACTACGATAACCAAACCGATCAGATCAGCAAAACAGAGCAGAAAAACCGAGAGAAGGGAAGGGATAAGGAGAAAAAGGATCATAGGGGGAGTGGGAGAGGAACTTGGAGGTGCAAGCTGTTACGAATAATGTGTATGTATTAAAGGGGCCCAATGGGCAATATATAGGGAGTACAAAGGAAGGTTACAGATAAGAAAACCAAATAATATCATATTTTAGAGTCCTATTCTAACACACACACACACACACACACACACCCCTCAAACTCATGGTGGATCTCACACACTGAGTTTGGAGAGAAAATACAAATGTTGTGCCCTAATCTGTGGCTTCGTAAAGAAGTTAGCAATCTGTAGTTCTGATGGCACAAACTGTAAAGCCAGTACTCCCTCCTGCACCTGTGAGCGAGTATATGAAGCATCCACACCAATATGCTTGGTGAGCTCATGCTTCACTGGGTCCCGAGCAATATTGATAGCACCTGTACTGTCAGACAAAAGAGTCGTAGGTCTCACCACAGGTACTCCAAAATCTGCAATAACCTCTGCTGTCACTGCTGCTATAGCTCTCAACTCAGCCTCTGCACTCGAACAGGAAACTGCAGTCTGCTTCTTAGTCTTCCGGGCAATCAGGGAGGAGCCAAGAAAAACACAGTAAGCAGAAAGAGAACAACGATCAGAAGGATCACTAGCCCAGGTTGAATCGGAGTACGCCTGAAGCTGTAGTGAGGTGGATCTAGAGAAAACAAACGACGAGAGATAGTCCCACGCAAGTAGCGAAGAACACGAAGAAGGTGACTGTAGTGAATATGGGTAGGAAGAGCCATGAACTGACTCAAGATATGAACAGCATAAGCAATATCAGGACGAGTGCTCACAAGGTACACCAAACTCCCAACAAGATGACGATATCGAGTAGGATCCTCAAGAATATCGCCATCAGTGGCACGAAGCTGGAGGGATAGCTCCATGGGAATCTCAGCAGTGCGAGTATCAGTCAGACCAAATCGGTCAAGAAGATTCTGAACATACCTCTGCTGGGAGAGGTAGTAGCCCTCAGGAATGGAAGAGACCTCAATCCCAAGGAAGTATGTAAGAGAACCAAGATCAATCATCAAAAACTACTCACTGAGATGCTTCTTCACATATGTGACGAAAGAGGAATCATCACCAGTGATGAGCATGTCATCAACATACAGAAAAAACAGTGTCCTACCCAGAGATGAGACATGAACAAAAGAGCGAGATCGTGGGGCGGCGGTGAAACCAATAGCGATAATCAACGAGGTAAAGCGTGCAAACCGAGCACGAGGAGCTGTTTGAGTCCGAAAGAGCACGACAAAGACGCATGGACATGCCCATCGAGAATGAATACCTGGTAGTGGCTGCATGTAGACCTCCTCATGCAAAACACCATTAAGAAAAGCATTCTTAACATCCAGCTGAGAGATAGACCACCGGCGAATAGAAGCAACCGCAACAAGAGCGCGAACAGTGGTCATATGAGCAACACGGGCAAAAGTCTCATCATAGTCCCGACCATACGCCTGTTGAAAACCACGGGCCACAAGGCGATCCTTGTAGCGCTCAATAGTACCATAAGACCGGGTCTTAATCTTGAACACCCACTTGCACGTGATCGGACGAGCATGCACAGGGGCCGGTACAATATCCCAAGTCTCCGTACGTCGAAGAGCATCAAGCTCTTATAGCCATAGCGTTGCCGCTCGAATAAGGAGCAGCCTCATGATAAGAACTAGGCTCAGTGACAGAGAGAGCATGAGCTATTCGAGCAAATCCAAGGCGATCAGGAGGTCGAAGGGATGCCCGGTCACGAAGGACGTAAGGAGGAGTATCATCAGGAGAATCAGATGTGGGTGTTGGCAAGATACCAGAAGAGGAGACTGGTGAAGAACGAGAACGTCTGGAGTAGTGAACACCAGAGAAACGAGATGATGGTGCTGTGGGAACCAGAGACGGTGCTGTAGGAGACACCACCGAAAGCGGAGGTACAGAAAGAACCACTGGAGGCAGACCAGGGGAAGACTGTGATAGTGGAGACATGGGTGAATAGTCCGAAAGAGTCAACCATGAAATCGACTCAACAGTGGAAACAGGAGAAGCCGAATCTAGATAGAAGAAAGGTCGAGATTCGTCAAAGACAACGTCTCGTGAAATCCTGATCCATCGAGCAGAAGGATCCCAACAATGATAACCCTTATGCTCAGAACTATAACCAAGAAACACACACTCAATTGACTGGGCTGATAGTTTAGTGCGCTCACGAGGCTGCAGCAAAACAAAACAAGTACAACAAAAAACACGAAGGTGAGTGTACTGGGGGGCTCGAGAGTAGATACGCTCTATAGGACTGACACCCTTAAGAAGCGATGGAAGGTCGCATATTGATGAGATATGCACCAGTAAAGCGACCTCGACCAATCGTGGTGGAACATGAGAGGCAAGAAGAAGAGTGCGAGCAGTCTCAATCAGATGACGATGTTTGCGATCAGCAACCCCACTCTGAGCATGAGCACCAGGACAAGAAGACTGGTAAAGAGTGCCCTGCTCAGAAAGAAACTGTCAAAAAGCACTAGAACAGTACTCACCAGCAGAATCACAACGAAAAATACGAATGACAGAATCAAACTGAGTACGAACCATCATTGCAAAGCTACAATAGATTGCAAGGAACTGACCACGATTAGAGATAGGAAAAATCCATGAAGATAGCATAAGATTTATGCCCGCCTTTAGAGACAATAGGCGCAGGTCCCCATACATCAAAATGAACTAAGTCAAAAGGATGAGAAGACAAGGACTCACTGGAATGATAAGGAAGTTGTAGCTGCTTGGTCAGCTTACAATCCTGACAAAACATGGCCGTGTCAACAGTAATACGTCCAAGAACACCCTGACGAACTAATGAAGAAAGGCAGGAACCACACAAGTGACCTAAACGGTGATGCCACTACGCAAATTTGCCAGAGGCGGTAGCACCAGTGGCGGGGGAAGTAGACGTCAGGGTGAGAGGAGCAACTGAAGTGGACGGAAGATGTAGGCGATCAAGGGTGTAGAGACCCTGACGATCCCTACGGCGCCGGCCAGTTCCAAGTACCGTCCCCGTCTGTCGATCCTGAATGAAATAGGTGTGAGAGTCAAAACCAACCCTACAGCCGAGATCGGTGAGCTGACCCACCGAGAGAAGCTGCATGGTAAGCTGAGGAACATGGGAAGCAATGGAATGAAAAAATCGATGGACAAAAGAGTGCCTGACGGTGATGCACATAGGAGTACCGTCAGCTGTCTGAACAGAGATAGGAAAAACAGGAGGTCCTACTGAAGTGAGAGATGTGGAATCTGGTATCATGTGGAAAGAGGCACCAGAATCTAGAACCCAAGAGGTACCTGGAGGAGACGTCTGAGCTAGACTAGCAAAACTTGCTGAGTTGTGAGAGAGCTGCTGAAGTAGAGCCTGACAGAGCTGCTGAACAGAGTCACCTCGCTAAGAAGATCCTAACGTGCTGGTCTGTCCTCCAGTCGAGGAAGGGCCTCCCTGCCCTCCCTTGGAGCGTGGACCTCGACGTACCTTATTCTGCTTTTTCCGCACCGCACAACGCTGATAGTCGTGCCCGAAGTTCTTGCAATAATTGCACTGAACCCCAGTTGGTGCAAAAACAGGAGCAGAAATAGACACCTGAGGAGGAACTGAGTCGAAGCAGAAACCGCTGGTGTAGTCGAAGAAGAAGAGGTAGCAAACACAGCCGGAACAAACTGTGCTGCTAACCCGCGGCGAAGCTCCTCAGCACGAAGCGTCGAAAGAGCCTCAGTGACTGTCGATCGTGGTGAACGGCTCAGCAGTTGAGCCCTGATAGGCTCAAACTCTGGGCGAAGACGGCAGACGAAATCATAAAGACGAAGGCGATCACGATCCGCCTTCTGCACTTAATGACACGCCTGGCAGAGCGGAGAAGCCAACTCATCCAGCTGGTGCCAGAGACTAGCCAGGGCTCAGAAGAAATCTTCAACGGAGGAGTCCTCCTGGCGAAGCGTCTCCAACTCACGCTGAAGCGAAAAGAATTGAGCATCGCTGCTCTACTGGTATCGCTCATGCAAGTACTCCCAGATCTGACGAGTGGCACGCAGACCAACAATGTCTGGCTGGATAGAGTCGTCGACACTGACCACCAGGATGGCTCTAACACGGGCCTCATCAGCACACCAACGCTCAAAAGCATCTATGGCATATTGGTAAGCCTCATCAACAGCATCAGAAGCAACAGCGGTGTCTACCTCCTTGGCGGCCTCATCATCTGTAGGAGATGTAGAAGTAGGCTGTCTGGGAGGAGGCTGAACCGACGAAGGCGGACAAGGTCGGGTACCAGTAACATTTCCCAGAGGCGAAGACCACCGAGTGTGATCTCCATGAGGGAAGACCATAACCTGTAGTTCGTTCCATTAAGCTTTGTTCTCGAGAATGGAATCGCAGCAGATGGAATGGAAGCCATCAGTAGACGGCGCTGGACGGCGCGACGACCAAGGCAACGAAGTCTAACAGGCGGCGCTGGACGGCGCGGTGGTTAGAGCGACGTATCTCTGTTTTTTTTTACACGCCGAGCCGAATCTTTTAAAGGGGCGGCCGACGATCATCGCCCAGCCGGCTGTTAACTCACGGCGCGCTACGGAACTAGGTTCCACTTGCTACTCGAGTGGCGGCAGCGGCGACTAGCGATGAGCGACTTGGAGTTGGCCAGGCGACACCCGAAGCTGGCCAGGCAAGGCGAGACGTCTGCATGGGGTGACGACTGCTTCGGACGGGGCGGCCCGTGCAGCAACTCGAGGCGGCGTCTCCTCGTGGTTGGAAGTGGCCAGATCCGAGCGGCAATGGGCGTGCGCGAGGGGATCCGAGGTGAGCGACGAACGCGGCGTCGGCGGCGACCGGCAATCTTCTCTGAAGAGCGGCTCGGTGAGGAGCCGCGGCTCGGCGAAGGGCGGCGGCAACGACGACGACGACGGCGATGAGAGAAGAGATCTGCGGCGGTGGCGTCGAGGCGGCCAGCGACCTGCGATCTGCTCGGCGACAAGCGACAAGCGGCTCGCGAGGGCTCGCGGCTCGACAGAAGCGGCGATCAAGAGATCTGCGGCGTCGGGAGCGACCAGCGACCTGCGATCTGCAGGCAAGCGTCGAGCGGCTCTCAGCGAGCGGTGGCAAGAACGACGGTGGCCGGCGATGAAGGGCTCGAGCGACCACGGTTTGGATGTGGCGGCGCCGGATGGCAGCGGAAGGAGAGCTAGGTAACCCTAAGCTTTGATACCATGTTACGAATAATGTGTATGTATTAAAGGGGGCCCAATGGGCAATGTATAGGGAGTACAAAGGAAGGTTACAGATAAGGAAACCAAATAATATCCTATTCTAGAGTCCTATTCTAACACAAGCGTCGCTGTCCATGGCGACCTGAGCCAGGACGAAGGAGCCGTCACCGTCTGCAGCCCTCCACGGCTCCCTCTCAAGCTCCCCCTCGTGCTGCTACTGGTGCTCCTCTTTCCTCTCATTCTCCTTCCTTCACCTGCTCCACCCTTCAGTCAAATCGATTGTGAAGGGTGCGACCGTGGCGGCGGTGCATGGGCTGTGAAGGGGAGAGAGGAGGCAGCACCACAGCAAGGGAGAGAAGGGGCAGCAGCGTCGTAGGATGAGGGAACTGCGCTGCAGCGCTGCTTGAGGGAGCACAGCAGCTAGGGTATTCCTTTAAGTAAACCATGCCTTCAGTAAACCATGCCTCCTTACAGTACTGGGCCCATATAGTCTATCGGCCCACTCAGCCAGTCAGCCCAAGAAGCAATCCAGACAAGTGGCAACCCTAAGCTGTGGCTCCTCCATCTGGCCCTCTCCCTTGGGCCGTCACCGCCATTGCCTCTGCCATCAGTGCTGTCACCACTGCTGTTCGCACCTCGCAAGTGTCTCCTCTCTTCCTTGCCCTCCTCCTCCTCCCCCTCGCCTTCCCCTTCCCCTTCCCCTCTTCTCCATGGCGCCCTCGCCTTCCCCTTCATCTTCCCCTGTTCTCCATGGAGCCTTCCCCTCTTCTCCATGGCGCCCTCCCCTTCCCCTTCATCTTCCTATGTTCTCCTTGGAGCCAAGTTATGTGATTAGTCCTGGCTAATCGTCGACTTGAAATCCAAGTCACCCGACTAGGCAACTAATCAAGTCGAGGGCCTCCGGTCGTGCTCCCAGACCGACTTTGCGACTAATCGTCAATAAGTCGTGACTAATCATGCGACTTAATAACAATGACTGATAGAACTAAATTAGTTTCTATCAACTACCGCTGGAAAAGCAGCAAAATTCTCAGGTGAAGTGTTTATCTAACAAAAAAAAGTGAACATATGCAACTACAAAAAGGCGAGGAAAATGGGGAGAAATCTAATCAGTTTCAGTTATGATGAAAATACTTAAGGTAATCAGGTTATAGATTTGACACTGCTTCTGTAAGAATTCCAAAAATCTCAGTAATGTCACGACAAACTAATTTTCAAGTAGTTATAATCCCAAATCCAGCCATTCTAGTTGAAATAATTATGAGTAAATTTCATGTAACTACCGATATATTGGCATAACTATCGAGGAACTACAGATTTAAGAAGTCCAATAGCATGCAACAGATCTTGGTCCGCTGGGGCCACTCTCAGTTCATCCTAACGTTGGAAACATCAGACGCCACATGTGCGTGTTGACCTATTGACGTGGAGATGCACATGAGGCATCGGGTTTCGAGCGTATAGAGCAGCTAAAAAGGGCTCAATGGCGCCCATCGTCATTCCACGCCTAGAGATGCACAAATTCTTTCTGGAATCTGGAAGTAAAAACCCTAGCCATTGGGCAATGATATGTATGCGAAGTTGTTGGGTCAGCTAGGGTGGGCAATGAGATGTATTTGAGACTATCGCGTAGGCCAGGTCTGTCGAAGTTCTTAAATCTGTAGTTCAGCGAAACAAAAGAGCTCTAAATATTTAGTTACTTAAAATAGCTTGTTAAATCTGTAGTTCCTTGAAAATTACGCCAATATACCTATAGTTCTGTGAAATTTACTTAATAATTATTATTTCCAACAGAAACGATGGCGGATCCAATGTATCAAGAATTGCAGATTTCTTATAGAGAGTTTGATTTCAGTTTATGCCTAAAGTAATGAACATTACTTAATTACTTGACAACTTACCCATCTCCCTCTCTCAGGTAATGAACATATACAGAATTCACAGTGACAGACGAGTGGTAGAGCAAGAACAAGCATACATATAGATTGGTGATGGGTGGAAAATTATAATATGTCATGCCAAACATGACAATCCATATTGAATAGAAGCAATGACGATCATCGACGCTGACCTATAGTACCACTACCAGTAGTTAACACCCATGGGTAACATAAATTTGTAGAAAAACGGTTGAATGGTGGGCACATGGTTGAAGTAGTTTAGCGTGTATGTTAGGCAAGGAAGAATGAGAATGGAGACAAAGTAGTAAGTTAGTAAACAGTACATATTGGATGGTCTGTTGGAAGAGGAAGAGGAACAGAAGATATACACACGAAAACTTATTAATTTAATTCCTAGGTAGAATAAAACATAAAAATTCATTGTTTCTGATGCATAAAGATTAAAGGGGTCAAATAGAACACAAGGATAGTATGCTCCATGAAGAATAGTGGGCACATATTAGTGTGTGCTTAGCATAAAACAGTAAAAAACCGCGTGTCTCCATGCTGCTATGAGAATAGTATCAGCATAACATATTGGGGGGAAACACGTTATATACATTAAGATAGAGAACAGCTGTGTACAGGTTTTCCAATAAAAAGATGATATTAAAGTACGAAGAGTGAGGGTAAAAAACATACAGCATAAGGATTCCACCCTGGAACTTGAACAAGGCCCTGGGGAACAATCACTTGTGCATAGCCTGAATGACCAGGCCACCGAGGACTTGCAATAAATGATGCAGATCTTGACAAGGTCCAGTTTGTTACGGCCCCAGGATAAGTATGTTGACCAGGAGAGGTTGCAGACTGTCCAGGTGAATAAATAGAGCCACGTACAGCAACCATTGTATTAGAGGGCTGTGGATGATGAAACTTGCATGTGCTTGCAAATTTGCACTGCCCTGTTCTTAAATAATAAGTGCATTCCTTCTCATTCTGCAGTAATAAACTGCAAGTAAATGAAAGCTAATCATGCAGACAAGCTAATAGATAGAGAACAATTATGGTTAAATAATAAGCAATCAAGTGGCGACTAAAATTATAGAATTTCAGAACAAACCGGACGTAGCGGGTAGCCTAGAACATTCAACTGTACACGGGTTGCAATTGCAGCCTTCTCTCTAGGGTGATGGAACTTGCATGTTGCTCCAAACTTGCATGTTCCAGTCTTCAGGTAGTACTGCAAAAGAATGGAGGATATGTTTGTTAGGAATAGCAACTTGTATTCTCAGGTAGCCAATGGGCCAGTATATATAGACAAGTACAATATGCATGGTTATTAAGGCGGTAAGGCGAGGCGAGGCGAGGCGACCCACCCCCCTCATACCTTTTAAGCGGTAAGGCGCGAGGCGAGGCGACGCCTTACACATCCTAAGGCGTTAAGCGGTATACCTCTTAAGTTCACATTTTGTATAAATCCACACCCTCTATTTCCTTTTGTGAATGAGGCAGGCCACAGAAACCACAGAAGATCCTAGCTCTATAACATAAAAGAAAAAAAAGGATGAAGCAGGCCTTGGCGTTGGGCTGGCCCAACACAGTCTCTACCCTAATCCACTTCCCCACTCAGTATTTATTTCTCCACGCCTTCCCCTCCCTTCTCCCTCCCGTGGCGCCTCCGCTCCGGCGGCGCCTCCCCCCCTCCCTTCTCCCTCCCGTGGCGCCTCCGCTCCGGCGGCGCCTCCCCGCCCTCCCTTCTCCCTCCCGACGGCCGGGCGGGCGAGCGGCGACCAAGGTAACGTAGTCTAATAGGCGGCACTGGACGGCACGACGATCAGACCGACGTTTTTTTTTTCTGCCACTGCTTTAAATACCGACCGATTCAGCCGATTCGGCCCACACGGCCAAGATGCCGAAACGAGGGGGGTGAACTAGGGTTCCCCCCTCGCTCTTTCGGTGGCAGCTTCATGGCGGCGGCGGCGTCCGCGGCTCGGCAACAATGCCAGGCCAGCCCCCAAAGAACGGCGGCCGGCAGCAGGCTCCGCGGCTCGGTGCACGGCTTCATGCGCGGCGGCCCGCGGCTCGGGCAATGGCGGCCAGCGGCGTCCTCGACAACGGCGGCCGGCGGCGGCGACCTGTCCACACGGTGACTGGTTCGATCGAGCAATGGCGCAGACGGAAAAGCGCGGTACGGGGAGCAGCAGAGACCAAAGGCGTGCAAGGCCAGTCTCGGACGACGTCGGCCCTGAAATGGAGCGGCGTCGGCAGCTGGTGCTCCCGGGAAGAAGAGGAGGCGGCTGGAGGCCAGGCGACGGCAGATCGGGCCGGTGACGACCACGGAGGCGCTGGAGCCACAGGAGGCGCGGCGGGGAGGGAAGCCAGCAGAGGTGGCTAGGGCGAGTAGATGGAGGCCGGCAGAGGCGGCTAGGGCAGGACGAGTTGCACGTCCAGAGAGGTAAGCCTAGGGCTCTGATACCATGTTAGGAATATTAACTTGTATTCTCAGGTGGCCAATGGGCTAGTATATATAGACAAGTACAATATGCAAATAACCCCTTATAACAATAGGGAGTAACACAACTATACATATATATCTCTAACAATGTTAAACATAAAAGTTCATCTTTAACTCATAAGAATAAAATCACAATTTAGTACAAAGTAGTAGTCCAAGACTCTTAAGTACATAAAAAAGATGGGGGATATGATAAGTTTTAAAATTGAAGGTCATTCCTTGCCCAGAGGAACGAAAGGTTAGTAGAAAGATGTACTCACAGCAAAATGTCTGGGCAGCTAGATTAATTATGGACTAGGAATTCCTAAAAAAGGAATTATGGATAAGGAATTACGTAGCAACTGACAACATACAGAAGCTTGACCCAATAATTTTCATACTGTTAAGCTGAACCAAATTTGTATTGAGCTGTTGGATCGGGACAGGTGAGTTAACAGGACAAGATGTTCATCTTTACAGTCGACATCAATTCTACGAATTTGATTTTTTTTCAAAATATATCGACAAGCACTGACATGGATTTGATTAAAAAAAACCTTAATAAAAAAATATGTTGCCTCTATAGAACATGTAATTTATTACATCAATTAGCAAAACATCGAGGTCAATTCTTCTGTATGCATCTACAATCAAAGGAACAAGGATAACTCTTGCAATGGAACATGGTAGTTTGGCTCTGTGAAAAGAAGAAGAAAAAGCGGACATAAAGTGTTATTGTTCATACAATTAATTCTTTTTAAAGCTATTTTCTATTAACTGAAAAATAACACAAAGCAAAATGTCTTTCTGCCTGCCACAAAAGAATTGTTGAGGAACTGCATTGAAATGGAACACACATAAAATTCTGATCGACAGATAACATTTCAAACAGCTGAACTTTCAAGTTCAGTGGCAGACCCAGAAATTTTCGAATGGGTGTACAGGATCCATTAGTAGCGATAGGAAATTTTCGGTTAGTGTATGCAGTAATGATAGGGTTAGGGAAAAATTGGTTTGGTGACACCCAAAGATGACGAGTTTTGGTTTGTACCACCAAAAGGCTCCGGTACACTTTAATGTGTCGTCCCGTTTTTGCCATTCAGTCCAACTTGAGTGTTCCTGCCGTCAACCGTGACCATTTTGCCCTCCACTCTATTTCATTCACCCAGGCCATTGCCTCCCAAACCCTAGCTATTGCCTCCCGTGCGGCGGCGCCAATAGCGCTCTCGTCCGGCGCACCCCCCTTCTGGCACCTCCCCCTCCACATCCCCTCCTTCGGCGCTCTCCTCCCCCTCCACCTCCCCTCCTTCGGCGTTCTCCTCCTCCGCCTCCTCACATCCTCCCCCTTCGCCTCCGGCCAGACACGACGGCCATGGAGGCATCCTTGTAGTCACAGGGAGGTAGTGCTCCAACCCAAGGCGGTAGTGCAAGAGAGGACGGCGGCGGGGAGCTCGGTGGCAAGGCGAAGGCAGCCAGCGTAGAAGGTGGACAAGCATACCATCTTCTCCAACTCCGACACCACAACCCGCCGCATGTGTGGTAGATAAGCGGCAAGATCCGAAGGTGGCAGGCCTGGGGGCGGCAGGATATAGCGGCCGGGGTTGGGGCGGTGGGATCTGGCGGCTGGGGGTAGTAAGAACTAATGGTGGTGGATCAGGGAGGCGAGCCCAGGGTTACACCATCCGACAGTGGGAGATTTGGGGGCAGCAATTATTGCCGCTGGTTAGGAGGAAGACGATGGTGCTTGGATGGCCTGGATGAAAACAACGCTGACTTTGGTGAAGACGATGACTACCAGCGATCATCACCCCTGCTCGTCAACCATCACCCCTGTCGCCGGCCGACTACAACCGCCGGCCCCTTGCTGATCGAGCATGACTAGAGAGAGTGCCGAGGGAGAGGACGGGGAGAGATGAAGAGTGAAAAGGTACTAGTGGAATTTCATAAAGTATTTTTGGCGAAAAAAAAAGAAAAAGGTGAAAAAATGCTAACAGGTATGGACGGAATGGTATAAAAGGAACAAAAAGATCTTTCGATGGTAACAAAGTGTAACATAAAACTTCAGTAGTATAAAGCAAAACTGGTGATCTTTCGATGTCACAGAACCAATTTTTCCAAAATAATTGTAGAATGCTAACAGGATGTTTGATTGTCAAAAGATAAAATTTGTAGAGATTGAAAGGTGTTGATAAAAAATAGTACTGAAACAAAAGTTACCTCATAAATCTTATTCTATTGTTCTTCAAAATTAATTTAGCAAGAAAAATATGAGGAAAATGAATTTAGAAAGAAAAAAAAAGGTGTTGTGCTTGAAAATGGGGTCGAACCCATGACCTTTGCCCCAAGTGCTGGCACCAATGGCCAACTGAGTAAAGGAAAAGAGCATCAATAAGTGAGCCCAACAAACATTTTGGGGGTACAGCTGTACGACGTATGCCCATGACCCAACGTAGGTCCACCGCTGTTCAAGTTTAACACAGACCTAGATCAAACACCTCAATTCTCAACCAATGAATGATAAGTAATGTACAATTAATGTTAACATAAAAAATATTTGGATTTTGGAAGCTGGCTAATGATAACAGTCAATCATACATCACATGGTAAAAAATCAAATGAAGACAAAATGATTTAGGGAGTCAATAAAAGATTGAATACCCACTTGACACTCAGGTTGACCAACTCTATAAGGATACTCTCCTTTCATCCTTGCAGCAGCAACAGCCTGACAATTCAATCAAAATAACTGAAAGTCAAGACCAAAATGAGCATCGAGCAGAAAAGGAATAAGGTGACAAATCCCTACACTCTTTAACACTGGAATGAAAGGTATAACAAATCTGTCACATAATTTAATATTGCTTTGTTAAGGATATAGTGATGGAGAAGAAAAGAAACATCACCTGTTTTCTTCTTAGGCAGGAAATCAGTAGGGAAAGCCCTACCTAGTGTACTTTAGATAATAGATAGCATAAGCACAAAGCATAGAAGTATGGCAGCTTAAATGCATTATGCATCAAATCAGACCTATATAATCTTGACTATAGGAAGTACTCTTTTGATCAACAAGTCATATGCACAGAGTGAGCTAGTGAAATGAGTGTACAAACAACTATCGAACAGCTGATGAATTGGCTAAACAAAAAAAAAAAAGCTAACGAGGAAGCTGCAACAAACTGGCTCGCCAGTTGAGTTTTAGAACTATTTTTAGACTTCTTACATCTTGCCATGCAACATTGTCTTGCAATTTTCAGATCAACATCATTATGGAAAATGATGCAGATTTTACAGAAGTAATCAATGACTGATCAAACTGGGTGGTCTCTTTTTAACTCATTTTCTGTACCACATGGAATGGCAGATCTTAACCCCAAAGTTCATCCAGTAAGAAAAGAAAGATCGAAAAAAAGAGAAGGAAAAGAAAAATAGGTTTGTTCAGATCTATACGGAGTGTGAAACATCAGTCGGACTTCCAGGACCCAATTCTCATGCTTTATTTTATTGAAATAAACATGGATATATATAGTTTCCAGTATGTCAAGAAAAATCAAGTGTATGTTGAAACAACTATTCCATAGCATTACATCTAAAGTTCCCTGTAACAAGCAATTATGAGGAAGAAAGAATTAACTGCTGCTTCAGATCAAGACAATGGTGTTTAATCAGATGTCTGAATCAACCAATCATACTTTACAACTGCTCAACAGATGCTATGCAGAGATGGCTTGTCTGGCCTGCTTTGGTATTCTTCAATATGCTATCTTTACGGTTTCTAGCCCCAGAAAGCACACCAGTTGGCTTAGGAGCAAAGCATATATTGTTTTCTTAAAACCTTCTCGTATAGCTAATAATACAACCAGTAAACTCTTTCAAGCCAACTCCACCACCTCAATTGACTCAGTTGAACTATTTAGTTTATTCCAAACTTGGTAGAAAACAAAGTGATGAAGCTGAAGGAACCCCAAAAGCCTTTCTATGGAAAACCTTATCCACAACAAAGCGTAAACTTCTGCGAGAGCTCCTTTCAGAAGCATCACATGTGAAGTATACATACAAAAAATGCCAAAAGGGACAGAGGAGGACATGGAAAGTAATGATACCACATAATCTGAGAAAGTAGAGTTTCAAAGCCTTTTGTATGATAATGTAATGACAATAAATTGCAAATGATGAACAGGTCAGGTTACAACTTACCAGCTTCCGATTTGGGGGGTGATTGAATTTGCAGGTCATCCCAAACCTACAAAGTCCAGTCCTCATATAATAACTGCAGTCTGGCTCTCCTATACGCTCAGGGTAGGGACCATGTTCCAGAGACTCTCCACCTAAAGTTATTTGCCACATTGCCTCTGCAATATCATTGAGAAACACCATCATCAATCACTTTACATAATCACAATGAGGCTAAGACAGAAGTCAAGCTAGGATATTATACTAGAAACAACAAGCAATGTCTAATTCGTTCTCTGTAATTCAGAATATAATATCATGCTTGACGTTTGATCATCCACTAATTCAAATAGAAACCAAGTTGTTTAGAAGAACTACGTGCTGAAAAGAACAGCAGCATGTACGAGAGTAGAACCAAACAAAGCAACTCAGCATCCGTACTTTCTGTTACAAATCAGGGTGTGTTGACATCTATTTCCAAGCATAATACAAGGTTCACATTATTTCATCAATTTTGTACAGAATCCCCTTCCAACAGTCAAGATAGAATTTGCACTGAGAACTTTTTTGAACATATCAGTGCAAAAGGACATGTTAGTTTTAAATTCTCGTGGAAAAGGATGTGGTACCACATTGAAACAAGTCCAATTTATTAGTCTGGGTACTACTATTTAAAACTGAAATGGAAATAGCGTTACTGTGACAAGAAAAGAGCATGGCACCAACAAATGAGCAGCAGCACAAAACAGACAAATAATCAATCTCACTAAAAACCTTAACTTTTCCTCCAGAAGACAAGAAATATGTAACCAATTTCGCCAACTGCTAGACCAAAATAAAAAGATCCCCTCCCTTCAGATAGAAAACCAAGACTTCTCTGTAACTTTTCTATACCCAACCCAACCTGGTTTAAGTTTTAAGTAATTGGAGATGGAGCACACATGATATAGAGCACTTCTCATTGCAAGAAAGCAATGCTGATCATAAAAATAATTGATCCCACTCACTCATACTCTTAGCAAACATTAAAAAGGGCTGACAATGAGAAGTGGAACTACTAATGGGAGGCAAAACAAAAGCACACGAAAATTAAACCCAGTCTCATCACTGTTCAAGGATGATAAGAACCAAAACCTCATTCTGACCAAGCACAACTCTACTTCATCTCGTAATTAAAACAGCCATTCGTCAATCCTCCCAATGCTTAAAGAAGAGGTAAATTACCACTACCGCCACCTGATAGGACAGCAGAAAAGGCAAGTTGTACTGCGAATGCGAATCCTAGTGGGGGGAAAGCAATTCCACCAAAGTTCTCACCTTTATAACAAAAGTAAAGTTTCTCTGCTTGTCCCCTGATTCTCAAAATTGGAACTCAAACCAAACGCATTTCATCACTCCCTTCTTTCCGAACTGAAACTCGCAGTGAAGCACCTCTGACTCCTGCTATGTCAAGGAAACCCTCTTCCCCAGGATTCAGACATGTACCGGTGCATGCCTAAGCAAAAGACACGGACGAGAAAACCACACAACAAAAACAAGAATTCACCATCCCCAACCTAGCGCGAACATGCCAGCATTGCTGTCACCGACACAAAAGAAACCAAACAGGAACATCTCGAATCAAGCCCCGCATGTGCCCAATCCGACCGGAACCCCCTTCCCCTCGAACCCTCGCAGCAATGCGACAGCACCACAGGCACATCATCGGGATCGTCCCAAACGCGGACCAAACCCTAAGGCAGTTCAACCCCAACTCCGCCCCCGAAAATCGACTACTTCCGGCGACCAAGCCGCGCCCTAATCACCGCCCGCCTCCCGAGTCCCGACCCGCATGGAAACCCCGCGGAGAACCCCACCTCCCGCTCCCCTCATCAACACCACACCCAATCGCACACCCGCGACATTGCAACACCGACGCCGCGCCACCCCCCCTGCGCGGGCATGGGAAGCGGGCAGAGGAGAACAGACGAAGCCCAAGGGCAGCGGCGCTCACCTTGGGTGGACCCGTGGTGGGGTCCGATCGCGACGCCGGCCAGGGAGGAGGAGGAGCCGCCCTCCCCGGCGCCGCCGCCCGCTCCCGCCGCCGCCATCACGGCCGCCCCGGCATCAGATCAGAGGCGCGAGGGGGAGGAGCGAGAGGTAGAGGAGTGGAGTGGGGGAGAAGCGCCGCGAGAGGAGGAGGAAGTGGGGAGTTGGAGGAGCCAAGCGTCCATCACCCCACCCCCCGACTTTTTCACCCGCCCCCGCCCGAAACCACCGGCGGCTGCATGCAAATCCCGGGCGCACCCCGCGCGTGCACACAGCAGGACATTCCAAAGCCACGTCAGGGCGCAGAGCTTTTACTGCTTTTTTTCACACAATTAAAGGGTTGCTAAAAATTGTTCTACATAAATTTTCCATGCGAGATTTAAAGTTAAACATTAGATGATGTGCTGGTATAGAGGAATTGTTTTGTAGTGCCTTCTTCTTCTCCTTCTTTTTGTTTTGTTTTGTGGTGTTTGCCTAAAGTGGAGCACTCGAATAGGTGCATATCATGATTGTGGTTCCACTAAGCTGTCTGTTTTGACTATGTTTGCGCCACTGTGGCCGCTAAGCTGTAACGAAAGTTACATGTTTAGCTTTGTCTACGTGTTCAACCGCTGCAATGATGCCTCTAGTGCAGTGCAACATAATTGAGTAATTTAACGGTAATGCCATTTGTTTCTATGTTTTAATTGTAGGTGTCTCCACTTTGAAAGAAAATGTCTTGACCAGCACCGGGGCCATTCATTGGAACTGTGATGCGGTTTACTCATCTGCTTCCCTTCTTATTCCCGAGTATATAATGCATGTAAATGATAGGAGTCATTTAAACTTACCACCAAAAGATAATATGATCAATTAAAATTCTGTAAAATCCACACACACAAAAAAAAAATTGCTCGTAATGTAGTGGGTGGGAATCACACTTTAGCCTTTAGCCAGAAACCTGATCTTGTTAGCTCTAATTCTACTACCAAAAAAATTAGTTTAAATTCATAAGTAAAAAAGGATGAATTCCCCACGAACTTTAAATCAATCATGCGTACGTGGGAATCTATCGTTGTCCGATGATGTGAAGCTTGCCTAGCTAATAAGTTAAGACTAAGACTTCCTTCTTGGATATTAATTTTAAAAATGTAACTATGTAGCTAGTCAGAATATTTTATAACGGAGGGCAATGCATGCGTTAGCGAATGCGAAACAACTCAGCATTTTCTTCCTAAAAGCTAAAAGTAATGGTTCATGCGAAAGGCGTTGGTAGATGCAGACATACATGCAGTAGAAGCGAAATGAGCGAATTTTGTGGATCATTGCTCTACAAACTAGCAATATTTCCTACCAATGTGGTGTCACAGATATAACGTGACCTTTTAGTTTTGGACAGGGTGTTGAAAAATGGTTCTCGGTTCTTGGTTTTCTTTTTTTTAAAAAAAAATCAATCTTTTGAAAAAACACAATCATATGATTTATCAATATAGTTTGTCATCACGTGTATCCTACCTAGACCTAGTTGAATCTACGGTTTATTTCTGATTTATCAATATAATATACAGCTCTTCCGTCTGTTTCTTCCAAAAAAAAAAAAAAACTAAAATGCAGGAGTACACGTAGTTGGTGCCGGTGGGACTAGAATGTCTATTTGCCAAAACACATCGGATGTCTCTTGCCTGCTCTAGTGGGATTTCCCACGAGTTGAGCGTCATGGGACGACTGCTCTACTTTCATACAATATCGTAGAGAGATAAATTAATACTAGGATATAAAACGAAAGCACGGTGCTAAAGATCGTGCTTTTTCGCACGTATAAGTTCTTGTCCCGTAATATCTCCTTTTCCTCAAGTGCACATGATTCCAAGGACATCAATTTATCTGGTCTGGTTGCTGTCGGTTAAATTGCACTTTTGGTCTGATCTCGAGACTTCGCTCTCGGTCAGTGAGGGACGGAGATGAAATTTTTATTATATAGTTCTTAATTTATTTATATAAAATAATAAAAAAAATTGTGCTTAACTTCTCGTTCCCTACGGTCAGTTCTCATTCTTAGACCGTTATTCTTAATTGCTCTGGCCTAACTAGGTAACGGCAACAATTCTGACTGGATTCAGTGAGATGAAAGGCGTGTTTGGCCTAGTTTAAGGACCAATTTATACTTGCGGTGCTACCTGTGCTGCAGCAAGGAAGAGTTAGTTATATAAATATTTACCAATTCTAGTAAGAATTTTCTGTTATGGTTTCAAAAAGATGTTTCCAACTAAAGTTGTATCCAAAACTAGAAAAAATGCTTTTCAAAAGGCACCGTAATGCCAACAGAGTCTGATATTTTTAAAATAATATTATTTTAAAAAATAATTACAAAAAAATATTTGATTTTTTTTTACAAAAATGGACTCCTGTCGCGATTTCAACCGTCGACAGTGGTGACAGGAGCATGGTCTCCATTGAAACAGTTTTGAAATAGTTATTTCGCCATTTAAATTGACGACAAGATCCCTGTCGCCAATTCAAATGGCAACATGAGGTCTTTTTGAAATTAAATTTTATTTATAATATTGGCAATATCTTTAAGAATCCGCGCAACCGATAATTTTGGAAAAGATAAGAAAATATGAAGTAGAGAACAATTAAGGAGTTTCGGTGCGACTAAATATATTTTGAATACAATTTCAACGATGCAATTACAAAAATAGCCCCCTTCGATTGCACAATATAAAAAATAGCCCACTTCGGCGGCGCAATATAAAAACTAGCTCAATTCGGTGAGGCAATAACAAAAATAACTCCCTTCGATGATGTGATAACAAAAATAGTTCCATTCGGTGGCGCGATAACAAAAATAGCTCTGATTTATTTGAGAGTACCGAATGAAATCTTAGAGAGATAATGACTTGGAAACTAGGGTGTAGTCATTTCGCATACGAAAAGGCTAGAACTGGGATAGTGTGGGGTGTCGCGATGCTGACACCCTCACATGGTTACCTGTACACACACAACAACAAATAGTATCATACACGAGATTAACATAATATAAATTGTACATAAATTAATATTTACATAACATGATTAATATTTACAAGAACAAAATATCTACTCGTGAACCATTTTGGAGCGTACCCACATGTGGCCCCTAGCCTTGTCTGGGGCGGCTGCAAGCGTTGGTGTGAGTACGTCAAAGGCTCTGGTGGCTGAGGTACCCTATCAACGCGAGTAGCCTACACTGTGTCGCGAGAGGGGGTTTAATCAGCTGGCTCGCTCTGGGCGCACCATGTAGTTGTGAAGCCCCAATGAAGACCTGACTGTTCTCGTCGTGCGCATGCCTACTGCCCTGTTGTCGTGGTGCCTAGTCCTCCTCGATGTCGAAGTTCGTGGTCTGTGCTCCCTCGTGCGACACCGACTTCGTCCCAAATGGGTGTACGACCTGCGGAACAGTACGTTATGCATGTAAACAAGATGAAAAAGGGTAAAATAGTATGTTATTCATGTGAACAAGATATACATACCTCGTTGCATCGCAGCGGACTGCTCCGCGTAGTCCTACCCCGTGTATGGGTGGTACAGAGGACCTGTCAAAAGAAATTGATGTTAGTAATTAGTGGACTTCGAAATAAACAAGCAGACGTGAGTGTTTCAGGTGTACCTGTGAACTGTGTCCGGGTATTCCCCGCACGATGTCATGAGGACCTACCAGACACGTCAAGGTGAGGACCCGTGGGGCATGATGCACCGTGACTCATCCCCTGCCCCTCGGCCTACAACATGATGTAAGATGGATGCCTCTCATCGTCTTCTCTAGGAATCGGTCCAAGACCTCTCTGATCTCCTACGCTATCAAGATGAAATGCTCCCCGAGCGTTAGACTACGCACGGAGGTCGATCGCGAACGCGTGAATCTTCCATTGTAGATCATTCTGTACACATAATTAACAAGTTGGAAACCAAAAATATATGAAGTAAATAAGAAGTATAGACCGTTCAATACGTACCACACGATGGAATGCAAAGTTCGGTTGGGTGGGGTACGTGTTGGTTGTTGTGGCCTCATGTTGTGGTGGGTCGTCCATGATCCTAACGCAATAAACCCTCGTCCGAGTGGAGTACTACTCGATGTACTCCTCGTACGTCTCGGGGTCATAGGGAGCATCCTTCTGGACCGACATCTGCCAAGGCGTGGAGCCACCACTCAACCAAGGAGACATCCTGTCAGCCCAGGAAGTCCTACCAAGTACTCCATTCCTGGTGTACCTATGGAAGGGAAAGCATTAAATTCAAAACTACGTAAGGGAAAGGCTAGGATGGAAATAAAACGTGAACTTGCCTATGGACGTTCAGCGGCAACCGCCGTCCCGAGGGCACTGGGACGTCCTGTCGTAGACCAAACTGGCGCATCATCCGGTACACGTGGTACTCCTCCACGAAGACGTTGTACACCAAGTTCCTTCACATGTACCAATACGTAGTCTCGCGTGCACAAACTCGATAGGCCTCGGGGTGCGTGTGCGTACACCCTCTCGGGAGTGTACACTATCCAGATGACACGATCATTCATCAATTGATCGAATATCGCAACGTAGTCCAGGTAGGACGTGTGTGTAATGATCAGAGTGAAGGTTACTTGTGGAATAAAACAACAAAAACTTATCACATGCAATTAAATTATATTACGAAAAAGACTAAATGTTCAAAAACTTACATGCCGGCGACACCACACCATACCAATGGTTGGCCAGTCATGGTCGGCCGGTCCACGTCGTCATTGGCGGCGTGCATGGCGTCGATGTAGGCTCCTAGATCCAGCTGTGGTCGTCTGATTTGGAAACGCTCGAAGGACCGTGAGTCAAGAAGCGGCGCATCTAGAGAGGATGGAATCGCCACGAACTTCGGTGTCATGCATCGCACAAGGCACGATACGTCATCGTGCACAGCACCGCTGAGCCCCAAGCATACAACTGGATCGCCTCCACCTCCAGGTCCGCTAGCTCCCTGAGGGTAACAGATCATGTGCTTGTCGATACTGTCGTCGTGGGACCCTAAAAACATGACCTACCTGAATAGCCACATCAAGTAGGCCTCAAAGTGCCGCCTCCTCACTGTGTCCTTGGGTGCGTTCTGTGCGATACGCTCCGACTGCAAGAAGACAGAGATACATTACTAAGTTGAACAAAGCAATTGAATTGAAAACATGAGAGTTATAAATACTTACTTATAACTAACAGATCCACTTCAGCGTAGGCCCGTGCGTACTGCTGAACTCCCTGTAGCCGATGTTGGACGATTGCACCCCCTGAACCTCGTGAGGATCTCCGTTCGCCACGTGTTTGGGATGTCATACGCTACCAGGGGGAAGCCCACACAGGGTAGCCCGGTTAGGAAACACACATCCTGAAGCGTCGGCGTCATCTCCCCGCACATAAGGTGGAATGTGCGTATCTCCGACCTCCATTAATTAGCTAGTACCGTCAGAAGGCATCGGTCGTACGGAAGAATTCTGTGTTATAGCTTCAAAAAGATGTTTTCAACTAAAGTAATATCCAAAACTAGAAAAAAAAAAGTGCTTTTCAAAAAGCCACCGTAATGCCAACAGTATTACATGTAAACTTGATAAGCGAGATGCATACAAGAGGATTTCCTTAATTTGCCCACTAGGATGCCATCGTAGAAAAGATTAGTGATGTGATGTGCTGCATGTGCATCTGTGGCAAAACCACCTCCGCATGCATACGCACGTGCGAGGACAGATTGGCGACGGTGGTACGTACGGAAACTGCCGACCAGCGCGACTACTCGGGCAGCGGCGACGATCGGTGGTGACGGCAGCAGCACGAGGGCCGGCGATGGCTCGCAGAGGCGAGGAGATATCGACGTGGTTCTCCTTCCGTGCCGGCTCGTGGAAGCGATGCGGCGATGCTGTGGGGCGGCGGTTGTGGAGGAAATGGCCGAGGGAAAAACGAGGAGCCAAATAAATGCCGCAAGTATAACTAGATCATAGCACCTTACCAGGAAACCACGCTGAGAATGTTGGCACAACATGTTATATATCGGCGGTCGCGTTGTTGACAATCAAGTACAAGCACATGGACAAAAAAGAAAAATAAGATGTATCTCTAAAGCCTCCTCTCAACATTATTTACCGGTGGTGTTTTTTTTTGTCTACAAAATCTGCCCCTTACACCTATATTTAAGGGGTGAGGACCAGGAAGACGGCCAAATAACCCATATGAGACTAAATTATTTCTTTTATAATTTATATACCTTGTAGGCCTTATAAACCTAATTTAGTTAAAATATCCACACAATCGAACCCTTAACAAACGGGCCAACATATATACAACTATAACCAGCAACGCTACCGCCAGAAAAGACAAGCACAAGACACAGAAATGAGCACCGATATTTCGGACCATGGTAAACCTCCCCTGCACTGTCCCAACAACGGAATTCCCACTCCGCCAAGTCGTCAACTGTTGTTGGACCCCTTCCGTCCGCTTGTGGATCAATGAGGCAGCAAGAAACCCACAAGGGTAGGAAACATATCATCTACATTCACTACTAAAAAAAATGCAATAGAAAACGCCTTATCACTGTGTTAAAATTATCACCGACGATTCTTTGTTAACCGTCTGTGATATGAACGTATCACAGACGGTTCTTTATACGAACCGTCTGTACTCATCACAGACGGTTCGTATTAAGAACCGTCTGTGAAGTATTCTATGTGTTATCACAGACGGTTTCAACCACGAACCGTCTGTGATAATCGCCTGTTATCACAGGCATAAAATTTCAGACGGTTCAAAAATCATCTGTGATGAGCTTTTCTGTATTAGTGATTAGAGGTCTTAATGCAGATGATCCATACTGCGGTGCATTAGGCTAGATGTCAACTGTCCGATCAAAAGTTATCTGTTCATATCGAATATGACAACACCAATACTACAGTGAAATCAATATAGTATATTTCATACACAACGTAACATGGACACGGCTGATACATTGCCACGGAAAAACACTGTAGCAACAGACTCATGATACTATTTATGCGGTGGCTCTCTACTGTTACCGCAGAGTATCCGCGTCCACTAGGTCAGGCAGCGTCAAAGTTCCCTCTCGCCACGGGCGTAGCACGTGCCCCCGGCGGACGTGGCGGGGATGCAAGGTCGGGACGCGAGGAGGGGAGGGGACCAGTGGGACACATTAAAATCCGCGGGGCCCGCCATTCCTGGGTCGTGCCGCGGAGGCGAACCACGTGCATCCTAGCCTCCACCGACTGGTGTGACTCCATTAAACTGCCATCCAGTCCCGCTGTCGTATGGACCCACCACGCAGTGATCGAAATGGTTTCGCGAGAGGGTGACGTTTGCAAGCGGCGTCGGTTGGGCTAAAATGACGGCGGTGCGAGCGCCATGTGGCGGTACGGGATAGGAGAGGCCCCGGGCCAGGGTGACCGGTTGCTTCTTGTGCGCTTTTGGGCGGCGAGGGAGAGTGCTCGTGCCACCGACGCGCACGTGGTGGCACAAGCTGCTCGGGGCCTGCAAGGGACGAGGACAGGTGGGGTCGAGGGAGCTGGACGAGTGGGGCCAGTGAGGGGGGTGGTATGGGTAATGATTGTCCATATCTACGTTCGCTAGTCTAAAACTCCTCAATAGATATGCATGTGAAGGTTAACGAGCACAAAACCTTGTTTATACTCGCCGTATGTGGGTATCTGTGTGCCCGCTATATACCAACACCTCATCAGGTTTGGTGATGGTGGCGACGCGCCGGGCGAGTGGACGAGAGCGTGAGAAGGGAGTGGTGCGCTCAGGCAGAAAAAGGGGGTGGCGGTGGGGCATGAGTAGAGCGGCAACGGCCGGCTGTGAGAACGGAGGCGGTGAGGAGAGAGATCTAGAGGAAGATCTAGAGGAGGAGAGGAGGGCGTAGCTGTGTGGAGAACAGAGCAAGACCACAAAAGTAGTAAGAAAACTCACAAATCACAGATCTAAGTGGGAGATGGATGGAAGTGTGGAGCATATACCTATTCCGGTGGTGACCACATCGATCTACTGACGGTGGCCGTCCTCATCTTCGACTCCTTTCTCACGAGAGGCGACGACGTCGGGAGGGTGTCATGGGGCAGCGGGCGGGCGGGAGGGTAGGGGCGGTGAGGAGGGGTGTGAGGAGGGGCGACGGCGGGGCGTGAGGAGATGACAGTGAGGAGGGGGCGGCGACCGGGCTCGAGGACAGGAGCAGGAGAAGGGAAGAGGTCGCACAATGAGGAGAGAGTGAGATGTGGGAGGGCGACGGGGCATGGGCGCAGTGAGGTGGAGGAGACGAGGAGAGACCGAGAGAGTGAGATGTGGGAGCGGAGGTGGATGTGGGAGGGAGGCGAGTGGCGGCTAGTCTGGTGGATGATGAGGGGAGGCGAGGGGTGGTTTAGGGTTTTTCAACAGTGGGCCCACCTGTCAGTAGGAGATGGTCTGTAATCGAGTGGAACGGGCATGGGTAAAGCTCCCCTGTACCCATGTCTGTTTGCCCACCGGGCGGAATTTGGGCCCATGAACACACTTGTGGGCAATAAAAGAATAATATATCCACCTCTATTAAAGTTTTTGCCCACAGATAAGCGGGTAATGAGCAAGATTATCACTCCTACGTTGTGGTGAGTTTAGCAGATGGTGGTCCGGTTTGTGTGCGAGAGTAGAGGTGGGAGTCGGTAGTGCTTTTCAGGCTAGCCCAAAGCTCGCCAGCCCCAAGACGGCCAAGCACGCCCGGGCCCGACATGTGGCGGTCGGTGGCCCCGCCGAATGGTGGGCCGTCTTGCCGCCGCCAAGCCGGCCGTCGGGCGGCGCGACACGACAAATCGTCTGGCGTGCTCGGGCCGAACACGGCAAGATTGGCACGGCGGCGGCTCACCTCCGCCCGCCTCGGCTCTGCGCTCGGTAGCCGCCTCCGTGCCGTGGTGGTGGCGTGGTGGGGATGGACTCTGTGGCTGGTGGTGGTGGGGATGGGGAGGGCCTCGCGCGCCTCCTCGCCTCCACCACGCATCCTCGCCCCGCTGCTCCGTGCCTCTCGCCGCTCCGCCTCCACCGAGCCATCGGAAGAGGCCGTGGCGGCCAAGGCCACGCCACTGGGAGAGGCGAGCACGATTGAGCACGCGAGAGGGGCGACTGGGAAGGGCGAGGCCGAGGCGAGGGGGCGACGGGGCCGGAAGGAACGAGGCGAGGGAGACGAGGGCCGAGGGGGTGAGGGAGACGAGGGGGTGGGAGCGGGCGAGGGAGACGAGGCGAGGGGGCGGGGAAAAAGAGAGGGGGGGAGAGAGAGAGAGAGAGAATCCGACAGAGGGAATGACTAGGTTCTTAATTAAGCGGACACGAGAGGAATGAAGATGGCGGTCGCCACCACCATCGCCGCATCCGCCGTCTATAGTAATTTTGGGCTGGGCTTGGACTGGCACGGTACGACCCCAGCACGATAGGTGTTGGGTCGTGCTTGGGCCTAGCCGGAGGCGAAGTGGGCCAGACGGCACAGACGGCAGATAGGGTGGCCGGCCGGCAGAGCCGCGCAGCAGACGACGCGCTCACGCATGGGCGGATCGGTGGCGCGACTGGCCGGCCCGATCACGGCCCGGTCAGACTCTGCCGACGCGGCCGACTCCCACCTCTATGCGAGCGTGTTTTAATGAGGGTGCAGGGCTTACATGGCAACGGAGGCTTACCGTTTTATAGCACTCATGGGGATGCACGAACTATAGCGGCATCAACATTTGGAGTTGGTTTCACACTCCCAGGTCAAAACAGATGAGACATTGGTTAAAAAGAACAAAATGAGACATTCTTGTTTGCTTCGGTGACATCAGGATTCCAAACCTACGAGTAGCATCTGCATTTATTATACTCCTTTATTTTTTTGGGGGTCTTCGTAGAGTAAGGGTGATTTTGATTAAAACAAACCTCCTAGAATATATATTCCTCTGTTTGTCCTAAATTAATTGTTGTTTGGATTTGGATAGGCCCTATATCTGCGAGAGAAAATCCTACTATAATATAAGTCCAAATCTACTGTACATGTAAACCAAGAAGACACTAAACCTAAGAGCTTTTAAAAATATTGGACAATAGTACTCTCCTAGTTACAAAAAAAGTGATGTTTTAGAAGTCGACAAGGTCTACGAATCGTAACTTTGTCCACTAATCTACACTATAACATATTTATAAAACATAATACGTTGGACAGTTGGAGATGATCTCCACTACAGAGGAATTTACGTTTTGTGTGGTAGTGCACAAGTTAGAAATTATATGAGCATGCATCCTAACTCCTATGCATGTTGCCTCTTAATTATCATGGGTTGTTTAACATGTTGGAAATATGCGCAATATTTTAATTCCAGATTTTATTATGAGGCAGAAATCACAAATAACTAGTGATGCATAAAGCAATTCTAACAACAGGCAACACATTGTACTTCGAAATATATGCAATAATAGAATTATCGTTTGATCGCACAAATAATACATCCAGGCTTGCTGAAGAACAGGAAGCAGTGTAGAACGTAGATGAAGTAGCACAGCGATTGGTTGCGCAAAAGCGTTGCCCAGAAAACTTATTGTCGCCCTATGCAGGTAAACTCTGTGGCAATAGTTCGAAGATACGTGCTCATCCTCCTTCCGGTGCACGCTGAGGAGAAGGGTCAACTCAGTTCGGCAGCACAGCTGTAACATCCAAAAAATTCTGAGCATTTGAAAGTGTTTAAAAATATGGGATTTTTAAAACTTTTTGTTATGCTTCGTAAATGTTTTAAGTTTTTGAGTTGTTAATTGAAACCTCAACCCCAAAAATAGAAAATTGAATTCAAATCGAGTTTAAAAGGAAAAGGAAAATAAAATAAATTGAAATATCAAAAGTGCGGCTTGGTCCAAAACCACCTGGCCCAGCCCGACTTCTTCCTTTTCTTTCCTCCTTTTCCCTCCCGACCCACCTGGTAGCCCCAGTTCCTTTCCTCCCCTGCCTCCTCTCAACTGCCCGCTTCCTTGGCGCCATGCTGCCGTTGGAGTCACGCGCTGTGTGCACCTCGCTACTTGCACCAGCGCCACACCGGTCGTCGCCCACACTTGTCCCCATCGCAATCAATGCCATTGCAGCCGCGCCGCTACTCCCGTCACCACTCCTGTCGCAATGCTACGACCCATCACCACCACTGTCACTGCATCACCGCACCACTACGCTCCCGACGCCAACCGCTACGTCACGGCGCCCGTCCCATCGCTGCCACTAGAGCTACGTCCCCCGCGTCGCCTCACCGTCCTGCGCCATGCCCAGCACTAGAGCGCGTCACGGCGCACAGGAGCCGCTCGCACGGTCTCACTGTCGAACCCACGAGAAATCGCACCCGAGTCGTACCCGACTTAAGCGGCATCCCCGACCTCCTCTTCCCTCGTCTCATCCTTCTCGTTATCTTCTCCCCTACTCCATTCTTCCTCTCTCGACTCAAACCGAGCCGCGACATCACCATGTCCGCGCCGGGCACCGACTGCACCCCGCCGTTCCGGCCACACCGACGAGCTTCTCCCCCAAACCACAACGTCACGTCGCGTTCCACAACATCAAGAACAAGACCCCTCAATCAATTTTGGGATTCCACCACAGGAGCTCACACCTCGGTCTTCTTCCTCGGCTCCAGCTAAAAG
This sequence comes from Hsuehochloa calcarea, assembly GCA_036346395.1. Classification (NCBI taxonomy): domain Eukaryota; kingdom Viridiplantae; phylum Streptophyta; class Magnoliopsida; order Poales; family Poaceae; genus Hsuehochloa; species Hsuehochloa calcarea. Next base: position 18,659,717 of record CM070616.1, read on the forward strand.
CCGCTTCCATCGCCACTATTTCCTCCTAAAAAGCTCCTTCAATTCCTCCCCTCGGATCATCTCCACACCTTGTACTTCCATTCCTCACCATCCACTGGTCATAATACCCGAAACTAAATCGGTTTGAATCGGGTAATTAGAAACTCAGCCGGGAGAAGAAAGGGCAAAGAAAGGAGTAGAAATTCTGAAACAAGGAGTTTTCCACATTATTTGACAACTGGGCATTGGCATGACCGTGGAAGCCCACCAAGGTGGCCAACCAGGGGGTTTCACCCCATAACCCTAGCCCCACCTCTCCTCCTCTTTTTCCCTATAGCCGCCACCCCCTGCCCTTTGGCCGCCCCACCCTGCTCCATTGCGCCTCCCTCTGCGCCACCATCATCCCAGCAGCGCCTCCGTCGTCCCCGGCAAAGGCCCTTGCTGCTGCTCATTGGAAGAAACGCGAGAAGGCGTCTTTTGGAGGGCCGGCCGAAGAGGAGGAGCATGGAGGAGAGGAAGAAGAGGAGGGGAGGAAGGAAGAAGAGAAGGAAAGGGGAGGAGAAGGAGCACCTGCACACAGCGAGGTGCCATTCCCTAGCAGATCATCAAGGGTAACTTTGATCCCCGATAGATCGGTAGTATTTTCAATTCGCATTAGTGCTGTCAGTAGCAGATCTGTTTGGTCCAGCGCTGTTGCTCGTCAGTTTTGGGTAAGATATGTACGTTTTCTGATCTGACCACCTCTTAGAAAGTTGTAGCCCTCGGTTTTATATTTCTTTAGGCACTGAGATCACCTGATTTGGAGTTACGGTTTAGGAGTTATGGTAGTTTTACTGCGACTGTTCAGGAGAGCTGACGAGAATTGTCAGATTGTCTTGTCTGGCTATTATGAATTATTTAGAGGCTGAATCAGAAAGGTCACCCAAAATAAATATTGTAGATAATTCAGTAAGCTTTCCAAGTTGATAAAGAACATAATTTTTAGAGTTGAAAATCAAAAGTTATGGAATCATATTAAGAGTGTGTTATTCTAAATGTTAGTAAGATTGTCTGCAGGGGATTGTGACTTGTGGGAGTGCTGATGATTCTTTCAGAAAGGAAGTAATTGGACCGCCTGGTGTAATATCGGATAAATGAAAAATTTTGAGTTCTGTATTCGAGAACCTTTGGTAAATAATGATTAGTATGGTAGCTGAAATTGTCGAGCAAATCGAGTTTTGAGAATGTCCAATTGGGTTCTTAAGTGATTAGTGTGCTCTGATTTTAAAGGCACTTTTTGTTAGAGGTGGCAAGTGATGTGGTGAACAAAGAAAATTATTTTCGTTGTTAAGGAAAAGAGTGTGATAGAGGTATTTGGAGTTGGATTTAAGCTTTGTAGCGGGCAACTTTTTAAAGTGCGTTTAGCATTTTGGTTGTTACCGCTTAAGAGTTTCTTGAGTTTCAATGGTAAAGTTTTATTCTTATTCGTTGAGGGTTGAAAATTCACTTCTAGTGGAACTTGTGCACTCAACCGTGGTCTCATTTTTCTGTTTTCCGAGATCTTGGCTATTTGACTCTTTCCCTTTATTTTGTGTCTACTGCTAGTGGTACACGTTTTTATGTGCTGAAAACTTGTTTCCATCTGTATCTTCTTTTGAGAAAGGATTAATCGATTCGTATTGCAATATCTTTTAGTATGTATAATGGCAACTTGATAGTGGTGGTCAAGTAGATGATTTTGGTGAGACTGTAGGTGTCAAGTCGTTTGAGGATCATTGAGTGGAAATTGATTCCTTGGAATAATTCTCATTGAGGATTTAATTTAAATAGAATGTTTGTCTTTTGGGCTAACTGATTACATTGTTGCAACCAGTAGAACCTATAGTAAATTGTGGTTCAAGAACTTTTAGTTCATTTTGATGGAACATTAGAATTATCGGAGGTGTGAGAACCTTGATCAATTTTATTAGAGTATCGTGATTGGGTGGTTTGCAGGGTTGAGTAGGAGGGTGTTGGCGGTGTAGTTAATGAGATTAGAATTGCGAAGAAGTCTACATGTTATGACAATTGTTGGGATAGTAAGGATTGTTGAATTATTGCTAGGTATGACTTGTCTTCACTGAGTAACCCTCTAGGAGTTAGAATCTTCCTAAGGATAATTTGGTTGAGAATATATTTTCATGTGGTTGTTAATGAATGAGTATGGTTAGATCGTGAGAATTTTAGTCTTCGGATTCAAGGGTTTTTTGTATCAGTTACTTTGAAATATATATCAGCTTTGGAGATTGAGAATTTGGCTTGGTGTTCTATGCTAGGACCTTGGAGGTTAATGAGGTTGTGTATAAATAGTGGAACAAAGTGGATTTTGAATAGTACAATGATCGTCGATAGCATCCTTTGGGTGTAGTAAATGAGGGTGCGTGTAATGTGAATTTTAAGTTGATTATTCTTAAAGGATTGAGAAGATGTTTTCTTGGGTAGTAGAATGTTCTCTTGTTTTTTGCTCGAGCTGCGTGTTATGACAAGTGTCATTTGTAATTGATTTGGCTTAATGTTGGTACGCGTGGTTCTTTCCGGTTCGGAAAGAATAAAGGAAAAGATTGATTTAGGCATTCGAGTGATTTCTGCTTTGGCGTACGTGGTGTTTATTTGCAAATTGTCTACTTGGGAAGTGGAAAGGTTCTCAAGATGAATCTTCAATTTTAGATTTAACTCTTTTGGTAGGGAGTTTGATGAGGGCATCCCTAGCTCTTTGCCATCTTCTGCTACTATGGATCAAGCTATAAGTGTTGAAGTTCCAGATCTACCATCTGGACCTATTACAAGAGCACGGGCCAAATTATTAAAAGAACAGGTGAATTTGTTTCTAGCTGAATCACATAATGTTATCAATGAGAATTTCATACTACCTAAAACTAGTGTTTTGCTTGTGCTCAGATTGGAAGATTCAATAATGAACGGAGATGAAGGATATGAGGCTGTTCTTGAAGAAAGGCCGTCACAATGGAGGAGAAGCTCGTGGGAGACAAGACAGGGGAGAGAAGCCCAAGAATCTTAGTCAAATTCAAAACTTCCACAAGCCCAACCAAATTCAAACTCGGAATCAACTCAGAATTCAATTCGGATTCGGAATCAGCCTCAAATTCGGATTCAGAATCAGCAGGACAGTTTGTAGTAAAACGGTCATAACTTTCACAAACGGAGTCCGATTAGGGTGTTCTTGGGATTGTTGGAAAGATAACTTCAGGCCCGATCCAACGGATCATCCCTCACTCAGAAATTCATATTTTATCAAAAGATATGACCGAAACAATATGATGGTTGTAAAATTAGAGTTTCCTTTTTGTTTTAGATTTAGTCGGAATTGGAGTAGGAGTTCTAATTCCGAATTAGAATAGGAGTAGGGCCTCTTTTCCAGCCATGAGGAGGAGAAGGGGCACTATATATTGAGGTTTAGACCCCCATTGTAACCTCAGACCACGTTTAATATATTTTCAAAGTTTTTACTTGATTCTCCTGTTGTACTTATAGCCAAAACAGAGAGAATTCGGCGTTGAGAACAAGGGGTCGTTCTTGCTCTTCCGCTGGGAATTGAGGGTTCGACGATCTTCGCTTGTGGTCAGCGAGGATCCAATCAAGTGTGTGTTTGGGCGAATTTTCCATAGAGTTGCAAGTCCGTGCATTGGCGCGGGGGATCAGCTGGTGGTTCGTCAGGATACACAAGTTATCGAGAGGTTTTACGTCGAGAAGATCGGGCACCCCGTATCAGAGTTGGTAATGCGTGGTTGCAATGAGAATCTTTTATTTTGAAGTTAGGTTCTGTTTGTAAAATAGTTTGTTTAAAAACGAGTTCTATTTTGCGTTCCTAGTTAAAGGTTGTGCTCCTTGTCAAGGTGAAGGAACTGATTGAGACGTGGAACAAGAGTTCCATCTGTTTTGTGTTGGTTGTGTAATTTGGTACCGAAGGGGAGTTTGGCCTAAGGTACATTGTTTTTTTGAATTTGTAGTGATTTTGGGAAGGTAGAGTATCGCTAAGACCGTCCCGAGTCCTAGCGCAAGGTACACAATGTTTTGTGCGACCCAGTGTCGAGGGGGTACTTGAGACATCTGGAGTGTGAGATTTCATTAGAGCTGTTGATACATGAGTGAGACCGTGCCTTCGAGTCCTGTATGTTGAGTGGCTCTGAAAAAAAAATCGGGTCAAATAATAAAGCGTATCGTCGATTCGTTAAGATGCGATGGTCGCATCAGACCGAGCGGAAAGCGATTTGGGAGCTGGAGTCCCGCATGCTAATTGTTGATGTCCTTTGAGTAGAACGACAGATAGAATTTGGGGTCGAATTCTGTTTAAAGGGGGTAGAATGTAATACTAAGAAACTAAATCGGTTTGAATCGGGTAATTAGAAACTCACCCGGGAGAAGAAAGAGCAAAGAAAGGAGTAGAAATTCTGAAACAAGAAGGGGTTTTGTAACACCCCACTCCAACACTGAGCCTAGAATGCCACCACACTACACTTTAAACTAATAATTAACGACACACTATAAAATTACAGCAAGGAAACAATGATAATCAAATCAATGGACCACAAATAGAGCAAAGCATAATTATGGATCAAGTGATAATAAATAATCAATGGGAATTATAACCAGGTAAATAATCCAAAGTAGCATCAACCAAAGAATCCAAATTGATAAGCAAATAGTCTAGTCCAAACGATGTCCTAAACTTTATTCAACCTTTAACATGTCCAAGTGTAAACTAATATTGAATGAAAAGATTATTATGGCGAATGATCATGTGTTGTCCATGTGCTCTACTCGCTCTCGATTCATTTGCATCCTCAAGATCACCTAAAGACAACAATAGAGCAAGAGTGAGTCCACGACTCGGCAAACACATCCATAAACAACGAACAACAATAAATCAACAAAGATTCAATAAATTCATTATCATCACAGGTACTTCTATTTGATTCTCATCAATTAATCTCATATATCAATGCAAATCTAATCTACATGTCCACATGCACTTCTTTCGCGTATACTGGTATAGCATGAGTGAATGCTCGCGACAACATTCACTCTCAAGCCCGTTCCTCCATAAGGATCGGGGACCTCCTCCACTCCCGTGGAGTTGTGATCATTCATGATCACCTGCTCATATGCAAAGATGCTTATGAATGCAAACATGCAAACTCCATCATAAACATCATGTCCAACTTCTCATCATGTCCATTAACAATATAAATCCATACCATTTCATTGCTTGCAATTAAACAAAATAAAAGCACAACAATAATGGTAATAGAAGATAAAGAAAACAGTGATCAATCATTGATCGCTGTCTACCATGCACTTGCCTTTACTAGTTGCGACGCACAATTTGACTAGCAGATGGCAACAAGTACGACGCCTCTCCTACATTAAATACACAAATTTCAATACAAGCTACAACATCATAAGAACAACAATCAATCGACATCGCTCCTACACGTCCCCAAATATACCACGTTACGCCGGTACCGAATAGTTACCCATAGCTGTCCGGTTACTAAAAAGAGCGTAACTTTTGACTCGAAAGTCCGATCACAACAAACCACCCCATTCTGGATTCTTTATAAAATTATTCACATTTTCTTAGATTACGAAGACTTCTAATTAAATCATCTAACCCTCCGTATTTAGCCCAGAAAGCCGGTCTGTCCGCTTCGGAACAGCAGTCTTACTAAATTCATAACTTTTGTTTTACTCAACCAAAATTCGCGTTCTCAGATTTTACAGAACCATTGGACAATTATCTACAACTTTCATGTAGATCAAAAACTCTAATTAGTCTATTTACTATTTTTAATCTACAGTCTACCAAAACATCGCCGAAAGACGACAACCGTAAAAACAGCGGTCTTCCGAAAATCATAACTCAAATTCTACTTGTCCGATTGACATGATTAAATATGCTATAGAAAGATATCGAAATTATCTACAATTAACTAGTAGATAAGATTTCCAAAATTCGCCATTATGATATCCGAATAAATCATACAACCGAACAGCAGGCTAACGGATCTATTAATCGACCTCTCTATTAGAAAAATTAAACCTCTCTAATTAATCTCAATTAAATTAGCAAAACAGAGATAAATATTTATCATTACCCGGATACCGCGGCGATGAACACCGATCTCCCTCTACTGATCAACACCACAAATGGAAGCAATTTCTCTAGTGGCTAGAAGATGGTACGTGCATGCGAAACTAGCGAGGCGAGATGCACACGAGTAATGATGCTCTGTGCTTGGGCTGCTCACTACCGATGGGGCGCGGCAGCGGCGAGAGCGGCTCGGCGGCGAGATCACACGCAGCGACGGCAACGGCAATCAACGACACAAGAGATCAATGAGCAACGCAGCAAAGAAGAATCTTCGGCGGCTTCGGCTCCACGTAGCGACGAGGCAAGGTCACAAAGCAAGAAGATCGGGCGAAGTTCGCCGCTTGCTTCACGCGTGAGAGCATCCGCATCCTCGCAATGCAACGAGCAAAGCAAACGTTAGACGGACTTCAGCAAGACACGGCTTGGGAAAAAAGTGGCAAGCACAAGACAGAGAAATTTGGATGGCCGCTGTGGGAAAACAAAGGGCTAGGGTTTTCTAAAAAAAAATCCACCACTATTTATACAGCTCATAAAAATTCTGAAATAATCTATTTTTCACAAATTCTTTTTATTTAATTACGCACAAGCCCTTAAGACGTTTATTAATTAATTATTTATTGTTACTATTTAATTAATTACTCTCCGACCCTTAAGACGCGATTATTATTATTATTATTATTTTTCAGAGTATTACAGGTTTTCCACATTATTTCGACAACCTGGGCCGCGGGCTGCGACCCAGGGGAAGCCCACCAAGGTGGCCGGCCAAGGGGGGGTGGGTTTCCACCCCAAAACCCTAGCCCCACCTCTCCCTCCTATTTCCCCCCTATAGCCGCCACCCCCTGCCCTTTGGCCCCCCACCCTGCTCCATTGCACCTCCCCCTATGCCACCATCATCCTAGCAGCGCCTCCGTTGTCCTCGGTGATGGCCCTTGCTGCTGCTCATTCGAAGAAAGACGAGAGGTGTCTTTTGGAGGGTCAATCAAGAGGAGGAGCACGGAGGAGAGGAAGAAGAGGAGGGGAGGAAGGAAGAAGAGAAGGAAAGGGGAGGATAAGGAGCACCTGCACGCAGTGAGGTGCCATTCCCTAGCGGATCATCAAGGGTAACTTCGATCCCTGATATATCGGTAGTATTTTCAATTCGCATTAGTGTTGTCAGTAGCAGATTTGTTTGGTCCAGCACTGTTGCTCGTCAGTTTTGGGTAAGATATGTACGTTTTCTGATCTTACCACCTCTTAGAAAGTTGTAGCCCTCGGTTTTAGCTTTCTTTAGGGATGGAGATCACCTGATTTGGACTTACAGTTTAGGAGTTATGGTAGTTTTACCGCGACTGTCTAGGAGAGCTGACGAGAATTGGCAGATTGTCTTGTCTGGCTATTATGAATTATTTAGAAGCCAAATCGGAAAGATCACCCCTAATTAATATTGTAGATAATTCAGTAAGCTTTCCAAGTTGATAAAGAACACAATTTTTAGAGTTGGCAATCAAAAGTTATGGAATTTTTGCCGCCGTTATTTCCTGACTGTGAGACTTGCAGAGACAGAAACTTTACCTGAATACAAGAATTAGTAGGAGGCCGAATCAGGGGACTTGCCCAGCTAGGTTTTTGTAGAAGGTTTTGTCATGGTTCCAGAGAGACCAAGATCACTATGTTCTGAGTTTCGTAGTGAAAGTTATGATGTTTTTAGTACTGCTGTCCCGAAAATTTTTATGCGAGACTGTCGGGGGAATTGGGTAGAACCTCAATTCGAGCCCTAGGTCTCGAGGATTTGGGTTGAGGAGCGTAATCGAAGTCCTTTTTCTCAGCGTATTTATTATCTAGCACTATTCTTGTGTAGGGGGCGGAGTTCTGGAGTAGAGGCTTCATCCCTGCTTCTTCGCACCTCGTAGCGGAAAAGGGCAAGTACAATTAGTGGTAGATTATTTATGAGCGATTGTTCATATTTGCTATATTATGAGTATTTTACGTTGTTCATGGATGCTAGAATGTTATGAATGTCAATGATCATGAATGCTAGAAGTATGAGTAAGTTTATTTCTGTATGATGGTTTAATGTTCTGCACATGTGCATCATGATATCATATTGGAGGCTTGGTCACGTGATGACCAAGTATTGATTGAGGTCTCCATCAAGAATATGATGGGCTTTTGGTCCCCATACTTGTGGAGTATGGGCTATGGTCCCTGTGCTAGAAGGCACAGGCATGGGTATGCATCGACGGATGCATACTCCGCAATACCGGTATATGCAAAAGAGAAAAGAAAGGTGTATTTGAGCAACTTGCATAGCATGAGCATATGACCTGATCATTATTGAGATTTGGGGTTGGATGGTGATGATTACAGTTGCAAATGTTATTGTCTTGCTAATTGTACTTTGCTGAGTCTTGAACTCACTCTTGCTGGTGTTTTGATTTTAGGTACCTCGTTTGTGGACGGCATGCATGGGAGGGAGTAGGAATATGCAGGGTTGCACATTGGCACAAACAAACTTTCCGCTGAATAAACCATTTGAGCGATAACTTAGACTTTGAATAAATTGCTTGAGATTTGTTTCATTACGCTTTATGTCTTGGATAACCTCTGTTGGAGTTGGATAGCGTATTTTGGATGTTACTTTTATGATTATGTTTTAGACTGCGCGTTTGGATAATTGTTTATTATTATTGTTCGCTGTGCGAACTTCAGGATGGTTAGTAATTCAAAGGAGGTTCTGCCGAAAATTAGAAAAAAAATGTCTTAGTTTAATTTGTAGTTATGCTAGTGTGGTAGCATTCGAGCTCAGTTGGTGCTGGGTGTTACACTGCTCCACCCGTAGCAGCCCCATGGCGAGTCGCTGCTTGGCCATTGCCGGCTCTATTCTTGGGCTCCTCACTACTCCTCCGCCTCAATTAACTGGTCCAGTGGGTTCCCCATGCTCTACTCATGCCTGTGCTCACCCCCTTCTCGTCCTTCTTCCCCTCCAGAGCCATCCCGACCCTCCTTTATTTTGCTTGTAGCTCTCCCCTGTCTTAGTCACTCTCTCTTAGTGCTGGCGTCAAAGACAGTGGGCCTCGTGAGTCAAGTGGTTAATTAGATTCCAAATAGTAGGATGATCAGTTAGTAGCGTTTCATTTAGCAAGTTACTCCTTAATTAAGTTAATTAGTGGTTAATTTTAGATGATTAATTTAGATAGTTAAATGCCAGTTAGTTTGTCTTTGCCAGTGAGATTGAATCGAGTCGATTAGTGATTATATAAGACGATGCAGTCATGTCTAGATACAAACACACACACACACACACACACACGATCCAACACTAGTAAACTCTAAACCATTGTTGTAATAATAAAGATAAGAATTCAATCAAATAAAAAAATCGGGGTAGTAAATCAATTGGATAGTAATCAAGTACCGTTAACGTATATCCTTACGTGTAAGTGTACCCAAATGAACATAACCCGGGTTATATACCATGATCTAGCAACATCATGTCTAGGGTTAATCTTAGTATAATAACCCTGTTGTGACGCATATAAGCTCACATATACTTAGGAACTAGAATAAGCAAGCAAATAAAAGTATATGTATATGCATATATGTTGATTGACATATGGACCATTCTAGTTGTTGATTAAGCAGCTAACTGTGTCCTCGACGTTTAGAGCAAAGTAAAGTGTAGTTGTGATAAAACTTGATGAACGTTAGCGGTAGCTATACCTAGCTTCATACTAGTAGTAGTAATCAAGGTGATAGAGTTGATAGCTAAACAAGGATTAGTGGGTAAGAAACCATAGGCCTTGTAGTATAGTTACCTACCTAACGAGAAGTAGTTGTTAGCAGATGTTGTAGCTAAGGATCAACCTAGTGTGTCAGGTTTACTTTAGTATATGCCAAGCCACGTAGGTAGTAAGACTAAGTATAGATCATCTCAAAGATGAAACCCAAAACCGTAGACACCATTGAGGGTGTAAGACTGGCGTCTAGCCAATGCTAGTAAGTTCCAATCAAAGCTCATGGAATTTTCTTGATAAATAGGAAGTAATAACTAGAGGAACCATTAGATCAGCTAGGCGCCGTGTATGGGTAGCACTGATATGTCCCCAGGTGGATGATAGTAGTCCAACCACCAATCAACATCGTATGGCTCTAGCTATCATCCATCGCAATTTGCTCCCAGTAAAAGGACAATTCATGGTTTGAAGATGGATCAGAGGATCCTATCTAGCATGGTGATCTCTCCTATCTAAGTAACCCTTAAGGAATGTTCCTACGGACATTCTCTCCCTCTCCGTTGGATTCATAACTTTATACACCAGCGGACTTCCCGAGAGCCCGATCCTCTCACCTCACTGGATCAAGTAGATACCTAACCACATCATCTGATCACAACCCAAAACACCACCACTTGTAATAGCCCAAAATCCTAAGTTAAATTAGTTAAGCATCTAATGTGTATTTGTAAAATTTTGGACTTTTAAAAACTTTTGTTGCAAAGCAACTATGTTGAAACCTGGTCTTCCAAATCCTAGAGATGAATATTCTAAAATAAAATGAATTTTTGACGATCTTGAAACTTTGTTTAGAGTGGAGTATAAACCCTATGTTGAAAATCCTTTGATTTTGAAGACTAGAATTTAAACCTAGTAATCCAATACTCCTTCTCCCATTCAAAAGCTCAATTTGAAGTTGGAACAAAAATAAAAAGGTTTCAAGTGTGGGAATATTTTAGTTAGATTCTATTTTCTCTGTTGTGCTTGTTTGAATTTTTCGAAATTTTGGAGGTTATTGGGTTCTATATTTAATTTGCTTGTTCGCTTTGAATTTGAATTTAAAACAAAAACCTAATATGTAAATAAAACAAATATAATTAAAAATCTAAACTCAACATCATTTTTCTAAATTTAAATTGAGGAATTAATTAAAGCATGTTTTGCAATTCTTCCCATATCAAGTAATAATAATCAATATTAAATCAAATTATTTGAAAACCTGTAATTAAAAATTTAATTATTTTGATTTTATTTTTTGCAAGCGCTTCAAAAAATCTTGTCATCATGCATGCATTAGTATCGCCGCACTTTGCTAGTTCGATTGATCGCGCAAAAGCGTGTGTGTCCTTTATTTTCCTGTCATCTCACTTTTGCTTCATCGCTAACTCCTTTCACTTGTTGGCTTCGAATGTTGTCGGGACCCAAAAATGCAATTCTGGACCCTCTGTGTATTCTGCACTAGTCCAGGATCACGCTAGTGCACACAATATCAACATAGATGAATATCGATCCACACAAGTTGATTAATAGAATAAACAACTAATTTGAATAGCAAATAGTGGTTTTAGCCTTATAGTCGAGTTTATATTTATTAAGCCTCGCATGACTGATAATAAATAAAATAGCAACAGTGGAACAAAGTTTAACTCCAGTGGAATTCCATCAATTCACCACAGCAACCGACTGGGATCAAGACCATAACGATTAGCACCTTCGTAGAACTCCTCAAATACAAGCGAATAGTGCTCAAACACATTGATTGTTTGAAGCAAGCATGAGTACACAACCGCATTTCAAAGTCATACCACGTAATGAATTTATAGATAATGGTTTATTCCAAAGGGATGGAAATTGAATATGAATAATAGATTGAGAACAATATTAAAAACAAGAAGACAGTAATAGTTTAATATTTGTTTTCACAAAGGACACACAGTCTAAACAAGTTATTCACACAACCATATGACTTAGATCACATAGCTCCCTACCCAAATGTTTTATGAAAATCTATCCCTCGTGAAATCCCATAGCATGTCCATGACCGTGGACGCGGCTATTCGAATAGATTGATTAACACTCTGCAGAGGTTGTACACTTTACCCACACGATGCAATCAACTGGATCAGAGCTGATCACAACAAAACCTTTCAGAAACTTCATCTCAAGCATTGACACTCCCGATGTGCTTTACCGCCATCCAATCGACACACACACAGTAGCAGCGACACACACATTGTTGACGAGGAAGCGGCAAACAGTCCCTTGATGTGAGAATGACACTTCATTACATCACATAGCCTAACCTACAACCCGAGTTGTCAATGTCAAGACTCCATAACTTACTAAATTATGCCCGTCCCATACCAGGCATGTGGTCGTATAGTAAGACCCTGTTCAGTGGCGCACAAAGTTAAGTCCTAAATTAACCAAGGCAAGACTTCTAATTTCTAACTAAATGTGACACAAACCAAGATTCCCATTCACACGCTTCCACTATATCACACATTATCCACCATTTTCTCAATCTAAATATTTTTCCACCCCGTTGGTTAAGTGCAACACATGCCATCAACGAGTAATAACAAACAACACACACAGCTTTATCACACGCCCATAATCACTTAGTCAAGTTTATATTTGCAACTCACATGAGATGATGACTCGTAGCATGGCTAAGCAATCTACTCGTATCGAATCAACCCACGTTGGTGCTACGATGATACCAACTAATAATGAACCAACTCAGGGTGACAAAAGATCATGGCATAAGAATAGACAAGGTGGATATAACAATTTGGATTAATAACTAAACCCAAAAGCATTTAAATAAATACTTAAAATAGAATGCAGTACATTAAAACAAAGTAGTTTTGAAAACTGGGTTTAACATGATCAAAGGTATAACTTTCCTTGGAATAGGTCTAGGTACTGGTCTTGATCTGAGTGCACTCCTTCTTCATAAGTCCCCGAAGAATTAACGTCTACTCGCAAATGAAACAAATAAACAAAATGTGGATATCGTGAGGATATGTGCACGATCTCAGGATGATGAGTCAATTGGCAATGGTGTTGTTGGTTTGCAAAATCTCGTGCTTTCGGGTTTGCTCTGAGTTGTCGGACCACGGTCGGCCGATCCGCCGTGGAGAGGTCCGACCGGCCATGGCGGCCGGTCCGACCGGTAAATTGAAAAGTGGTTTTTTGGAGCTGAGCCAAAAATAGGTTGTGTAGGCAAGTGAGGGGAGTCTCCGGATGTGGTCACATCATTTTGGAGCTCAACAAAGTTCTATTGAGTTGAAAATTCGGAAGGTTTGGATTTTCATCTTTGGAAATTTGGCTAAGTCCTTTCGCGGCGGTCCGATCGTTGTTGTGGACCGGTCCGAGCGCCCAAATCGGTCTGACCGACCTTGTGGAAGCGTCGGACACTGATGACTTGGAGGTTAGCCAAGTTTGCATTGAGTTGATTTCATTGTGGTTTATGTATGGAGTTCAATGCTTTATTGTTGTATATTGCATTGCGGAGCTAACGTGGGTCAAGTTGTGAAGAACTTGTTCCCGGAAACGGTTTGTTTGTCTATTGCTGTGCAGGTGGCTTGTAGGTCAACGACGTCAACGGTGAGATGGATCGGGACTACGCTTGGAGAGCTGAGGTCCAGAACGATCATGGATACCGGGTGAGGTCGTGTGACTCAAGCATGGTGCAGAATGGGCAAGATGGATCGAATGGGTAGTTCGGTACAGCTGGTTGGTTCAGGTGGTGCGGATATCAGTGCGAGTCTCTGGGAGGTTCCGATGGGATTCGTACAAGAGAGGCTTGGCGACGTGATGAGAACCACTGATCAACCTACACGTGGTGAAGCAGGCAATTGCTTCAGTAGTTATGTGTGTGTGGGTCCCATGTGTATTTGGGTCCCAAAAGTGAAACCCTAGGTCTCTAGTATAAATAGAAAGGGGGGAGATGGAAAACTCCCTCAAGCATTCATTTGGCCCCTTCTTCCTTTTTCTAGGGTTTGGAGGAGAGGAGAGGAGAACTAGGGTTTGGAGTGTGCTCCTTGTGTGAGCTCTTGCCCTCCTTGTTGGAGAGGCTTTGTAAGCATCTAGTGTGATCAAACAATCTTGTGATGCTTAATTGAAAGATCAATTGTTCCTTTGTGTTCTTCTCTCTTTGGATGATTTTGGTGCTTCCTTGATTCAAAAGTTTTTGCTTGGTCTCTTGGCCTATGTTATCTTGCTTTGATGTGTGGGAATACTCCTAGAGCCATCTAGATCATCAACCCCACAAGCAAGTCTTGAATCAAGTTTTTCATATTTCTAGGTTTGTGCACCTTCTTTGTAAAACCTTGAGAGATCGATTCTCATGGAGTGGATCCAAGGATCGCCGCTAGAAATAGGTCTCTAATATCATTAGGAAGGTGTGCTCGAAATTTGGTCAAGTTTCATTGGTTGAATCAAAAGTTGGATCAAATTTCTTGTTGGAGTTGGACTTGATTTTCAAGATCGATCGAACCGTCCGGACAGGTTGTTACAGGTAACCGGTCCGGATCTTGCGCGTTGCATCGCTAGTATTGCTGGTCGAACCGATATCCACCGGTCCGACCGCCGACTAGTAGCTTGTCCGACCATCGATTGATTGTCGGTCGACCGCCTCGTGGTAGCTTCAGGCCGCGATCGCCAAGACGGGCCTGTAACAATGAGCTCTTTTCTTCATTTGTGTCGTGTGGTTGAGGGGTTTATCAAATCCAACACAAGGCTTCCAATGTGCGCCATCGATCTTCTTAGCTTTCATAGCTAAAGGAGTTAAGTTCGTGTTGTATTTGATTTAGGCGAGAAAGTTGAGAAAGCGCCTATTCACCCCCTAGTCGCCTTTTACGGTCCTACAAGTGGTATCGAGCTTGTTAGCTCTTCTCATAGATCTTAACCGCCTTTGGAGCCATGGCGATCGACAAGTACTCAACCAAGCTACATATTTTTGATGGAGTTGACTTTGCATATTGGAAGGCTCGTATGCAAGCATATATCGAGGCTCAAGGGCACGCTATTTGGCTTAAGGTGAAAATCCTTATGTCGTGCACCGATGACGATATGATCACTCGTATGTGGAGGCCAACAAAGAAGGCTCGAATTATTTGATCCAAGGCCTTAGTCGATCCGAGTTTGAGCGTGTTGCTCACTTGCGGTCTCGCTCATGAGATCCGCGGACTCTTTGTGACTATCATGAAGGGTCCATCGCGATCAAGGAAGTGAGAGAACCAGCTCAAGAAAGTATACTCAAAGATCGAGCAAAGGCCCGTGAGTCTTTGGATGAGCTGGGGAAGATTTTCTAAGATTCTTCATGATCTCCGCCGCTGACTTGGTATTTTCTGAATCGAAAATGCACGCCACCTTTTGGGTGCTCTTGATGTGAAGGTCCGGGAATGAAGATCACTTCCATCAATGACAACATCATGTCATGAGTGAGCTTACCATGGATAAGCTTTACTCGAGGTTGAAGATGCATGAGATTGATTTTATCTCGCGTCTCCCAAGACAGTCGATGGCATTAGTGGTCGACAAATCCAAGGGTTGTTCTTCCGAGTCTCTTGATTGTAGCTCATCCGGTTTTTCATTATCGCTTTACATTCTTTAAGCGATGAGCAACTTGAGAAACCGCCTCGAGGATGACTTAGCCTCCTATCCACCAAATTCACAAGAGCGTATAACAAGGTGAGTAATAGGAGGAGAAGTGGACCTATCACGTGCTTCAATGTGGTGAGCCAAACCACATTCGCTCGAGATGCCCCAAGCTAAAGGGCAAGGAGGAGAAGGAGACACGAAGACATCCCTGGAGAGGGATGCAAAACCCAAGAAGACAAACTATCGGAAGTTTGTCACCGGTCCTGCCGCTCTAGAAAATGTAAACATGAGCGATGTGGACTCGAACGGAGGATCACGAGAGTGACTCGTGGCAAGAAAAAGGCTCATGACTTCACAGCATGTGCTTCATGGCCAAGAACACCAATGACAAATGACTCCTCCAACGATGAGGATCCTTTTAGTGATCCTCATGAGGTATGCCCTTCTATTGTCGACATGAAAAGGGTGTTGGTGCTTGCTGAACAGAAATTGCATAAGCAAGTAAAAATGATTAAGAAGCAGGATATTATGATTGATAATTTGAACCTAGAAGTTGTTAGGCTAAAATCTATTAATCCTGATGATATTTGTGAATCCTGCACTAGCTTGCTTAATGACTTGACAAGCTTCAAATCTGCTCATTCCTGCATTACTAATCAACTAAAAGATGCTCTCGATGAACTAGAATCTCTCAAGTCTCGTTCTGCCTGCTTAGATGCCATTTCTCTTGATGTGACTGCCATGGAAGCTATTCCGTTAACTTGCTCAAATTGTGCTCTGCTAGAATTAAAACTGGATAGCTCTTTAAAAGAATTGCAAAAATTTGATGCTAGTCACACATGCTCTCATTGTAAGAATAATAGGATTAAGATGCAAGAGATGATGAAATGTTGGTTTACTCTAGAGTTGCATCTTGTGAAAATTGTCCCAAGCTTACAATTGAGATTGAAGCCTTAAACAAGACTCTTGAAGAAAAGGCTAAAATTGAAAGATCCATGTCTTTTCTCGCTTCTAAGAAAGTTATTGATTCTAACTCTTGTGTTTTGAATCTTTGAAGTTGAAACCATGATTAATCGATTCAAGAGGCATTTAGAGTCAAATTTAAGGAGCAGCTTGAATAGGATTAAGGAATCCTATTGTGTGTCTTGTGAGGCCTTCAAAGTGGAAGTGGCCCTTCTTAAGAGTAAGCGTAATGAGGTAATCAAGTCTAGCAAGTGCACTAGATGTGAGGGTTTAATTAAAGAGAATGATTATCTCAAGGTGACTCTTGAGAAGTTTTCAAGTGGGAAAAAGAAACTCAACATGATTCTTGATCAATCCAAGGTGAGCGTGAAAAATAGTGGTCTAGGTTTCAATCCCTAGAGCATTCCAAGAAAAACCCACCTAGGATTGCTAGAGTTGTGAAGAATGGTTTGTTTGAGCTAGAACCTCCTAAGCCATCCGGGTTGTTTTCAAATCACCGGTTTTCTCAAACTCTTTACGGCAAGAAAGGTGCTTTCACTCATTCTGTACAGACCTCTCAAAAGGTGCAGTACCATTGCACCTTCTGCAAGAAAGAAGGCCATACTGTTGAGTTCTGTTTCCGGAGAGCAAAACTTGAGAGAAAAGAGAGGATGAGCGCCCGAGATCCATTAGAGGAGTCCCTTCTCCATTTGTAGTCTCTAGAGCTAGGCAACCTATTTATCGCAAACACATATAGGCCTAGATTTGTAGAGAATTTTGTAGACTCTTTTGGTGGGTCCAGCAATGGGTTGGATTAGGACATCGTGAGGAGAGACCACGAGTTGCACCTAGACAGGGGGAGTATCGATCTTTTGGTAGATCGCTTCTGAGAGGTCCAGTGGTTCTCTTGTGCATCCTTATGATTTTATTCCCGATCATGTTTACGCTATTTCTCTCGCTGCTTCCAGGACATCGTGCTTCTCGAGATCGGATTCCTAGATCATTTATCACTAACCCCGAGATCGAGGCACGGATGTTTTCGATTGTGCTTTTAGGTCCGTCAGCGAGGAAGGAGGACATATGGCTTGTTGACTCGGGTGTTCTCGACATATGATCGGAGATTCTAGATGGTTCTCCTCCTCACACGTGCATCCCGAACGAATTGATTACATTTGGGGATGCTTCTATCGGGACCGTGGATCGCAAAGGGCACTGTATGCTGGCCAACGACAAGTTCATGCTAAAAGACGTTGCTTTGGTAAGTAAGTCGAGGTATAATCTTCTATCTGCTTTCACCGCTTGATGAGGGTCTAGAAGTGAGGTTTAAGAGTGGTGAGTGTAGAGTTCTAGATTCCTCGGGTGAGCTTGTTTTTGAGATCTCAGATTTGAGAAGATTTTCAGGCAAATTTCAAAGATTCTTCCGTTTCCAGGTCCTAGGTGTCTTGTAGCCTCGATTCTCATGATCTTGTTTTGTGGCATCGTAGACTTGGGCATATAGGTTTTGATCATTTGTCTAGAGTCACTTGCAAGGACTTGATTAGAGGTTTGCCTAGGTCAAGGTCTTAGAGACCTTGTGTGCTCGCCTGTAGACATGGTAAGATGGTGTTCGCTTCCACCCACCTCTTACCTTGGTAATGACTGATGGACCAGACAACTTCTTCACTTAGATAATGCTGGTCCTTCTAGAGTTCAAATACCGGTGGGAAATGGTATGTGCCGGTGGTTGTGGATGATTACTCCGTATTCATGGGTTTATTTTCTCGCTTCTAAGGACGTAAGCATTTGGATTCTTTAGAGATTTGGTCCTTAGAATTGTTTGTTGATATACTGGAGCTTTAAAAGCCATTAGGAGTGACAATGGGGACAGAGTTCAAGAATTCTTCTTTTTCTACCTTCCGCATCGATAGGGAATTGAGCATCGCTTTCTTCTCCTAGAGTTCCCAAAAGAATGGTGTTGTAGAAAGGAAGAACAACCCTTGTAGAGATGGCTCTTGACCATGTTAGATGAGTATTCTACCCTAGGAGATTTTTAATGAGGCGATCTCTCACCGCTTGTTATATCTCCAATAGGGTTTTCTTGAGATCCGTGGTTGGAAAGACTCTTATGAGCTTAGATTTGGTCATTCTCCCAAAGTCTCTCATTTCAAGATTTTTGGTTCCAAGTGCTTCATTCTTAAACATGGCAACCTTGATAAATTTGAGTCTAGATATTTTGATGGCATATTTTGGATATCCCGCTCATTCTGTTGGCTATCGTGTTTTTAATGTTGATACTAACAAAATTGTTGAGACTTCATAAGTCACTTTTGATGAGGCTAGTCTCCGTACTAGACCCGATGCTTCATGTACACAGTTCTCCGAAATTCTAGGAAGCATCTTCGCCGATGATGACTCGAGGATGAGGAACCAACCATCCTCCGCCTACCTCTCGAGAGGGGGTGGAGAGCCCTCTACATTACTATTTTAGTTTTCCGAAAGTGAGCCTCCTCCTATCCCCACCGACGATCCGAGTGGCTCTGCCTCACCTCGACAACTCATGAGGTAGAGGTCACTTCGCACTGTGAGCACCTCTTCAGATTCAAAGACAACATCCACATGAGCAGATGATTGGGGATCTTCAAGAGCGAGTCACTCGCTCCAAAGTTTATTTCTCCGATTCTCATGCACGCTACGCTTTTGTCGCCTCCTTTGAACCCCCGAGATATCACCCATGCTTTATCTCGATGCCTCTTGGGTCAATGCCATGCATGAAGAGCTTGAGAATTTTGAAAGAAACAAAGTCTCGACTTTAGTTGAGCTGCCTTCCGATTCTCATGTTATTGGAACAAAATGGATTTTTAAAAATAAACAAAGTGAGGATGGATTGGTTGTTCATAACAAGGCTAGACTCGTAGCTCAAGGTTATTCCTGTGCAGAGGGCTTAGACTTTGAAGAGACCTTTGCTCGAAAGAGCTAGATTGGAAGCCATTCGCATTCTTTTAGCATTTGCAACATCCAAGGGTTTCAAGCTTTTTCAAATGGATGTTAAAGTGCTTTCTTGAATGGTTTCATAGAAGAAGAGGTCTTTGTCAAGCAACCTCACGGTTTCAAAATAAAAATTCCTCAAACCATGTGTTTAAACTCTAAAGCCCTCAGATGGATTGAAACAAGCCCTAGAGCTTGGTATGACAAAGCTTAAGAGTTTCTTGCTTGAAAATGATTTCAAATGGGAATGGTTGATAAAACCTTGTTCACTCTCATGCATGGCGTTGATTTCTTGTTGGTTTAGATTTATGGATGATATTATATTCGGTGGTTCTTCTCATGCTTTGGTGTCCCATTTTCAGATTCTATGAGCAAAGGAGTTCTTAGATGAGCATGATGGGAGTCAGCATTCTTCCTGGTCTTCAAATCAAGCAATCGAAAGAAGGCACCTTCGCTCACCGTAGGTATACAAAGGACCTTCTTCTACACTTCAACATGGGAAGCAAGAGGCCAATGTCTACTCCTATTGCTCCAACCACCGTGGCCGGACCCCGATGAGGATGGAGAGTCCATGGACGAGTAGAAGTACCGCGAGATGATTGGCTCCTCCTCTATCTTACAACGAGGCGAGGTCGCACATACACCATTCGCCGTATGCGTCCGCAGGCCGCCGAGTTTCCTCTCACTTCTCATCGTCAAGCAAGACGCTTCATATTCGTGTATCTTCAAGATACGCTTGACTTTGGACTCGGTACTTCTTCTTCTCTCTCAATCTTCGATTCGAGCATTTTCTCGATGTCGATTTTATGGGGTGTAGAGTGGATAGGAAGAGTACTTGGCTTTACTGTCATTTCTTGGGCACATCTCTTGTTTCTTGGTCTTCTAGAAAAAATTCGCTTCGCTGGCATACCACACCGAGGCCGGTATGTAGTCATACGCTGGTCGCTTCCTCGTGTTCTCTCGATTTTATCCACGCCATGAGACTATGGGTTATATTTGAGAAGTGTTCTCTTTTCTCAGGACAACACTTCTGCAATTAATCTTGCTAAAAACCCGATTGCAACATTCCGGACTAAACACATTGATATTCGATTTCATTTTCTTAGAGACCATGTTGAGAAAGGTGATGTTGTGCTTCACTTTGTAAGTCGACAACGACTTGCGGATATTTTCACTAAATGATGAGTCACGGTGGCGATCTTCCGATATGTTCGATTTGGTTCGTCGTGAGGGCGTTGGCGCTTTGAGGCTTCGACCAGCGGATCGTCACCTGCATCGCTACACCCTTGCGCTGTCGTTATCGACCACGCTTGCGCGATCAACCTTACCACGAAGGTTATTGTTCACGCAAGCAATCGAAGCAACTCACAAGAACAAGGTAGATGCAATCGAATTGTATTGCGGATATGGATGAAGTTTACAAGTGGGGTTCCTCAAGCCGATAATCGTGAGCGCAATTGGCAGAATAATCTAAGAAAAACCGCCTCTAAACTACGTGACTCTGTATATATATGGGGGCGTGAGGAGGTCGACCTAGGGTTGTCTTGGTAGTGGGATGAGCGTACACAACACGGACTCGATCTCGTCACGTTTACAAAGTCTTATTAGTTTCCAAAGCGGTGTGTGACACCTTGTGTCGCGTATTTACAGTCGAAGATCTAGTCGTGGAATGGTCCTAGGGTGGTCTTGAGAGTCCATGCTATCTTTGGTCATAGATTGTGTCCAGAGTCTTGTGCTCGCCTCTCGGTGTAGAGTGCTCCCAGCGAGTCATCGGTCGTAGGCCTTCTTGAAGTGGTCGTGAGCCTTGCGAGGCTGATCGTGGACCTTCTTGAGCTAGTCGTAGGCCTTCTTGAAGTGGTCGTAGACCTTCTTGAAGTGGTCGTGGCCTTCTTGAAGTGGTCGTAATCCTAGATTTACGTACAAGTAAATCATCTCCATTAGCGACATCATAGAGTTATCAAATAATACACTCGACCCTAGAAGCGATTTTACGATAGATTAAGTCACGTGCTCTAGCTCTTGTCATAGGACCTTGTAGTCCAACACCCAAATCTGGAAGGTCTTGTGTAGTGCGTGTGTCAGAAGGAGGGATGTCCTCATCATACTCCCTTCTTGAATTGGAGTCGTCCTCGACTCAAGCTCATCTTCTTCTCCACGTATGGTTTCAAATCTGAAATGTTAAATGTGGGGCTAACCCCAAAATCTGCGAGTAATTCTAAGCGATATGCATTATCATTTATCTTCTTAATTATCTTAAGCAGTCCTGGACTCTAGGCATCAACTTTGATTTTCTTAATTAGAAATCTATCCTTTCTCAAATGAACCCAAACTAAATCACTGGTTCTATTTTGACAACTTTCCTACCTTTATTTCCGCAACCCTATACTTTTGGTCATCGCTCTATATTCTCTTTAGTGGTCTCATGCAACTTGAGAATAAATCAGAACGCTTCTTAGCATCTAGATTTATTTTTGGAGGTTGGTAAAGGTAGTAAATCAATAGAACACGGGGGTTAAAACCATACACTACGAAGCGGACTTACCTTGGTGGTGGAGTGTCTTGACCTATTGTGAGCAAACTCAATATCACGGTAAACACTCTTCCCACATCTTCAAGTTCTTCTTTAAAACAGCCGCAACATGGTGGATAATGTGCGGTTGACAACCTCCGTTTGTCCATCGGTTTGGGGATGACACGTAGTAAAAACAATGACTTTGTCCCCAATTTATTCCAGCGATCTCCAAAAGTGGCTCAAAAACTTTGCATCGCGATCGGAGACAATAGTATTGGGCACTCCATGTAAGCGACGATTTCACTGAAAAACAAATCAGCTATGTTTGTAGCATCATCGCTCTTGTGATAAGATATAAAATGTGCCATTTTAGAAAATCGATCCACTACGACAAATATACTATCTCTCCCCTCTTTGTCCTAGGCAATCCTAAAACAAAATCCATAGAAATATCCTCCCAAGGGGCACTAGGAATAGGAAGAGGCATATAAAGTCCATGTGGATTGAGGCGGGACTTAGCTTTGTTGCATGTAGTGCGGCCGAGCCACGTGGCGCTTCGATATCACGCCTCATTTTTGGCCAAAAGAAGTGGGTGGTCAGCACATCTTACGTCTTTTTGCTCAAAATCGCCATCAAACCTCCTCCATGTGCCTCTGTAACAACAAAAGGAGCGAGCTAATTTGGAATGCATAGCTTGTTAGACGATAGATCAAACCATCATTGACACATAGTTATTCCATATCTTCCCTTCTTTACAATGTTCAAGCACTTCCTTAAAGTCCAAATCGGTGACATATAAACTCTTAATAGCCTCCAAACCAAAATCTTATGGTCAAGTTGAGATAACATGGTATAACGTCTAGAGGCGCATCGGCAATCACATTGTCCTTACCTTTCTTATGCTTTATGACATATGGAAGCGACTCAATAAATTCTACCCAATTAGCATGTCGTTTATTCGGTTTAGCTTGACTTCTAATATGTTTTAGCGATTCATGATCGGAATGTATAACAAATTCTTTGGGCCATAAATAATGTTGCCAAGTTTGAAGCACGAACTAAAGCATACAATTCTTTGTCATAGGTGGAATAATTCAAACTAGGCCAATTTAGTTTCTCGCTAAAATATCAGTAGGTTTACCCTCTTGAATCAATACACCACCTATTCCAATCCACTAGCGTCACATTCAATCTCAAAGTCTTACCAAAATCGGGGAGTTGGAGTAGGGGTGCTTGGGTGAGCTTCTCTTTCAACAAGTTGAATGCCTTCTCTTGAGTCCCCATTGGAAAGGCACTCCTTTCTTTGTCAATTCATTCAATGGTGCGGCAATGGTGCTGAAATCCGCACAAAGCGCGTAGAATCCGGCAAGGCCGTGGAAGCTCGCTTTGTGACCGATGGTCGGTGTCGGCCACTTTGGATGGCTACAATCTTTGTCTCATCCACCTCAATTCCTGTGGTGTCACAACATATCCAAGAAGCTGGGGAAGAACTTTTGCTCATTTTTGGTAGAACAAGAATTTTGGCAATAGTTCAAAAAAAGGAAGGAAAAAGAGAAGAGAAAAAAAAGAAAGAAGAGAAAAAGAAAAGAGAAAAGAGAAAAGGAAAAAGAATGCGAATAGCCGAACCATAAACTTGAGCGAAAATCCCCACTCATTCTTGATTCAATTGTTAGAATATCAATATTTTGTGCAATCTTGTGCCATAGTTTAATTATTTGCAACTAGCTAGCGTCTTTCTATAACTTGTGCAATACGAGTTATTTTGTTCTTCACTTATATCTTACATAGCTCATTCCTTGATTGCACTAAGTTCCAATATCTTTGCGTGTGAGTTGCTTTGATTTTCACTTATATCTTTGTGATCAGCAACTAGGAATTGAATTCTAGTTTGGATATTTACTTAGCCTTACAATACCTAGAATTTTCAAATTAAGTAGGTATCCATATCAAGCTCCACAAAACACCCGTTGTCGTGCTTTGACTTGCTCTTGAAATTCGCTCACACATCACCTTGTGGTTCCTGCTGCCCTGAAGTGTAAGTATTGTTGATCTTAATTCCTTTCAGAACGGTAAAGAAAATTCACCTTGTTAGGATTGTGAGTTGAGTGACCTCTACATATACACACTTATACTTTATTCTGTGCTTCACTAACCATGGCAGGATCTGAAGCGGAGGTGGAGGATCCTAATGCATCGATCCCCGCAGATGCATTTGATGCATTGCGCTACTGAAAGTTGCAACAGAGTTCCTAAGAATCGGATGATGTGGGCCGCAATGCTGGTGAGGACATGCGAGTGGGAGTTGCGAGTTGCTAATGAGATCAATACCTTGCGCCAAGGCATTGCTGAACTCAAGGAGATGCTTGGGGGCAACCGAGGAGATGTTGGAAGTGTAGATGGTCCAGAAGCCGACGACGCCCATGTTAACTTCGCTGCACGTACTGAGCGCATGACCCGTGACCATGCAGTTGCTAACGCAAGGCATCCTCCCGCCCCGGACGTGGTCGTGGACGCGTTTCAAGGCTTTGGTCGAGGTGGTGCCATGCAGATATGATGTTGATTGGGACGACGACCTTCAGTTGCACCATAATGATAATTATCGTCGCCGACAGCATGCAAATGATGATTTGGGAAAGGTCAAGCTCAACATTCCCAAATTTCAAGGTGGAATTGATCCTGAAGAGTACCTCACATGGGAGTTGAAAGTGGATAAATTATTTCGTATGCAGCGCTATTCTGAAGACAGAAAATTGAAGCTTGCTGCTGTGGAATTTGATGGATATGCTCTTGTGTGGTGGGACCAAGTGGAGCACCAACGAGCCGAACGGGGAGAACCACCCGTGGCCACTTGGGCTGATATGAAGACAGAGATGCGTGCTCGTTTTGTGCCAAAACATTATACACGTTCTCTTTTCAGCAAGCTCCATAGTCTAAAACAAGGAGCTAAATCTGCAGAGGAGTATTATAAAGAGATGGAGCAGGCAATGATTCATGCCAAAGTACATGAAAATGAAGAGAAAACCATAGCACGATATTTTGCTGGTCTGAATCACAATATCAGGCACATTGTTAATTTTCAACTATATAACAACACATGTGAGCTGGTGCATAAAGCAACGAAAGCTGAACAACAATTGGAGGAAGATGCACGATTTTCTACTCATGATCCTTCGGGTCTTGGTAAATTTGTGCCTAAGCATTTTTCGAGCAAGAGCACATCTCCAATTAGTGGTTTAACTTTCCGGAGTGCACCAAGTGGCAAGAGGGAGGAGCCTCCACCCCTTGCAAGGCGAAGTGCCTAACCAGCTGCAAGTGACACTTCTTCGGTGGGTTCTACAGCAAGAACTCGTGATATACAATGCTTCAAGTGCTTGAGACGTGGGCATATGCAGAAGGATTGCCCAAATAACAAGACCATGTTGTACACTGAAGCGGGTGAGTATGCATCAGCTAGCGAAGATGAAGATGATCCGTTTGCTGAATTTGAACGCTTTGATGATGTGGATGAGGATGGAGATGGGAAACTCGTGTGCAGCGCCGTCAATCTGCCAACGGTGATTTGCACGCAAAAGGTGTTAAGTGTGCTGCCCGCACCATCTATGGAACAGCGATGCAACCTGTTTCGCACCTACAAGTGGGAAAGGGAAAAGCATGCAAAGTGATAATCGATTTGGCAGTAGTTGTCACAATTTGGCAAGCAAAGAATTATGCACCAAGTCGGGACCGAAGTTTATTCCACATCCTCATCCTTACCATGTTCAGTGGTTAAGTGAGAATGGAGAGGTAAAGGTGACCTACATGGTACGTATACACTTTCAGATTGGCACTTACCGTGATACCGTTGATTGTTGTAGGACCGGAAAGGCGACTAAGGGGGGGTGAATAGGCGCTTTCAAAACTTTCTCGCCTAAATCGAATTCAACACTTAACTTTACTCCTTTAGCTATGAAAGCTAAGAAGATCGAGTAGCACACAAATGGAAGCCTTGTGCTGAATTCCACAACCCCGACAACCACACGACACAAATGTGGAGACTTAAACTCAAAAGGTTGATCTCGGCACAAAGCGGTCGATCACTTACCACGGCGGTCGGACCGGACGCTCAACCAATGGCTCCGACTGCAACTAATCATGCGGTCGGACCGGTGGATAGCTGTTCGACCAGCAGACAGTGATGGCTCGAATATACTGGAGCGGTCGGACCATTGCTACAAGACCGTCGGACTTGGTTCACCTCGAATCGAAAAAGAACCCCAAATCCAAAACGAAATTTGATCCAACTTTTGATTCAACCAATGAAACTTGACCAAATTTCGAGCACACCTCCTAATGATATTAGAGACCTATTTCTAGCGACGATCCTTCGGATCCACTTGCAGAATCGATCTCTCAAGGATTTAATCAAGAAGTGCACAAACCCTAGAAATATGAAAACTTTGATTCAAGACTTGCTTGTGGGGATTGATGGTCTAGATGATTCTAGGAGTATTCCACACATCAAAGCAAGACAAAATGGGTCAAGAGACCAAGCATAAACCCTTGAATCAAGGAAGCACCAAATTCATTCAAATGAGAGAAGAACACAAAGAGGAGATAAAGATCTCTCAAGCAAGCATCACAAGATTGATTGATCTCACAAGATGCTTACAAAGCCACTCCAACTAGGAGGACAAGAGCTCACCTAAGGAGCATACAATCTCTCTCTCTTCCTCTCCAAACCCTAACCCTAGAAAAGCAAGGGAAGAAACCAAATGAATGCCTCCAAGGTTTTCCTTCTCCCCCTTTCCTATTTATACTAGAGAGGACTAGAGTTACACAATTGGGGCCCACTCACCCATGGGACCCACATACTAACTGCTGAAGCACCGCTTCACCACGTGTAGGTTGATCGGACGTTCTCATCGACGCCAAGCCTCTTGTCCGAATCCCCGGAACCTCCCAGACTCTTACCGATATCCGCACCGCCGATCCAACCAATTTCGACCGAACCACCTGCTCGATCCATCTTGTCCATTCGCACCATGCTTGAGTCACACGACCACCCGGTATCCCCGATCGCTCGACCTCGGCTCTCCAAGCGTAGTCCCGATCCACTCACCGCTGACGCCGCTGACACGCAAGCCACCGCACAAAGAATAGACAAACAAACCGCTTCCGGAACAAGTTCTTCACAACTTGACCCACGTTAGTTCCGCAATGCAATATACATCAATAAAGCATTGATAACTAAACATCAACCACATTGAAACCACAACAATGCAAGCTTGGCTCACCTCCAGTCAAAGCCGGTCGATCGCCTTCACGTACGGCCCGACCGATATCAGTTTGGCCGACCGCTCCCCACAACGGCCGGACCGGTCCAAAGGACTTAGCCAAAATTCCAAATTTGAAAATCCGAAACCTTCCGAATTTTCAACTCAATAGAACTTTGACCGAGCTCCAAAATGATGAAACCACATCCGTGAGACTCCTCACTTGCCTACACAACCTATTTTGGATTAGCTCCAAAATCCAAAGTTAGGTCAAGCCGGTCCGACCGCCTCCATTGCCGGTCCGATCAGTCCCACTCGTCCGACCGCCGACTCCACCTCCACGACCACGGCGTGGTCCGACAACAAGAAGCAAACCCAGCGAGATTTTGCAAACTAACAATGCCATTGCCAATTGACTCATCATCCCGAGATCGTGCACATATCCTCACGATATCCACAATCTCCCCTTGATGAACACATTGGCAATTTCAAGAAAATGTGGTTTTTCAAATTGAAAAGTAAAATCGCTGTTTTAGATAAAGGCACAACTTGGTCCATAAGCAAGAAAAAGCTTAGAAGCGACCAAGTCGGCTTCGAATAGTGAAGGCAAGTGAGATAAGGCATTGAACGCACAAAAGGATTCAAAATCCGTAAGATGGCCAAAAATCTCACTAAGGTCCATATGAAAGACAATAAGTTCTATTTGACCTTTGATCATTGTGAGTCTTCTTGAATTTCAATTCAAATCGTAAAAGGCAATAAAACCCAGAGACTCAACTCACTATGATCACAAATTTTCAAAAGGTTCACAAAATTTTTTGTGTGTGTGTGTGTGTGTGTGTTCTTTTATGCATGAAACCTTATGTGAACTAAAAGTCTAAAGCAAAGATTTTCTTCAATCCTTCTCCCCTTTGACAATGAATTCATCAAGATGCATGAGAGAAGAACGAGCATGAAGAAATGACTTTATTTGAAATTAAGCAAAAGGAGCCATGACCATTATCTATGTAGACAAGACAAGACATATACCAAGCCATATAAAGAGTAGAAGCTATATTCAATCATGGCAAAACATGTAATCGCAAAGCTAAAACCAAGATAGCGTAAACTGAGATTAACAGAATTAAAACCATGAAAGGTTGCTCAATGTCATAGATTCACTAAAAGCAACCAAAAATGAGTCAAGCCATGTCTATAAGCAAAAGAGACTCAAAACAGAATTGAGGCATTTTGAGCATTAAGAGAATTCTTTGAAGCAAAGCTCAAGCACTTAGCCCTTTTGTGCAAATTTTCTTTTCTTTCTCTTCCTTTTTTTATCGTGCTAGATCTCAAGCCTTGCTGCACCATCTCAAGCGATAAGCTTAAAAGAGTGGTCTAGGTCATCCAAAACTCCCCGAGTTCATGCCTAGTGCAATGGCAAGCCGTCTCATGAGAAAGGATTGGTGAGATCAGCTTTTTCGCATGTAAAATCCTTTTTTTATTTGCTTGACTTAAGAAGATAAAAAGCTCATTTTTCATCTCAAAATAAGTTCAAGACTCAATTCACTTGTAAGACATGGCAAGAATCATAAGAGGATCACTAGAGCAAAACTAGTCACAAGATCCAACAGACATGATTCGATTCAATTTGCTCACGATATAAAGCTAGCAAGGGAAAAGCTAAGCCAAAACACGAAGAGCCATAAAAGAAGTCCAATGACTATCACTTGATATGACAAGGTATAGAGTATGAAATCAAGCCATACAAGGATAATACTCAAAGCTCCACAATTTTTATTATGCAATGCACGACATTTGAAATAAAAATGCATTATGATACAATGAAAATGTAAAAGCAAATTCTCAAAACATCCAAGCCTCAAGATCGGATTTGAGATAAAGGTTCTAGGAGTCCAAGATCGAGATGGATGAGGCCCGGGAAAAGCAAAAGAAGCAAGCAGAAAATGATTAGGCACAAAATCATAAGAATGCCCATGAGCACCACTGGACCTCTCCAAAACGATCTACCAAAAGACCGATACTCCCCTGTCTAGGTGCTACCCGTGGTCTATCCTCACGAAATCCAAGACCAAACCGCAGCTCGACCCACCAAAAGAGTCAACAAATTCTCTACAAACCTAGGCCTATAAGTGATACGATGAATAGGTCGCCTACTCTAGAGACTATCATCAAGAAGAGACTCTCTAATGGATCTCAAGGTGCTCATCCTCTTTTCCTCTCAATTTTTGCTCTTCTAAGCAAAACTCAACCGCAGTGGCCCTCTTTCTTGCAAAAGGTGCAATGGTACTTGACCTTTGAGGGTCCGCATCGGTGAGACAGAGCACCTTTCTTGCTAGAAAGAGATTGAGCAGAATCTCTGATTTAAGAACAACCTTTGAAGACAAAGAAGATTCTTGCTCAACCAAACCACTTTTCACAATTCTAGCAATCTTTGGTGTGAGATTCTTGGAAAGCTCTAGGACTTAAAGCCTAGGCCACTGTTTTCACACTCACCTTGGATTGGTCTAGAATCAAGTTGAGCTTCTTTTCCCACTAGAAAACTTCTCAAGAGTCATTTTGAGGTAATCGTTCTCTTTGCCAAAACTCCACAATTGGAGCACTTTTAGAATCGATTGCCTCAACATGTTTGCTCTTAAGAAGATCCACTTCCACTTTAAGAGCCTCACAAGACACACAATAGGACTCTCCAATCCTATTCAATCTGCTCCTTAAATTTGACTCTAAAAGCCTCTTGTATCTTACCAACAAAGAATATCAATTTCAAAGATGCAACATACAAGAGGAAGAATCAATGACTTTCTTGGAAGCAAGAAGAGACATGGATCTTTCAATTTTAGCTTTCTTCAAGAGTCTTGTTTAAAGCTTCAATCTCAATTGTAAGCTTAGGCAATTTTCACAAGAGACAATTCTAGAATAAGCAACCATTTCACCATCTCTTGCATTTTAATTCGATTATTCTTACAATGAGAACAAGTGTGACTAGCATCAAATTTTTGCAATTCTTTTAAAGAGCTATCCAGCTTCAATTCTAGCAAAGCACGCTTGAGCAATTTAATGGAATAGCTTCTAAAGCAAATACATCAAGTGGAATGGCATTCATGCAAATGTAACTAGACTTGAGAGATTCTAGTTCGTAAAGAGCATTTTTCAATTGATTTTCAACAGAGGAATGAGCATTATTCAAGCTTGACAATTCATTAAGCAAGCTAGAGCATGAATCACGTAAATCATCGATTAATGGATTTGAGCCTAACCACTTCTAGGTTCAAATTATCAATCATTGTATCCTCGCTTCTTGATCACTTTAGCTTGCTTATGCAATTTTTGTTCAGCAAGCACTAAAGCCCTTTTCATGTCGAAGTGAAGGGCATACCTCATCGGGATCACTGAAAGGATCCTCATTTGTTGGAGGAGTAGCCGTCGGTCGTTTTAGCCATAAAGCACATGCCCGTGAAATCACGTGCCTTCTTCTTGCCACGGAGTCACTCTTGTCGCCCTCCGACTCAGAGTCCACATCTTCCATGCTCACATCCTCTAGAGCTTCAAGGACTCGACCGACAAACTTATGTAGTTTGTCTTCTGGACTTAGCATCCTCGCTTGAGGATGCCTTTGTGACTCCTTCTCCTCCTTGCCCTTCAGCTTGGGGCATCTAGAGCGAATGTGGTTTAGCTCACCACATTCAAAGCATGTGATAGGTCCACCTCTCCTCCTACTCCTCACATTATTGTAGGCTCTCGTGAATTTTGTGGATAGGAGGGCTAAGTCATCCTCGTAGTCTCTCAAGTTGCTCATCGCTCAAGGAATGCAAAGGCATAAAGAAAATCCAGATGAGCTAACATTAAAAGAATCAAAGATATCTACCCTTAGAATTGTCAACCACTAAAGCCATCGGCTCATGCGTGGGAGACGCGAGATGAAATCAATCTCATGCGCCTTCAACCTCGAGTAAAGCTTATCCATGGTAAGCTCACTCATGATGTTGTTGTCATTGATGGCGTGATCTTCATCCCCAGCACCTTCACATCCAAAGCACCCAAAAGTTGGCGTGCATTTTCTGACCAAAAACAAGATCAACAAATACGAGATCATGAAGAATTTTAGAAAATCTCCCCACACTCATCTAAAGATTCACCGTGTCTTTGCTCGATTTTGGAGTATGCTTTCTGTCGGTTCTCGCTCACTTCTTTGATCGCAGGGACCCTCGTGATAATCACGAAGAGTCCGCCAGATCTCATGAGCAGACAAAGAAATGAGCAACACGCCAAACTCCGATCGACTAAGACCTTGAATCAAGAAATTCGAGCCCTCGCTGTTGTTCTCCACATCCGAGTGATCAAATTGTCATCTACCGCACGACATGAGGATTTTTCACTTTAAGCCAAATCGCGTGCCTTGAGCCTCGATGTAGGCCTCCATTCGGCCTTCCAATAAGCAAAATCAACTCCATCAAAAACATGTGGCTCGATTGAATATCGCCACGCCATGGCTCCAAAGACCTGTTAAGATCTATAGAAAAGAGCTAACTGCTCGATACCACTTGTAGGACCTGAAGGCGACTAAGGGGGTGAATAGGCGCCAAAACTTTCTCGCCTAAATCGAATTCAACACTAACTTTACTCCTTTAGCTATGAAAGCTAAGAAGATCAAGAAGCACACAATGAAGCCTTGTGCCGAATTCCACAACCCCGACAACCACACGACACAAATGTGGAGACTTAAACTCAAAAGGTTGATCCAGCACAAAGGTCGACTCGCTACCACGGGCGGCTCGACCGACGCTCAACCAATGGCCCGACCGCAACTAATCAAGGGTCGGACCGGTGGACAACGGTTCGACCCGGCAGACAGATGTTCGAATATACGCGGTCGGACC
The DNA here is from genome assembly GCA_036346395.1 of Hsuehochloa calcarea. NCBI lineage: Eukaryota > Viridiplantae > Streptophyta > Magnoliopsida > Poales > Poaceae > Hsuehochloa > Hsuehochloa calcarea. The sequence goes on from CM070616.1 coordinate 18,691,735, forward strand.
GCCGTTATAAGACCGGTCGACCGTTCACCCGAATCAAAAAGAACCCCAAATCCAAAACGAAATTTGATCCAACTTTTGATTCAACCAATGAAACTTGACCAAATTTCGAGCACACCTCCCTAATGATATTAGAGACCTATTTCTAGCGACGATCCTTCGATCCACTTCGCAATCGATCGATCTCAAGGATTTAATCAAGAAGTGCACAAACCCTAGAAATATGAAAACTTTGATTCAAGACTTGCTTGTGGGGATTGATGGTCTAGATGATTCTAGGAGTATTCCCACACATCAAAGCAAGACAAATGGGTCAAGAGACCAAGCATAAACCCTTGAATCAAGGAAGCACCAAATTCATTCAAATGAGAGAAGAACACAAAGAGGAGATAAAGATCTCTCAAGCAAGCATCACAAGATTGATTGATCTCACAAGATGCTTACAAAGCCACTCCAACTAGGAGGACAAGAGCTCACCTAAGGAGCATACAATCTCTCCTCTCTTCCTCTCCAAACCCTAACCCTAGAAAAGCAAGGGAAGAAACCAAATGAATGCCTCCAAGGTTTTCCTTCTCCCCTTCCTATTTATACTAGAGAGGACTAGAGTTACACAATTGGGGCCCACTCACCCATGGGACCCACATACTAACTGCTGAAGCAATCGCCGCTTCACCACGTGTAGGTTGATCACGGTTCTCATCGACGCCAAGCCTCTCTTGTCCGAATCCCCTGAACCTCCCGCAGACTCGCACCGATATCCGCACCGCCGATCCAACCAAATTGACCAACCACCGCTCGATCCATCTTGTCCATTCTCGCACCATGCTTGAGTCACACGACCACCCGATCCCCGATCGCTCGACCTCGCCTCCAAGCGTAGTCCCGATCCACTCACCGCTGACGCCGCTGACTCGCAAGCCACCGCACATGTTAATAGACAAACAAACCGCTTCCGGAACAAGTTCTTCACAACTTGACCCACGTTAGTTCCGCAATGCAATATACATCAATAAAGCATTGATAACTAAACATCAACCACATTGAAACCACAACAATGCAAGCTTGGCTCACCTCCAGTCAAAGCGGTCCTGATCGCTTCACGTGGGCGGCCCGACCGATATCAGTTTGGCCGGACCGCTCCCACAACGGCGGTCGGACCGGTCCAAAGGACTTAGCTAAATTCCACTTGAAAATCCAAACCTTCCGAATTTTCAACTCAATAGAACTTTGACCGAGCTCCAAAATGATGAAACCACATCCAGAGACTCCCTCACTTGCCTACACAACCTATTTTTGGATTAGCTCCAAAATCCAAAGTTAGGTCAAGCCGGTCCGACCGGCCTCCATTGCCGGTCCGACCGTCCCACGGGCGGTCTGACCGCCCCACTCCACCGGTCAGACCGCCTGTGGTCTGACAGCAAGAAGCAAACCCCGAAAACGCGAGATTTTGCAAACCAACAATGCCATTGCCAATTGACTCATCATCCTGAGATCGTGCACATATCCTCACGATATCCACAATTGTGATATTGTCCCTATGACTGTTTGCCATCTACTGCTGGGTAGACCATGTCAATATGACCGTGCTGCCATACATGATGGGCGCAGCAATTGCTACAACTTCAAGTGGAACAACAAGGATGTGTTGTTAAAACCACTTACTCCTGCTGAAATTGTGAATGATTCCATGCAAAAGACGGAGGTAAAAGTAGAGAGTGCGAGCGAAAAAGAAAAAAAATAGAGAGATTGCACCTTCGGTGAGTGAGCGCCACAAGCCAAATCTGAGTGGTAAAAAGAAAAGTGAGGGAGAGAACAAGTTAGTGATGATAGCCTCCAAATCAGAAATAAGAGAGCTGAGTGAGAATCCCACTTTGATGCACTATGTACTTGTGTACAAGGATGCATTGCTTGCTGCTAATGACTTAACTTTGTTTCCTAGTGGTGTTGCTCATGTTTTACAGGATTTCAGCAACGTGTTTCCCGAGGAGGTACCCGCTGGGCTGCCACCAATTCGTGGGATCGAACATAAGATCGACTTGATTCAGTGAGCGCACGCCCAATCGGCCACCATACCGCACCAACCTAGAGGAAACAAAGGAAATTCAGAAATAAGTACAAGAGCTTCTATCCAAAGGGTACGTTCGTGAAAGCCTAAGCCCTTGCGCTGTTCCTGTTATTTTAGTTCCTAAGAAAGATGGTTCATGGCGTATGTGCGTAGATTGTCGAGCTATTAATAATATCACTATTCAATATCATCATCCTATTCCTCGCTTAGATGATATGCTAGACGAGTTGAGTGGTGCTGTTATTTTCTCTAAAATAGATTTGCGTAGTGGTTACCATCAAATTAGGATGCACGAAGGGAATGAGTGGAAAACAGCCTTTAAGATAAAATTTGGTTTGTATGAGTGGTTGGTAATGCCATTTGGTTTAACTAATGCACCTAGTACATTCATGCGTTTAATGAATCATGTTTTACGACATTTGATTGGTAAATTCGTGGTTGTATACTTTGATGATATCCTGATTTATAGTCGCACTGAATCTGAACACATTGGTCATATTAGACACGTTTTACAACTTTTACGCGATGCTAAACTGTTTGGTAACTTGGCAAAGTGCACATTCTGCAAAGATCGTGTAATCTTTTTTGGATATGTTGTTTCTGCGTAAGGAGTTGAAGTAGACGAATCGAAAATTGAAGCGATTAAAAATTGGCCAAGTCCTATGAGTGTAAGTCAGATTAGGAGCTTTCATGGTCTTGCTGGTTTTTACCGACACTTTGTGAAGGATTTTAGCACTATCGCTGCCCCATTGAATGAACTTACTAAAAAAGGTGTTGAATTTGTGTGGGGGGTAGCGCAAGAAAATGCTTTTGCTGAACTTAAGAAACGCTTGACTGAAACACCTCTGCTTGTTTTACCTGATTTCGCTAAGAATTTTGAAATTGAATGTGATGCTAGTGGACTTGGGATTGGCGGTGTTTTAATGTAAGAAGGTAGACCGGTAGCTTATTTTAGCGAGAAACCGAATGATGCTCAATTGAATTATTCGGTTTACGATAATGAACTTTATGCGTTTGTGCGTGCTTTAGAAACTTGGCAGCATTATTTATGGCCTAAAGAGTTTATTATTCATTCTGATCATGAGGCATTGAAGTATTTAAAGGGACAAGCAAACCTGAACCGTAGACATGCCAAATGGGTAGAGTTCATCGAATCTTTCCCATACATTGTGAAATATAAAAAGGGGAAGGACAATGTGGTTGCTGATGCTTTATCTAGGAAAAGCGTGTTGTTGACTCAAGTAGGCGTTCAAGTTCCTGGATTCGAAAGTTTGCGTGATTTGTATGCAGCTGATCATGATTTTTCGATTCCTTACTCCAAATGCACAGATGGGAAAGGTTAGGATAAGTTTCACATACATGATGGATTCCTTTTTCGTGCTAATAAGTTGTGTGTTCCAGAATCGTCCATTCGTTTGTTTTTGTTGCAAGAAGCGCATACAGGTGGTTTGATGGGCCATTTTGGACGTGAAAAGACCTTGTTGATGTTGAGCGATCACTTTTATTGGTCTAATATGAGGCGAGATGTGGACAGCTTTGTCCAACGCTGTATTACTTGTCATAAAGCTAAATCCAAGTTGAATCCACATGGTTTGTACACTCCTTTACCCGTCCCTAATGTTCTTTGGGAAGATATTAGCATGGATTTTGTTTTGGGGTTACCAAGAACTAAGAAGGGAAGGGATTCTATATTTGTGGTTGTGGATCGTTTTTCTAAGATGGCACATTTCATTCCGTGCCACAAGAGCGATGATCCGTCGCATGTTGCTGACTTGTTTTTCAGGGAGATCGTGCGACTTCATGGTGTTCTAAGGACCATTGTCTCATATCGTGACGTGAAATTTATGAGCTATTTCTGGAAGACGTTGTGGGGGCAAATTGGTGACGAAGTTGTTATTCAGCACTACTTGATGAGGATATCCTGACTATTTATGAGGCTGTTTATGAAGCAAGAGCTACATTTCTCAAGAAACAGATGCAATTCTTTCTTAGCAGGTTTCTTTGTGTTTTCCGTGAGAATTGGACACTATGTAAAAGCAATACTTTGTGCATTCTCAGGTTCGACAAGCTTAAAGTCTTTGGAACCGAGAGGGAGGCTGGAGCCAAAGCAATAGAGGAGCACAAGGAGGAGGGTAACCATATTTGTTGCCTACTGATGAAGAACAAGAAGGTCAAAGCGGTTGGGAAGGAGAAAGTCAAGCGACCCATGCGTACCGATTAAGGAGGAAAGAAGCCGTGTGATGGTAGAGCAAAGGGGACTTAAAGCTCAAGTTTTGGATAAGATTTTCAAGCCCAATTCAGATCTCCCACAACCCCAACCGAAATCAAATTCGGAATCAACTCAGAATTCAATTCGGATTCGGAATCAGCAGGACAGTCCGAAGTAAAAAAGGTCATAACTTTCTCATACGAAGTCCGATTGGGATGTTTTTGGGCTTGTTGGAAAGTTAACTTCAAGCCCGATCTAACGGATCCTGGATCACTCCGAAATTCCTCTGGAGTCAAAAGATATGACCGAAACAATATGACTTTTGTAAAATTAGAGTTTGCTTTTTGTTTTAGATTGAGTCGGAATAGGAGTAGGAGTTTTAATTCCGAATTAGAGTAGGAGTTGGGCCTCTTGGCCAGCCATGATGAGGAGAAGGGGCACTATATATTGAGGTTTAGACCCCCATTGTAATCTCAGACCAGTTTATGCATAAGAATAGAAACATAGCTATTGCTTGTTCTTTCGAAACCAGAGTTCACGCGAGGACTTTGAGAGGGAACTAGGCGATCATTGGTTCGTTCTGGAATTTAAGGTCAAGCCGTCGTTCCATTGGTAATTGGGGACTTGGCGTTCGTCGTTTGTGGTCTCACGACGAACAGCTATCCGGTGTGTTTTGGGTGTTTTCCAAAGAGTTGAGGGTTCGTGCATTGGCGCGAGTGTTCAGCTAGCGATATCGTCTACTTCATATCATTTATCCACGGTTCCTCATTGAGAAGATCGGGCATCCCCCGTATCATATGGTATCAGATTCTAGGTTTACTCGGTGAGAGCTTTTTTACCCTTAGTTTAGTTTCGTTTTTCTGTCCTATAGTCCATTAAACCGAAAACTACAACACAAAAATTCCAAACCCTAGTTTCAATCTGTTATTTCTTGTGAGTTTTGTTAGGTTTTAGTCCATTAGAATTTTTTGTTTAGTGCTGATCTAAGTGTTTCCTTTGCGTACCTTGTTCCTTGTTTCCTTCCAAAAAAACAAAAAAAAAAAATCCAAAATTCAAATTCAGTCCCTGACTCAATTTTCGTTAAATCCGAGTTCAATTAGTACACTGTTTGTAATTCGGTCGTAAATTTTGCGTCCGAACTCCGCTTCACTTATATGCTTTCATCTTGTGATACTAGCTTTTGATATTGTATAAGGGCTGCTTATTGAACATTGTTTACACCTTGCTGAATTTTTGGGCTTATGCACCCACGAGGGTAGCAAAACACTTTCGGCCATTGAGAAAAGCACAAAAAAAGGCAGTCGCACAATAGCAAGAGCCACGTCATTGAGAAAAAGAAAGAGTATATATAAAAAAAACTGAGAGCAAAAACATAATTTTTGTGAAAGAAAAGAGAGGAAGAAAATTTTTTTTCTTTTCCCCATTGCTACAGTATCATGCATTTTATTGGTTGCTACAGTATCAGCCCATCATTATTTCAGATGGTGTAGTAATTTTTTTTCTCTTTGAGCAATCTTGTGCCCTATTATTTTCAATTGCAATTGGCTAGCGTCTCTCTTTGTACTTGGTGCAAAACGAGCTAGCTTAATCTCATTTTCAGATCCCGTCTCGCTAGCTCATTCCTTTGTTTGCATTGAGTCACATTTGTCTTTGCGTGTGCGTTCATCCTTCTCACTTAAACCCATTGGATCAGCACATAGACAAAAGAATCTATCTTGGATCATTACTTAGCTTTTCAACAACTTGAATATCAGTTTGCATAGGTTATACACATACCTTACCAAGCTCCACCTACACACGTTCGTGTACTACCTTTGCTCTTGGTTACGCTCATACATTACCGGGTTGAGGTCGTTCAATATCACAAGTGTCGTTTTGCAGTACTTGATTCACTTTGGAACAGTAAGCTTGTCTTGTTTTCAGGATAGTGAGTTGCGAGCGTAGAGAGAGAGTTGTTTTTATTTTATTAACCAGGATATAATCACGTTGGCTATTTGTGAGTTGTTGCCATGTCAGGTCATCAGGAGGATCTATCGGTTACATGGATGGAGTATACTCGCTTGCGTAGGATGCTACAAAAGCAACCTCTTGATCGTGATAATGGTGTGCGCGATGAGCTTGGGGCCATTCGGTATAAATTAAACAACCTCGGGGAGGAGGTTACGCAGCTACGTACGGACATCAACAACAACTTCTTGGAGCTGCGCGCCATGTTCAACCACCCCAACATCCATCGTAAGGATTTTGTCACTAAGCCCAAATTTCCTATCCCTATATTTTCAGGTAGTGCAGATGTGGAAGCATACCTTAATTGGGAGTTTGAAATTGATACGATATTTCGGATGCACAACTATTCCAGTGAGAGGAAGCTCTTGCGTCCAATGGTTTGGTTGATTATGCCACACATTGGTGGGAGCGATTTGTTCGTAAGCGTATGGAGCGCCATGAATTGCCGATTATCACCTGGGAGCAGATGAAACAGCATTTGCGTGCACGTTTTGTACCTTACCACTACAAGCGCTCCCTAGTGGAAAAGTTGATGTGGTCATGAGAAGGTTTGAAGTCCACTTGTGTGACTCAAGAGAAGGAGACTGAGCATGGGATTTTCCCTTCGGTCCTGGCTTCATGTAATATTGCTCCATTGCTTCATGAAGAGATTGGGGTTACTCGTGATTGCTCCATTGCTGACCCACAATCTTTGGTGGATGCGATGTATCCAAACCCATGTGAGAATGAGAGCCACATAGCCAAAACTAAATTGAGTGAGAATGATAAAGTGCGTGAGCTGTGTGATTCCACCAAATGTGAGGTTGAGAGCATCTCCATTGAGTGTGAGAGAGATACACCAACAGAAAAGAGGGAAGTAGATGATAGCCAAAGTGACGTTACTGCTGAAATTAACCATTTACTCGCTACTTCTAGTGTTGTTTCTCACATTGTGCAGGTTGATATTAAAGAAGATGAGTTGGCTGTTCAACAACCAGCACCGTTGGAAGTAAAAGACTCGGAGATAACCACGGTTGTGGATGGAATGCTTGCTGCCCCGCGGTTTCACGATGACAATTTGATACCTACAACACCTGCAATAATAGAGGAGGACGTTAAAGGTAACAATAATGGTGTTGAATTGAATATTCATCACGCCGAGGTACGTAAGAGTGAGAACTCTAGTGTTCCTTTGAATATTCTATGTTCTAAAATTTCTTCGCTCAATTTACATAATGTGCAATTGATTACTCATAAGGATATTCCTACTAGCATATCTCTTAATGAAACTTTATACTATATCATGTTCGATGATCCTAGAAAGCTATCTAGTGTGATTGCAAACCTTATTGACGTTTCATGTTTAAAATCACTAGTTGGTCCTTTTGCCTACACATATACGTTCAATTTGATTGGAGATTATGGGGTAGATGACAAATTCTATGTTTATCGAATGTGCATTGCTTGTGATAATTTTGCTGATTTAAATTGCATGTTTTGCGCAAACCATCTGTTGAGCAATGTCGTGGTCACTTTGAGATGTATTTGAATACAAGTGCCTATTATTTAGAACGCAACATGATGCCTACTTGTTTATCCTGTACCAGTAAACAGAGTAGTGTAGTTCAAGCATGGAAGTCACTAAGAATTTTCTCCCCCAGATTTGAACAACTTGATCTAGCTCGTCCCTTTTATATTTTGTCCATGTGCTTAGAAAAGTCGAGTATGACATTCTCTAATGGGAGGGAGAATGATGTGAATGAAGGTACCGCAATGTATATATCAAATATATCTTACGGTTGCAGTTGTGTTACTTATTTTGTACAAAGCAACGCAAATGGCACAATTGATTCATACATATATCACGTATATACGTTGTTCTCTATTTTTAGTACATGTTCAGCAAATCATCATGCGTTACACGGAAGTTGTTTGGATGATAAATACATATACCATGCATATACGTTGTTTTCTTTGTGTAGCACATTTTTAGGCTATCAAAAGCCGAGGACGGCTTTTTTTGAAGAAAGGGAGGATGATGAGGATATCCTGACTATTTATGAGGTTGTTTATGAAGCAAGAGCTACATTTCTCAAGCAACAGATGCAATTCTTTCTTAGCAGGTTTCTTTGTGTTTTTCGTGAGAATTGGACACTACGTAAAAGCAATACTTTGTGCATTCTCAGGTTCAACAAGCTTAAAGTCTTTGGAACCGAGAGGGAGGCTGGAGCCAAAGCAATTCAGATCTCCCACAACCCCAATCGAAATCAAATTCGGAATCAACTCAGAATTCAATTCGGATTCGGAATCAGCCTCAAATTCGGATTCGGAATCAGCAGGACAGTCCGAAGTAAAAAAGGTCATAACTTTCTCATACGAAGTCCGATTGGGGTGTTTTTGGGCTTGTTGGAAAGTTAACTTCAAGCCCAATCCAACGGATCCTGGATCACTCCGAAATTCCTCCGGAGTCAAAAGATGTGACCGAAATAATATGACGGTTGTAAAATTAGAGTTTCCTTTTTGTTTTAGATTGAGTCGGAATAGGAGTAGGAGTTCTAATTCCGAATTAGAGTAGGAGTAGGGCCTCTTGGCCAGCCATGAGGAGGAGAAGGGGCACTATATATTGAGGGTTAGACCCCCATTGTAACCTCAGATCAGTTTATGCATAAGAATAGAAACATAACTATTGCTTGTTCTTTCGAAACCAGAGTTCACACGAGGACTTTGAGAGGGAACTAGGCGATCATTGGTTCGTTCTGCAATTCAAGGTCAAGCCGTCGTTCCATTGGGAATTGGGGACTTGGCGTTCGTCGTTTGTGGTCTCGCGACGAACAACTATCCGGTGTGTTTTGGGTGTTTTCCAAATAGTTGAGGGTTCGTGCATTGGCGCGAGTGTTCAGCTAGCGGCATCGTCTACTTCATATCATTTATCCACGGTTCCTCACTGAGAAGATCGGGCATCCCCCCGTATCACTACTTGTTATCCCCAAACTGATGGTCAAACGGAGGTGGTTAACCGAACACTCTCGATGCTGCTACGGGCCATGATAAAGAAAAACCTGCGTGAGTGGGAGGATTGTTTGCCGCACGTGGAATTCGCCATAACCGGCCGCACTCGCACGCAGCTTGTGTCCGTTTGAGGTGGTATATGGATTTAAGCCAATTACACCACTGGATTTGTTACCACTGCCACTTTCCGATCATGCTAATATGGAGGCTTCCAAACGAGCTGATTTTGTGAAGCAATTGCATCTGAAAACGAAGGCTGAAATTGAGAAGAAGACAAAGTATTATGCTGAGAAGGCGAACAAGAGAAGAAAGAAAGTGTTGTTTCAACCAGGCGATTTAGTATGGGTACACTATCGCAAGGATCGCTTTCCAGAACACTGCAAGTCAAAGCTGCTGCCAAGAGGAGATGGAACTTTCAAGGTGCTTGCGAAGATTAATGACAATGCATACACGATTGAGTTGCCCGAAGATGACTATGGCGTGAGTTCTACGTTCAATGTAGCTGATTTATCTCCTTTCTTTGGTGGTGATTTATCCAAATAAAGGTCGACGCCTTTTCAAGAGGGGGAGGATGATGAGGGCATCCCTAGCTCTTTGCCATCTTCTGCTACTATAGATCAAGCTATAAGTGTTGAAGTTCCAGATCTACCATCTGGACCTATTACAATAGCACGTGCCAAATTATTAAAAGAACAGGTGAATTTGTTTCTAGCTGAATCACATAATGTTATCAATGAGAATTTCATACTACCTAAAACTAGTATTTTGCTTGTGCTCAGATTGGAAGATTCAATAATGAACGGAGATGGAAGGATATGAGGTTGTTCTTGAAGAAAGGCCGTCACAATGGAGGAGAAGCTCGTAGGAGACAAGAAAGGTGAGAGAAGCCCAAGAATCTATGTCAAATTCGAAACTTCCACAAGCCCAACCAAATTCAAACTCGGAATCAACTCAGAATTCAATTCGGATTCGGAATCAGCCTCAAATTCGGATTCAGAATCAGCAGGACAGTTTGTAGTAACACGGTCATAACTTTCACAAACGGAGTCCGATTAGGGTGTTCTTGGGCTTGTTGGAAAGATAACTTCAAGACCGATCCAACGGATCCTCCCTCACTCAGAAATTCATCTTGTATCAAAAGATATGACCGAAACAATACGATGGTTGTAGAATTAGAGTTTCCTTTTTGTTTTAGATTGAGTCGGAATTGGAGTAGGAGTTCTAATTCCGAATTAGAATAGGAGTAGGGCCTCTTGTCCAGCCATGAGTAGGAGAAGGGGCACTATATATTGAGGGTTAGACCCCCATTGTAACCTCACACCACATTTAATATATTTTCAAAGTTTTTACTTAATTCTCCTGTTGTACTTATAGCCAAAACAGAGGGAATTCGGCGTTGAGAACAAGGGGTCGTTCTTGCTCTTCCGCTGGAAATTGAGGGTTCGACGATCTTCGCTTGTGGTCAGCGAGGATCCAGTCAAGTGTGTGTTTGGGCGAATTTTCCATAGAGTTGCAAGTCCGTGCATTGGCGCGGGGGATCAGCTGGTGGTTCGTCAGGATACACAAGTTATCGAGAGGTTCTACGTCGAGAAGATCGTGCACCCCGTATCAGAGTTGGTAATGCGTGGTTGCAATGAGAATCTTTTATTTTGAAGTTGGGTTCTGTTTGTAAAATAGTTTATTTAAAAACGAGTTTTGTTTTGCGTTCCTAGTTAAAGGTTGTGCTCCTTGTCAAGGTGAAGGAACTGATTGAGACGTGGAACAAGAGTTCCATCTGTTTTGTGTTGGTTGTGTAATTTGGTACCGAAGGGGAGTTTGGCCTAAGGTACATTGTTTTTTTTGAAGTTGTAGTGATTTTAGGAAGGTAGAGTATCGCTAAGACCGTCCCGAGTCCTAGCGCAACGTACACAATGTTTTGTGCGACCCAGTGTCGAGGGGGTACTTGAGACATCTGGAGTGTGAGGTTTCATTAGAGCTGTTGATACATGAGTGAGACCGTGCCTTCGAGTCCTGTCTGTTGAGTGGCTCTGAAAAAAAAATCAGGACAAATAATAAAGCGTAATACGTCAGTTACGTTAAGATGCGATGGTCGCATCAGACCAGCGGAAAGCGATTTGGGAGCTGGAGTCCCGCATGCTAATTGTTGATGTCCTTTGAGTAGAACAACAGATAGAATTTGGGGTCGAATTCTGTTTAAAGGGGGTAGAATGTAATACTACGAAACTAAATCGGTTTGAATCGGGTAATTAGAAACTCACCCGGGAGAAGAAAGAGCAAAGAAAGGAGTAGAAATTCTGAAACAAGAAGGGGTTTTCCATATTATTTCGACAACTGGGCCGCGGGCTGCGACCCAGGGGAAGCCTACCAAGGTGGCCGGCCAAGGGGGGGGTTCCACCCCAAAACCCTAGCCCCACCTCTCCCCCTCTATTTTTCCCCTATAGCCGCCACCCCCTGCCCTTTGGCCGCCCCCACCCTGCTCCATTGCACCTCCCCTGCGCCACCATCATCCCAGCAGCGCCTCCGTTGTCCCCGGCGAAGGCCCTTGCTGCTGCTCATTCGAAGAAAGACGAGAAGACGTCTTTTGGAGGGCCGACCGAAGAGGAGGAGCACGGAGGAGAGGAAGAAGAGGAGGGGAGGAAGGAAGAAGAGAAGGAAAGGGGAGGATAAGGAGCACCTGCACGTAGCGAGGTGCCATTCCCTAGCGGATCATCAAGGGTAACTTCGATCCCCGATAGATCGGTAGTATTTTCAATTCGCATTAGTGCTGTCAGTAGCAGATTTGTTTGGTCCAGCAATGTTGCTCATCAGTTTTGGGTAAGATATGTACGTTTTCTGATCTTACAACCTTTTAGAAAGTTGTAGCCCTCGGTTTTAGCTTTCTTTAGGGACGGAGATCACCTGATTTGGACTTACAGTTTAGGAGTTATGGTAGTTTTACCGCGACTATCTAGGAGAGCTGACGAGAATTGGCAGATTGTCTTGTCTGGCTATTATGAATTATTTAGAAGCCGAATATGAAAGATCACCCCGAATTAATATTGTAGATAATTCAGTAAGCTTTCCAAGTTGATAAAGAACACAATTTTTAGAGTTGGCAATCAAACGTTATGGAATTTTTGCCGCCGCTGTTTCCTGACTGTCAGACTTGCAGAGACAGAAACTTTACCTGAATACAAGAATTAGTAGGAGGCCGAATCAGGGGACTTGCCCAGCTAGGTTTTCGTAGAAGGTTTTGTCGTGGTTCCAGAGAGACCAAGATCACTATGTTCTGAGTTTCGTAGTGAAAGTTATGATGTTTTTAGTACTGCTGTCCCGGAAATTTTTATGCTAGACTGTCGGGGGAATTTGGTAGAACCTCAATTCGAGCCCTAGGTCTCGAGGATTTGGGTTGAGGAGCGTAATCGAAGTCCTTTTTCTCAGCGTATTTATTGCTAGCACTATTCTTGTGTAGGGGGCGGAGTTCTGGAGTAGAGGCTTCATCCCTGCTTCTTCGCACCTCGTAGCGGAAAAGGGCAAGTACAGTTAGTGGTAGATTATTTATGAGCGATTGTTCATGTTTGCTATATTATGAGTATTTTACGTTGTTCATGGATGCTAGAATGTTATGAATGTCAATGATCATGAATGCTAGAAGTATGAGTAAGTTTATTTCTGTATGATGGTTTAATGTTCTGCACATGTGCATCATGATATCATATTGGAGGCTTGGTCACGTGATGACCAAGTATTGATTGAGGTCTCCATCAAGAATATGACGGGCTTTTGGTCCCCATACTTGTGGAGTATGGGCTATGGTCCCTGTGCTAGAAGGCACAGGCACTCCGCAATACCGGTATATGCAAAAGAGAAAAGAAAGGTGCATTTGAGCAACTTGCATAGCATGAGCATATGACCTGATCATTATTGAGATTTGGGGTTGGATGGTGATGGTTACAGTTGCAAATGTTATTGTCTTGCTAATTGTACTTTGCTGAGTCTTGAACTCACTCTTGCTGGTGTTTTGATTTTAGGTACCTCGTTTGTGGACGTCATGCATGGGAGGGAGTAGGAATATGCAGGGTTGCACATTGGCACAAACAAAATTTCCGCTGAATAAACCATTTGAGCGATAACTTAGACTTTGAATAAATTACTTGAGATTTGTTTCATTACGCTTTATGTCTTGGATAACCTCTGTTGGAGTTGGATAGCGTATTATGGATGTTACTTTTACGATTATGTTTTAGACTGCGCGTTTGGATAATTGTTTATTATTATTGTTCGCTGTGCGAACTTCAGGATGGTTAGTAATTCAAAGGAGGTTCTGCCGAAAATTAGAAAGAAATGTCTTAGTTTAATTTGTAGTTATGCTAGTGTGGTAGCATTCCAAGCTCAGGTTGGTCTGGAGTGTTACACTGGCTCCCCCCCGTAGCGCCGCCCCCAGGGCGAGTCACCTGCGCCGCTGTCGGCTCTCGCTGCTGGGCTCCCTCACTACTCCTCCGCCTCAATTAATTGGTCCAGTGGGTTCCCCATGCTCTACTCATGCCTGTGCTCACCCCCTTCTCGTCCTTCTTCCCCTCCAGAGCCATCCCGACCCTCCTCTATTTTGCTTGTAGCTCTCCTGCTCTCGCCACTCTCTCTTAGTGTCAAGGCCAAAGACAGTGGGCCCCGCGAGTCAAGTGGTTAATTAGATTCCAAAGAGTATTATGATCAGTTAGTAGCATTTCATTTAGCAAGTTACTCCTTAATTAAGTTAATTAGTGGTTAATTTTAGATGATTAATTTATATAGTTAAATGCCAGTTAGTTTGTCTTTGCCAGTGAGATTGAATCGAGTCGATTAGTGATTATTTAAGACGATGCAGTCATGTCTAGATACACACACACACAATCCAACACTAGTAAACTCTAAACCATTGTTGTAATAATAAAGATAAGAATTCAATCAAATAAAAAATCGGGGTAGTAAAGCAATTGGATAGTAATCAAGTACCGTTAACGTATATCCTTATGTGTAAGTGTACCCAAATGAACATAACCCGGGTTATATACCATGATTTAGCAACATCATGTCTAGGGTTAATCTTAGTATAATAACCCTGTTGTGACGCATATAAGCTCACATATACTTAGGAACTAGAATAAGCAAGCAAATAAAAGTATATGTATATGCATATATGTTGATTGACATATGGACCATTCTAGTTGTTGATTAAGCAGCTAACTGTGTCCTCGACGTTTAGAGCAAAGTAAAGTGTAGTAGTGATAAAACTTGATGAACGTTAGCGGTAGCTATACCTAGCTTCATACTAGTAGTAGTAATCAAGGTGATAGAGTTGATAGCTAAACAAGGATTAGTGGGTAAGAAACCATAGGCCTTGTAGTATAGTTACCTACCTAACGAGAAGTAGTTGTTAGCAGATGTTGTAGCTAAGGATCAACCTAGTGTGCCAGGTTTACTTTAGTATATGCCAAGCCACGTAGGTAGTAAGACTAAGTATAGATCATCTCAAAGATGAAACCCAAAACCGTAGACACCATTGAGGGTGTAAGACTGGCGTCTAGCCAATGCTAGTAAGTTCCAATCAAAGCTCATGGAATTTCCTCGATAAATAGGAAGTAATAACTAGAGGAACCATTAGATCAGCTAGGCGCCGTGTATGGGTAGCACTGATATGTCCCCAGGTGGATGATAGTAGTCCAACCACCAATCAACATCGTATGGCTCTAGCTATCATCCATCGCAATTTGCTCCCGGTAAAAGGACAATTCATGGTTTGAAGATGGATCAGAGGATCCTATCTAGCATGGTGATCTCTCCTATCTAAGTAATCATAAGGAATGTTCCTACTGACATTCTCTCCATCTCCGCTGGATTCATAACTTTATACACCAATGACTTCCCGAGAGCCTGATCCCTCTCACCCTCACTCTGGATCAAGCAGATACCTAACCCTGTCAGACTGTCAACCCAAAACACCACCACTTGTAATAGCCCAAAATCCCTAAGTTAAATGAGTTAAGCATCTAATGTGTATTTGTAAAATTTTAGACTTTTAAAAACTTTTTGTTGCAAAGGAACTGTGTTGAAACCTGGTCTTCCAAATCCTAGAGATGAATATTCTAAAATAAAATGAATTTTTGACGATCTTGAAACTTTGTTTAGAGTGGAGTATAAACCCTATGTTGAAAATCCTTTGATTTTGAAGACTAGAATTTAAACCTAGTAATCCAATACTCCTTCTCCCATTCAAAAGCTCAATTTGAAGTTGGAACAAAAATAAAAAGGTTTCAAGTGTGGGAATATTTTAGTTAGATTCTATTTTCTCACAGTGCTTGTTTGAATTTTTCTGGAATTTTTGGAGGTTATTGGGTTCTATATTTAATTTGCTTGTTCAGTTTTGAATTTGAATTTAAAACAAAAACCTAATATGTAAATAAAACAAATATAAATAAAAATTGATAATTAAAAATCTAAACTCAACATCATTTTTCTAAATTTAAATTGAGGAATTAATTAAAGCATGTTTTGCAATTCTTCCCATATCAAGTAATAATAATCAATATTAAATCAAATTGTTTGAAAACTGCAATTAAAAATTTAATTATTTTGATTTTATTTTTTCGCAAGCGTTTCAAAAAATCTTGTCATCATGCATGCATTAGTATCGCCGCACTTTGCTAGTTCGACTGACCGCGGGCAAAACGTCTGTGTGTCCTTTATTTTTCCTGTCATCTCACTTTTTTGCTTCACTGCTAACTCCTTTCACTTCTTGCCTTCGAATCTTGTCGGGACCCAAAAATGCAATTCTGGACCCTCTGTGTATTCTGCACTAGTCCAGGATCACGCTAGTGCACACAATATCAACATAGATGAATATCGATCCACACAAGATGATTAATAGAATAAACGACTAATTTGAATAGCAAATAGTAGTTTTAGCCTTATAGTCGAGTTTATATTTATTAAGCCTCGCATGACTGATAATAAATAAAATAGCAGCAGTGGAACAAAGTTTAACTCCAGTGGAATTCCATCAATTCACCACAAGCAACCGACTGGGATCAAGACCATAACGATTAGCACCTTCGTAGAACTCCTCAAATACAAGCGAATCCTGCTCCACTTCTGTTGATTGTTTGAAGCAAGCATGAGTACACAACCGTACTCGCAAGTCATACCACGTAACACAATTTATAGATAATGGTTTATTCCAAAGGGATGGAAATTGAATATGAATAATAGATTGAGAACAATATTAAAAACAAGAAGACAGTAATAGTTTAATATTTGTTTTCACAAAGGACACACAGTCTAAACAAGTTATTCACACAACCATATGACTTAGATCAGATAGCTCCCTATCCAAATGTTTTATGAAAATTTACCCCTCGTGTGAAATCCCATAGCATGTCCATGACCGTGGACGCGGCTATTCGAATAGATTGATTAACACTCTGCAGAGGTTGTACACTTTACCCACACGATGCAATCAACTGGATCAGAGCTGATCACAACAAAACCTTTCGGAAACTTCATCTCAAGCATTGACACTCCCGATGTGCTTTACCGCCGTCCAATCGACACACACAGCGTTTGGCACGACACACACCGTTGGACAGGGAAGCGGCAAACAGTCCCTTGATGTGAGAATGACACTTCCAGCCCATCACACAGCCTAACCTACAACCCAAGTTGTCAATGTCAAGACTCCATAACTTACTAAATTATGTCCGTCCCATACCAGGCATGTGGTCGTATAGTAAGGCCCAGTTCAGTGGCGCACAAAGTTAAGTCCTTAATTAACCAAGGCAAGACTTCTAATTTCTAACTAAATGTGACACAAACCAGTATTCCCATTCACACAGTTTCCACCATATCACACATTATCCACCATTTGCCTCAATCTAATTATTTTTCCACCCTGTTGGTTAAGTGCAACACATGCCATCAACGAGTAATAACACACAACACACAACACACACAGTTTTATCACACAGTTCCATAATCACTTAGTCAAGTTTATATTTGCAACTCACATGAGATGATGACTCGTAGCATGGCTAAGCAATCTACTCGTATCGAATCAACCCACGTTGGTGCTACGATGATACCAACTAATAATGAACCAACTCAGGTGGAAAAAAGATCATGGCATAAGAATAGACAAGGTGGATATAACAATTTGGATTAATAACTAAACCCAAAAGCATTTAAATAAATACTTAAAATAGAATGCAGTACATTGAAACAAAGTGGTTTTGAAAACTGGGTTCAACATGATCAAAGGTATAACTTTCCTTGGAATAGGTCTAGGTACTGGTCTTGATCTGAGTGCACTCCTTCATAAGTACCCGAAGAATTAACGTCTACTCGCAAATGAAACAAATAAACAAAATAAATAAATAACAGAGATAAAACAAACTCCAAAAACTAAATAAAAATCTTAAATAAATAGATCTCAAATTTAGATGAATTCTGGAATTTGAATGGGCTCAATCAGAGTTCAGATGAAGCAGATATGCCCATTGGAAGATCAAAACTCATGAAAATACCCTAAATAGAATTTTCTGGAATTTCCAAAATATTTTTCTAAAGAAAAATTAGATTATGACGCAAGCATGACGTCAGCGAGGGAATTTCTGAAATAAAATCAATTCCGAAAAAGCTACAGTGGCTGACCTGTGGGGCCAACGGTTTATAGACCGAGTCCACGGAAAGGCTTACTGGTCTACGGGTTCACGGATCAGAGGATCTGACAATGGGACCCACACGACAGCGACTTGGCTCACGGCGAACCGAGTTCACCGAGTGACTGGATTGGGGCAGGGTTGGACCGTGCCATGCACGTGCACACGTGGACGCTGACACGGCACCACGCACACGACACACAAACACAGGCGCTGAGGTGGCAGCACACATGCTAGGGCATGTTGGACCGGCGACGGTGGTAGCTCGGCGGCGGTGTGTGGTACCAGCAGATAGCCAAAGCTATTGCGAGCCCGATGGTGCACTTATAGGAGGCTGAGGTCGACGGTGATGGCTAACGACGAGGTCAGAGCGGCGAGGAAGGTGCGGCTATTGTCGAGTGAGAGTTCTGGTGACGCTCCTGCAGCGGGGAAGGGCACACGATGTAGCCCGGACAACGACGGACTCAGCGGTGCAGTCGACGTTGACGAGGCAACGATGACGGCGGCGCAATTCAGAAAACAAAAAACTTTGGCCGAAAACCTAAAACTCCGATTACGACGGCGCTAGGGTTCTCGGGGCGATAAGGATGTGGGCTTTGGGTTGCAAAGGCGTTGGTGAACCTCGAGAGCTATTTATAGGAGCTAGGATGCCCGGGATAAATAATCCCTAAATTGAGTCCGTTTTGAATACGAAAACAAATTCGGAAATCCCGAAGGTAGAAACCGATTGGAGATTTGATTCGGCCGTATTCGGATGCGGAAAGGTAAGGGATAAGATTTGACACGAAAATCCGGGGCGATTCAGTTGGAAAATCCCCGTTGTCGTTCGAAGCTTCGAGCTCGGTAATGGTGGACGACGTCGGGTTGCGGGGAAGACGAGCGCGAGGAGGACGACACATTAGTTGGACCCACCTGTCAGCGAGACAAAGCGGTGTGCGGAGAAAGAGGCGAGGTGACACGCGGGCCTACATGTCGACGGAGGCGGTATACAAGGGCAAGCAGCTTAGCCGATGATGGGCCGCGGAATAGGGTTGGGTTTCTGCTCAATACTGTTCTGAGATTTTAAATTAGTTTTTCTTTTTAGAAAATACTAGAAAATCCAAATAGCAACTAGAATATAGCAAATTAACTCAGAAAAATTCTAGAAAATATATCCAAGCACCTAGAAACCAAATAAAATAGTTTTAACAATGATTGATGTTGGGATTAATCATATTAAATTGTTTTGATGCTAAAAGTCCATATTAAGCTTTAATTAAAAATTCAAATAAAATCCAAATGTTGAATTTTTCCAACTACTAACTAATAAAAGATTTTTAAAAGCTCAGAATATTGGGATGTCACAAATCTCATCCAGAAACTCAAATCCAAGCCATGCATATCATACCACCACAATTGTCATCGCACAACCAAGCCATTTCTGCAATTCATTTTCGCATGCATGGCAGTTTGAGTGAATTCGCAAAAGGAGAAAAGAAGTAGCAGATAAAACGTTTGTATGCCCATTCTTTTTTCCAACTTCTCTCCTCGCAATCATAACCAAAAACCAAAAATCTTGCAGCACATGTTATATCGTTGCGATCGTTGTCTTGAGAGCATTCCGTTTTAGTGACTAGTTCGCGCATGCGAGATCGTTTGAGTGAGTTGGAGAAAAGGAGGAAGTGATGCACTACTATTTGTTCCACAGTCCATTTATTTAGCTCTTGTCTTTTGCTTTCCCCAACACACAGCATCACCATCCTACCCATATAACCCCACTGCCAACGCCATCCTCACCTTTATTTGTTTAATCATCCAACAAGCAAAGTCACACATCCATCTCAACTCAATGCACTGCCATTTCCTTCCTCATCAACCGGACCCCATTCTTTAGTCCACTGTCCATTTCCACTCATTTCCTCTCCACACAATTTCTTTCTTTCCCCAACAAGCAATGCCCCACACTGCCAACTCTCTCCACGCCATCTCCTCCCCACCAACAGAACAACACTTCTAGTCGTGAAGCAAACATTACATTTTTGTACATGTTCATCTCACCCTCCTTCTCCTTTAAATCTCCACAAAAAATGAAGAATTGAGCTATGCGTGTTATGCAGCGGTGTTCACCATCTCTTGAGCCATCCATTCTTCCAATTGGATTTTACATGCATGGCCATTTGAGTATTTGAGCATTTTAGAGAAGGGAGAGGGGGGTGACAGAGCAATGTCAGTAGCACAAAGATGTAGCTACGGGCAATGCAACAGAGCCGCAGCCCAAAGTGGTGTGGCTCGACGCAGCTTGGGTGGTCTTGCCCAAAGGTCCGACCGACGGAGTAGTGTGCGGTGCGGCGCGGAGGCGATCGCGGCAACCGAGGGGATGGCGTTGAGGCGCCATGGACGGCGTGGTGTGGCGGCGCGCTGCAACGGTGCGAGGATAGCGGCTTGGCACTGTCCAGTAGTGTCATGAGCATGGCGAGACCGAGCCTGAGGTCGAGGCGCTGCATGCAGTAGCCGCCCGGAGTGGCTTGGTGGTGAAGCTTGGCGGCACGGCCAGCGGCGCAAAGATGGCTGCGTGGAGGAGCCGGCCGAGAGCACGGCGTATGCATGCGACAGCCATGCATGTAGTAGCACGGCAGCGCGAGCAAGGCGAGGAGGTATGGCGTGTCGCGCTTGAGCGCGGCGTTTGATTTTTCTGTTCTTGGTGTATTCTTAGTGTTATTGAATCTAGTGTCTTCCTTATAGTACTAGAGTTCAAGAGAAGAAACACTTGATTGGAGAAATTTATTTTGCGCCTATCCATCCCCCTCTAGTCACCATAACCGATCCTTAAATTGGTGTCAGAGCTCGGTTTTGCTCTTTCTAGATCTTGACCGATCTTTGAGCTATGACGATGGACAGATATTCCACCAAGCCTCCTATCTTCGATGGGGTTGACTATCCCTTTTGGAAGAGAAGGATGGAGTCGTATATTCAGGCACAAGTCTATTCTATTTGGAGAAAGTTTAAGACTCGATTTGTTATTCCTGTCGATGAAAACATCAATGCTGCAAATACTTTGGATGTTGAGGCAAATGCTAAGGCAAGGAATATCATCATTTTGGGGCTTAGCCGGAATGAGTTTGATCGGATTTCTCACTTGTCGTCGTATAATGCTCAACAAATGCTTGCTACTTTGGATCTTAGAGTTTGGGAGATGAAAGTGACCACCATCAAGGACACGACTGATTTGTCATCCTTGAGTATTGATGCACTGTACTCACGCCTCAAGACTCATGAGATCGACGTCATCTCTCGCAAGATGAAGTCGCAGTCGATGGCTTTGGTCACCGATCCAATGCCTATACTGACCATCTTCCAAAGTGTTTTTGGTTTTTCTTTGACTGCTTTGTGCGAGATGAGTGATGATCAGTTTGAGTAGTTTCCAGAGAATGACTTAGCCCTCTTAGACAGAAAATTCTCACATGTATACAAGAGGGTTAGAGAGAGAAAGAGAGGAGGTACGGTGATATGCTTCGAGTGTGGGGGCCCCAACCACATTCGGGCAAAGTGCCCAAGCTGGAGAAGGGCAAGAACGACTACGGCGGTGCGAGCAAGAACGACCACACCAACAAGAACCACAAGAAGCCTCCAGCTCGTGATCAAAGCAAGGAGAAGAAGTACCACAATTTCGGCATGGTAAGGAAGCTCTTCCATCGCGTCCTTACTACCTTCGACTTCAGCAACATGGAGGGCTAGGGCGACGATGATGGCGAGGATAATCTGCAAAAGAACACCAAGGACGGTGATGACTTCACCGGGATGCGCTTCATGGCTGATGCGAATGACATCAGTGATGTTGATCTCTACAATGACTCCGATGTGGTAGGCCCCTCCTACGACCAGCTTAATGATGCGTTTCTTAAACTAGAAAGGTTCTATGCTAGGTCTAGGGCTAAGTGTGGTGATTTGGAGAAGAAGATAGAGAGTTTATCACAGTAGCTTGCTTCACTTAGATCTATTTCCTCCCGTGATGATGCTGTTTGTGATGTATGTTCTTCTTTGCTTGGAGATTTGGAGAAATTAAGGACCTCTCATGATAGTATGATTTCTGAGCTTGATAAGCGTAAGGTGGAGAATGTTAGTCTGCTTGCTGAATTGGAGAATGCAAGAGATGCTCCTTGTCAGTCATGTTCTGCTATTGTTCATGCTATTGCTGTTAAGACTACTGCTTGCACCTCATGTGAGGTTAGGGACAATGCTGTTAGAGAAGTTGTAGTAGCAAAAACGAGCTATACAGTAAAAGAGTGGGGGACCTCGGACAAGCCCAAGAGGGCTCCGGGGATCCTCGAGAGGGGACTAGCCAGTGACAAGAATGAGATGGGCATCGCTAGGGAGTTCGCGCTTGCTTTTTTTTCTCACCCCCCACAAAGGGGGGGGGGGTGATCCCCTATTTATAGCCCCCTGTGAGGGTTTTGTATATTACCCTTCTGACCCTACCATGGTACAGTATCCATAGGGGTTGCAGGGACATTCCCCGCCCCTATGCCTAGGCTTTGGTCCATGGTACGCCTCCCGGACTCCTGGTTCACCCTAACAGAGTCTCCGGTCCAGAGCGTAGCAGAGGCCTGTGTTCGCCTCGAGGGCCTCTCACCACGAGCCTCGCGGGCTTTGGGGCCCTCCGGGTGCTCCTCCCCGCCTGGGTGGCCCAAGGTCTTGTTGTTCGGGCCTCGCGGGGCTTCGGGGGTCCTCCGGGGTGCTTCGGCCCCGTCCCGGGGGTGGCCCGAAGGTCTTAGACCTCCGGGCCTCGCAGGGCTTCGGGGGTCCTCCGGGATGCTTCGGCCCCGCCCCGGGGGTGGCTTGAAGGTCTTGCTACTCCGGGCCTCGCGGGGCTTCGGGGGTCCTCCGGGGTGTTTCGGCCTCGCCCCGGGGGTGGCCCGAAGGTCTTGCCGCCCGGCCTCACGGGCTTCGGGTCCTCCGGTGCTTCGCTGGCGTTGGGCGGTGGGGCCATCCCTACGACAAGCCCCTCGCGGTCGAGGTCCTGCTTCGCCATGGTTGAAACTGCGTCGTTTTCCCGCGAAGGGCTTGGGCACACCATCCCCTTCGGCCTGGAAGAGTTGCCTTCGGCATGACCTATCCTTGTGTCCATTTGCTTGACCCGTCTGGACTTGCGGCAGCCGGTTGCTTTAATGCGGTGCGATTAGTCATTAATGGGACGCGCCGCTTCCTTGATCGTCGCGTGTTGAGGATTAAAATATTCATATATTATCTTAATATATGATAAAGACCATACGTCTTCGTGGTCGTAACCTCTAAGACCACCGACCTAATCGGTCGCGCATTACTCTGAAGTTATATAATAAATACCCGTGGGACAAAGTTCCAAACCTAGTCCACGCACTGTAAGTGCTCGTAAAGTTATGAACAGCGGCCCGGGTCGAGTCCCCACCACGCCACTCACTATATGATGAATGAACCACGAGTTTCATATTCCGCATAATACAACACTATCACGGTTGATGATTTAACGTCTCCTAAATCATTAACTGCATAGCGGTTGCCACCTTCACCAACCGCCCTTGCGGTTGGTGAAATGGTCAAACTGCCACCTCTTTCCGACCAGACGCGTCACTCCCCAACGGATGTCTCTTCGTGAGATAACTGTCACCGCTTCATCAAGTACTTAAGGAGGACCATAGAAGGCCGGAGAAGAGGCACAGAGACGAACACGAGAAGACAAAGACACAACGAGGACACGAGACAAGACATCAGCAACAGTCCTATTGAAGCACCTCAAGCGAGATATAGCAAAGTGTTGTGTTTTTAGATACTCTCAGTGTTTGTAATCGTGAGTTCATAGCAATAAAGAGCAAGTCAGATCCACTCCCAGGAGATACGCACATTTTTCCTCTTTTCATTTATATATTCATAAGATCGGCGATTTGATCGTCGACAGCTGGCGCCGTCCGTGGGGAAGATAGTGCAAAACTTCTGAAGAGGTTCTTTGCTCAACTCATCCGTTTTCTTCATATTCGTAATTGCAAGTATGCCAGGAACATGGGATGAGGAGAATTGGTTCGACCTGGATGACTACTCCAACCTTGACATGGAAGCCTGCATCCAGGCCATGCAACATGGGGAATCTTCATCCTCCTCCGATGGTTCGCAAGTCGGCGACGACGACGAACTTGAGCGGATGGATGAAGATACACCGCTGCGCCAAGAGGCGCTTCGAGGACAGTCGTTCGACCGGTTCTAACGTCCGAATATTTTTCCAAGCCCGCTTCCCGACCGCGAAAAAGGTGACAACACCTCAGCCCCACAACCCGAGGGTCAATATACCCTTGACACAATCATGGCTGACAGGTATTCACCAACGGCCTCTGGAAATTCCAGAGACCAACCGACACCTGGTAACGGTGTCGATGAGAACCTCACCGGTAATGGGCCGAGTGGGGATGATAAAACTCAGTATTCGACGCAACTCGTCGAATCATATCGAGCCCACCACGAAGACCTCGGGAGGTTCTCATCTCCGATCGGTCTCCATCATGGGAGTCTCGGTAGAAGCATCGGAAGTTCTCCACTAGTTACGCGGAAGCTCCTCGAGGATCATTGCCGAAGCATGAGGTCAACGCGATCGAAATACTGATCGTGATGACATGCACAGTCCTGAACACCCTGCCTCGCCACCACCTGCTGGTGGAGATGGCGCGGGCAATCAAGCACCACCTACCAGAGGCAACGGAGCCGATAGACGCCCATCGCTTAATACGCTGTGGTGCAAATTTCACCAAGGATGACAGTTCGACGGAGTTAGGCCAAAGGTCCAGAGGAACTTCGTCTCTCGAACGCCAACATCTTCGATGAATCCTCCGAGACCTTCTGAATGGTTCGTAACTTGTGTCGATTCAAGATATTCTTAATAATCATCGACTTCGCTCCGCCAAGCTCCGGCTTTACCCAATTGGTGGAGCAGGTATCGGAAATTCTTCAACGAACTGTGTAGCGCACGGAAGCGTGCAGGGGGCAAAGGATGTCACAAAGTCTAACGGTGACTTCATCTCAACGCCTCCTCGCCAGAGGGCGCATGGTTACCCACGGTACCTAGACCTCCTCGGCGATTTCGACCAAGAGGTCATGAAGAAAGAAGGTTGTTTCAAACAACGACCTCTTCCCCTAGCCTAGAGAGCACCCGCAGGCGGATGATCTCCGTCATCATCCGAACCATGCTAATGGTCAATGACGTCATGATAACGTCCGCGACCGGATCGGGACGATGGAGCCTCGGCGTTCAAATCAAGAAACCGATCTCCTATCGATTATAATCCCGACCTTTTCCAAGAAGGCGCTATGAATCATCACAGGTTGTCGAGCCTTTCTCGCAGGCTCCAAGTCAGACGCTGGCCTAATAGGTTTCGACCGCCAACATGGATAAATTCGATGGATCTCAAAATCTATTAGAGTTTCTCCAGATATATACCACCGCCATCGTGAGCCGGTGGTGATGAAAACGTGATGACTAATTATTTGCCCACTTGCTCGAAGGATCTGCCTTGTCTTGGTTGCTTAACCAACCTGGTCGGATCTATTTATACTTGGGAACGAACTGCGATCTATTGATTGTGAATTTCCGTGGCACGTCGATCGCCTCGAAAGGAGGATGATCTCCATCGAACTCGGCAGAACCAAAGGAAACTCTCCACAAGACATCAAAAGGTTTAGCCAGTTCAAATTCTATTCCGTAGATTGCGAGAATCTTACGTGATTCAGTATTCAAGGCGTCTAAGGAATCGGCGGTTTACGGAGGATATCGCTATGAATCCTCCACGAACAACCACGAACTTTTGACATGGTGAATGGAATGAAGCCATTGATCGAAAAGATAAAATCCCTCAACCTAGCCTTGAGAAGTCAGAAAAGAATCCGAAGAAGGTTTCCAAGAAGAGGAAGCACCGCAAAATGGGCACCAAGGAAGTCCTAAGCGGTTCCAGATAAACCGCTCAAGGGTAAGAAGGAATATACCGTCGGGGCAAAGCCAAAGTTCCACCGATAGCCATAATAAAGGTAAGAAGTGGTGTCCACTTCACCAACAGTGTGGCATGACTTGCGCACTGTTGTGTTTGGCAAAAGAAGCCGGAGGATTACTATGCGTAAAGGCCCGCTTCCCGCAATTCAGAGTTGGGGAAACAAGTTCCAAAAGGACAAGGATGGCGACGAAGAGATGGAGTACCGTGAGCCTCAACACACGGTCAATATGATCTTTGGAGGTTCTTCTTCATACGACTCGCGCCGTCATCTGAAAGCCATGGAGCGAGAGGTCAACCTATCGGAACCTTCGATCATCACCAAACCATCAAGGTGGTCGGATACCGTAATCTCCTTCGACAAAGAAGACTCGCCTCTCGCCTCGTCAACTCGACCGGTAGGTTCCTATTATCGTAGAGCCTACTATTAATAATTGCAAAGCCAATCGAGTTTTAATAGACGGTGGTAGTTCTTTAAATATTTTATTTTCGGGAGCTTTAGAAGACATGCAGGTTCCTAGAACAAAGGTGAAACCAGTAAAATATGCCTTTCATAGCATAGTTCCTGGTTCTACCGCAAAACCGATAGGACAAGTATCTTACTTTCGCTCGTAAGCCTGATAACTTCCGAACTAAAAGATTTCATTTGACGTGGTTGATTTCAAACCGCATATAATGGAATTCTTGGTCGTCCAAGATTAGCAAAATTCTTGATAGCCACGCACTACGTATCAAAGTTTGAAAATGCCAGACCAAAAGGTGTGATCATGGTTCGTGGAGATCGCAAAATGGCATACGATGTGATCGAAGGTCTTTAGAACTCAGGTCGATGAGCCGACCGTAAATTCTCGACTCATCATCCGCGGCAGTCAAGCACCTGCACTCCAAGATAACACCCAAACCGCCCGACTGCACTAAAGAGGTTCCACTCGACGAAGGCGCCCTTCAAGAAACGCCATGTCGGACAATGATGGTGGATCCTTTCCAAAGGTACTGATCGGAGCAGGACTCGATCCTAAATAGAAAGAGTCGCTCGTCTCCTTCCTCCGAGCAAACCAGATGTATTCGCATGGCAAGCGTCCGACATGCCCGAGTCCCTGGAGGTGATCGAGACACAGCTAGCGCCCGGCCGACAAAAATCCGGTCAAGCGAAGCTCGGACGTTTAGCACCGACCGAAGGACGCCATCCACCGAGATTGACAAGCTCTTAAAGGTCGGATTCATTCGTGAAGTACATCACCTCAATGGCTCGCTAATCTGTAATGGTTAGGAAGAGTAATGGGAAATGGAGGATGTGTATAGACTTCACAGATCTTAATAAAGCTTGTCCGAAGGATGATTTTTTCCTTCCTCGCATCGATCAACTTGTAGACTCTACCTCCGGGTGCGAGTTATTAAGTTTTTTAGATGCTTACTCAGGGTACCACCAGATTAGTATGAGTAAAGAAGACGAAGAGAAAACTTCCTTCATCACTCCATTTGGCACTTCATCGTTATGTAAAGATGCCCTTTGGTCTCAAAAAACGCCGTGCAACTTTTCAAAGATTAATGCGTAAAACCTTCACCCACAAATAGGTCGAAATTTGGAAGCCTCGTTGATGACTTGGTAGTGAAAAGTGTCAACTCCGTGACCATATGCTTGACCTTAAAGAGACTTTCGATAACCTGAGAAGACATAACCTCAAGTTGAATCCGGAGAAATGCGTGTTCGGGGTTTCCGCTGGAAAATTGCTTGGTTTCCTAGTTTTGGCTAGAGGTATCGAAGCAAACCCGGCGAACATATCGGCCATCCATCAGATGCGCCCCAGACCACAAAGAAGGAAGTCGAAGCTAACCTACCAGTATGGCGGCGCTAAGTCGTTTCATAGCAGTTAGGGAAAAGGACTACCTTTTCCAAACTCCTTCTAAACATGGAAGTTTCGAGGGACGACGTGGTTTAATAATGCCTTTGAAAAGCTCAAAGAGTACCTTACGAGCGCTCCGGTCTTAGTTTCTCCAAGACCAGGGGAAACACTATTGATTTACGTGGCTGCAACGCCACAAGTCGTCGTGATGTAATCGGTCGTAGAACGTGAAAACGTCCAACGACTCAAAGTATTACGTAGTTAAGTCTTACATGGGCCAAAGGAAAGATACCCACAGGTACAAAAGTTGCATTATAGTCTCCTTATGGCTTCAAGGAAACTAAGGCATTACTTTCAGGCCCAAAAAGTGGTCGTGCCTACTGGATATCCCTTAGGTCAAGTCATTGGAAATAGGGAATCGTCAGGACGAATAGCAAAATGGGAGGTGGAACTAGGGACGTTCGACCTCCATTTCATCTCACGAACAGCCATAAAGTCTCAGGCAATAGCAGAATTCATTGCCGAGTGGACAAACCCGGAATCTAAGCAAGAACCCGAGTACGAGCACCACGACGAGTGGACAATGTACTTTGACGGTTCCTTAATGCTTAAAGGCGAGAGACCATGTGAGAGGTCCTCCACTCTGAGTGATGAGTATTTGACAAGTGTGTTGATTAGATTGAGAGTTGGGTTTTAGGTTTGACTGCTTCAATGGCCGAGTCGGAAATCGGAACTACATTGTGTATGGAGCGGAAGTTCGATCATCAGAACTCTGGCGTTGGAAATAGGATCTTCCGATTAACTGGTTTTGGTCTCGGTGAAGGAAATCGGAACTTCCGCACGAGGGTAGCGAGTGTCCGATATTTCGACATTGAGTGTTCTCGAGTTGCTAATCGAATTAAATATCCGAAAGTCGGATGTTCCAAGATCGGAAGTACCGCAATTGTTGAGCGCGAACTTCCGATAATCGTGGATTTAGTGCGGATGTTCGAAATCGGAACTTCATTTGTGGTAAGTCTTGGAACTTCGATTGTGTCGAATCGTGCAGGTAGAAGATTAATTTGTGATTTTGATTTTGTATGAGTTTGAGTCTTATACAATTATTGATGCTATGATATTGTGCAATGCTATGTGATGTATTTTTGTGCATGTTGACGGGGCATCAAGATGGAGTCGTGGCGAGACACGTGGACGGACTAGCGCAGGAGGCGTTGAGGTCGAACGGTCGGGATGTGTCGAGACGGCGTGAATCTTGAAGCGGTTGCGAGTCGTGCACAACAAGGTGTACGGGAGGCTTCGGAGGAGGTGCGCAAGGGCGAAAGGGTCTTTTCGCAGCGGCAAAAGTGGAGGCGGTTCCGTTCGGGTGTAGCGGGCTTAATGGGTTGGAGGCCCATTAGCAAAGGCTATAAATAGGGAGAACCCCGAGTTAGGGTTAGACTTGGAGAGAGAAAATTAGGGTTAGCCTTAGAAAAGGGTTTGGTTTGTTTTTGAGAGTTTGTTGAGTTGAGAGGATGAACCGAAAATCTTTGTAATCATTCCTCTGTGTTTCCTCTGTAATCTCTTGATTCTATCAATGAAACTCGAAGTTTTGATTACTCGCTTATGCCTCTTTATTCCCTTCCTGTTCTTGTTGAATATTTAGGTTTTGATGCATCTTTTGATTCGATCCTATGAAATAGCTTGAAACTTGATATCTAGAGTCGTTTTAATATTGCTAATGCATCCTCAAAGTTTCATGAACTAAGAATCGAGAATCTTGTCTATCGTGGGTTTTGGCCTTTCTTGCCCCTTCTTCAAGAAATCCGATTTTGGCTTGTTTGTTAAATCTTTGTTTGCGATTCTTCTCCATGAGGTCAAGATGTTGCTTAGGATGATGTCCTGTGAAACTTGACCAGAGAAGAGCATTCAAGATTTAGCACTTTGATTTTTAGGAAAAACCGAAGATCGTTCTTGATCAGACAATCTAACTTCCGATTGTCCAAGTGATGACTATCATGAGCGGAACTTCCAGACTTACCGGAACTACCGGAGTGCGGAACTACCACGTAGTCGGGACCCAAAATTACGATTCGGGACCCTCGTGTTTAATGCACTAGCCGAGGATCACGCTAGTGCACACAGTGTTAACAAAGATGAAATCGATCCATACAAGCGAATAGTAACATAAGCGAATAACTTTGATTAATAAATAATGGTTTTGACCTTAAGGTCGAGTTACAATTCTTGAGCCACGCGAAAAATTACTAACGAGAGAAAATAAGCGGCAGTGAAACGAAAAGGTAGTGGCACCCCATCGATTCACCACGAGAGCAGCCGGTGGGATCAAGACCTCACGATTAAGCACCTTGATGTACTCGTCCTCGAATCTTTGGTGAAGACTCCTCCTCTGCTTGATTCGTCAAAACAAGCGTGAGTACACACCGTACTACTTAAGCCACACCACAGAGATGCAAAATGTATATATCTTGACTTTTTACAAGGAAGGCATTTTGTGGCTCTTTTGCATAAATGCAACCTTTGCAATTTAATACAATTTAATAGATTGAAAGCAGGTAAAACCAATAGACAATAATAATCTTAACAAGTTATTTCACAAAGACACACACTGACTGACAGGTTTATTCACATAGCTAGATGATTTAATCACATAGCTCCCTTCCCTACAGTTTATGAAAACATCTACCCCTAGTGTGAAATCCCGAGCATTGTCCATGGCCATGACGCGCTATTCGAATAGATTAAGTTACACTCTGCGAGAGGTTTGTACACTTTACCCACAAGATACACTTAGTGTAGCTAACACTAAGCATAACAAAGCAATTCGGATACCTTATCTTACTATGCTAGGCCCATCTTAAAGCAGGCATGTGGTGGTCTGGAGAGCTCAGTTCAATGGCGCACATGGTGAGGTCCTTAATTGACCAAGGCAAGACTTCCATTAACCAAACCACATAGACACACAGTTAATATTATTCACACGATCCACACGGTCCACCCTTTCACAGTATCCACCCCTTGCCTCGGTCAAATCCTTTTACCACCTGGTTGATTTAAGTGCAACATATGCCACAAAGACACATAGTACACACAGTTTGTTCACAGGTTTCATATTCACTTAGTCAATTTATAACGGTATACATGACAAGTGATTAGTGGCATGGCTAAGCAATCTAATCGCAACTAACCAACCCACGTTGGTGCTACCATATTACCAACTAAATACCAACTAAGGTGACAAGGAATCGGGACATAGCAATTAACAAGGATGGCATAACAATTTGGGATTAACTCACACCCAAAAGCTTTTAAATAAATACTTAAAATTAAGATCACGATAATTTGAATTAAAATACTTTTATAAAGCTGGGAAGCAAAATGGTCAAGGGTATAGCTTGCCTTGGAATAGGTTCAAGTCTGGTCTTGGTCTTGGAAAGCTCCTTCTTCCTCAAACCTTCGAAGTATCGTCGAAGTCTACAAATGTGAAGCAACAACAAGAAAAATAAATAACAGAAGTAAATAACTCTGATAAAAATAATTAAAAATCTCAATAAATAGATCTTGATTTTATACAAATTTAGAAATTTGAATGGATGGATTTGGAGTTAGGATGCAAAAGTTATAAGGTTTCAAAGTTTGAATCAAAGAAAAACCTAAAATAGGATTCTTGGAATTCGAATTATTTTCAATAGAAAAATCGGATTATTGCGCAAGCATGACGTCGTGAAGGATTTTCCGAATTTAAATAATTAAAGAAATAAGCGACATGTGGGACCCACATGTCGGTGACCCGCTCCGCAGTGGACTAAGTCCAGAGCCCTGAACCGAGGATTGAGGTGAGGTGGCGCGCTCAGCGTGGCGTGGCGCGGCGCCACGAGGATGACACGTGCGCCGCGGTGCGAGGTGGCGAGTGACATGGGCGGCGGCGGCGGCGCCGCTGAACCCGAGGTCCCGTGAGCAGCGGCGAGTTAACGGCGATGAGTGGTACGAGGAGGTAGAGGAACACGGGGTCTCGAGTGTGCTCACTGGTGCTCAGGGCGGCGGCGGCCGTGGCGAGACTTTGGCGGAGGAGGTGAATGCGGGCTCGGCGGCGGCGTTAGAGGCTCCTCCGTGGCGAGTGAGCACCGGCCAGCGGCGTCACGGGAATCAGCGGTGGCGGTGGCGGCAGCGCGAGAGGCAGCGGGCGGCGCAATCAAGCTCAAGCCCTCGGTGTCGGCGGCGAAATTCGCGATTCCGGCGAGCACGAGGCGAGAGAGAGAGTGGGTGGCGGCCGGGATGGGTGGCGGCGGCGCGGGGCTCTCCTTTATAGGGCCGGGGAGGTCCGAGCGGCGTGGCGGCGTGGAGGTCGTGGGCGGCGGTTGCGGCCGTCGCGCATAACGCGGAGAAGAAGGAGAGAGAAGGGTGGGGTTCGTGGCGGCGGTGGGCGCGAGTCGTGCGCCTGCAGCGGAGAAACGGGGAGGTTAGGCGCCCGCGCGTGGGCTTCGGCGTTGACCGCCAATAAGCGATTCTTGTAGCAGCGTCCGCCTGAGAGAAAGAAAGCGGCGGGCGAAAGCGGTGGGGTCCACGAGCGGTGAGACGAGGAGGCGGCGCGGCGTGGGCGAATCGCCGTCGATCCCGTCGGACGGCTACGGAGAGATGGGCGGATAAGCGATGTTGGGCGGAGAGATTATTAGCAACATTGGAGATTTAAATTAGTTTTTCGTTTTTAGAAAATAGCGAAATTCAAATAAGCAATGGAAAATAGCAAATGATCTTGGAAAAATTCTAGAAAATTCAGTAAATATAACCAAGCATATGGAATCTAAATAAAATAATTTTGGCAATTGTTAATGTTGGGATTAAGCTCATTAAATCGGTTTATCCTTAAAGTCCATATTAAGCTTTTAAATTAAAATTCAAATAAATCCAAATGGTGAATTTTCTTAATACCATTGTTTAAAAGATTTTTAAAGCTACGAAAATTGGGATGTTACAAACCTTCCCCCTTAATGGAATCTCGACCAGAGATTGGGCTATCTAGAGAAAAGGCTAGGGAACTCGGCTTTCAACTCTTCTTCACGTTCCCGTTGCTTCTCCTACAGTGGTTACTCCTTTGGACTTTGCGAAGCGAGCGGTCTTGCTTACAGTGCGGCGTTCTGCGACATCCATAATCTTGACCGTTTGCTCTTTGTAGGTGAGGTCTTCTTTTAGTTCAATCGAATCCAGCGGTGCTTGTTCTTACGGCACGAAGACACTTCTTGGTGAGAGGCGTGAAAGACATCGTGTACTCACGCTAGCGATTGTGGCGGCTCTAGCGATAAGCCACTTCTCCACGGCGTTCCAAAATCTTGAGCGGACCAACATATCGAGGGCAAGTTTCCCTTTGGCGTGGAACCTTTTCACACCTCGAGGCGTAACTCGAAGATACACAAAATCTTACGACTCAAAGCGAGATCACGGCGGCGATTGTCGGCATAACTCTTACGCCTCGGTGAGCTATCTTTAATCTCTCTCGATCATTGACACTTGCTCTTACGCTTCTTGAATAATATCGGACCAAAGGCATGCGTTCGGTTTTCGACCGGTTCAGCGGGGTTCTCTGAGCACGACCATACAAGGCTTCAAATGGTGACATTTGTAGGCGGCTTGATAACTGTTGTTGTGCGAGAATTACGCATATGGTAAACTCTTATCCCAGCGAGTAGCATTTGCTAGCATACGAGCTCTCGGCATATCCTCAATATCGATTAACCCTTCGATCTGTCCATCATGCAGGGATGATCGCGATCTTGAAATTGGTGAGTCCCTAAGGCTTCATGTAAACTCTGCCAAAATCGGAGGTGGCGAGATCCTCGATCGACACAATCTTCTTAGGTACACCATGCAAAATGGCGATCTTGACATATGCGGCTCGCGAGACGATCTCTGAGTAAGTGGTTTTGGTTGGTAAGAAATGGGCAACTTTAGTCGGACGATCCACTATTACCCAAATCGAATCGTAACTGATTGAGTCTTGGGTAACCCGATAATGAAATCCATTCGATTTCTTCCCACTTCCATTCGGAATCTTCAAAGGTTACATGAGACCTGCTGGCCTCGATGCTCTGCTTTAACTTTTGACACCGTCGCACAAGGCAGCGAACTCTGCGACTTCTCGCTTGAGTTGGCCACAAAACTTATTCTTAACATCTGGTACATCTTAGTACTACGGGGTGAATCGAATATTTTGAGTCATGGGCCTCCTTCAAAATTAGTTGTCTCAATCCATCAATATCGGGGCCTTGAATCGTCCATTGATCCACGGTATGTCTTGATCATCCTTTGTGAAGTCCTTGAACTTCCTTACATCATCTTCTCCTTGATGTCGGAGAACTACGAGTCCTTGGTGAGCTTGCGAATCTGCTTCTCAAAGTAGATTGCACTTCGGTTGCCACGAATCCTTTAGATACTACTTCTAGCTTGACACGGAATTCCTCTTGAAGTTACGAACAAAGCTCTTTCACTTCAAGGCATTGCGGTGGCTCTTACGGCTCAAAGCGTGCAGCGACATTGGCTTTACCGGGATGGTAATGGATTCCAAGGTTATAATCCTTTATCAATTCTAGCCATCTTCTCGCCTCATATTGAGATCCGGTGAGTGAAAATATATTTCAAGCTCTTATGATGCTGTATATACCTCGCGTGATTCTGGATGAGGTAATGGCGCCAAATCTTCAAGGCATGCACTCTGCGGCTAACTCCATATCATGGGTGGGATAGTTCTCTTCATGCGGCCTTAAGCGCCTTGGCGCATAGCGGCGGCTCTTCCTTCTTGCATCGGGACACATCCTAATCCTTGGCGAAGCATCGCAATAGATATCGAAATCCTTGCGAATATCGGCAAAATCGATCTTGAAATGAAGTCAAACATTTCTTCAATTCTTGAAAACTTTCTTCACAAGTGGGGTCGGGTAAACTTTTCTCTTTCTTCAACAATTGCGTAAGAGGTTTAGCAATTGATGAGAATCCTTCAATGAAACGGCGATAGTATCCGCCAATCCCAAGCTGCGAATCGAGTAGCGATCTTGAAATTTTCCCATTGTAATCTTGCTTTAACTTTCTTTGGGGTCCACGGCTACTCCTGCATTTGTCATCACATGACCAAGAAAATCCACTTCCTTTTCCGAAATCACACTTGCTAAACTTAGCATACAAGCGATGTTCTCTGAGCTTCTCTAGAATTAATCTCAAATGTTGGCATGTTGTTCTTGACTTTGAGTAGACCAAAATATCATCGATGAATACAACTACAAACTTGTCGGATACTCCATGAATACCTTATTCATCATGTTCATGAAATAAGCGGGGCATTGGTCGGACCAAAGGACATGACTAGGAACTCATAATGTCCGTGCAGCGTTGAAAGCGGTCTTAGGTATATCCTTGGGACGGATCTTCAGCGATGGTAACTTTGATCGCGGTCGATCTTGAGAACACTCGGCTCCTTTCATTTGATCAAGCGGATCATCTATCAGGGGCAATGGATACTTATTCTTAATAGTGACTTCATTGAGAGGCCGGTGAGTCGATGCACATTCTCATGCTTCCATCCTTCTTTTGTGAACAAAGCTGGCGCTCCCCATGGCGGCGAACTAGGCCTCACAAAACCTTTCTCCAAAAGTTCTTCTACTTGCTTCTTCATTTCTACTAGCTCATCGGTGGCATCAGATAAGGTCTCTTGAGTGGTCTTGTCCACGGCACTAGATCAATGACAAACTCGATGTCACGATCGGTGGCATTCACAGTAACTCTTACGGAAACACATCTGGATACTCTTTGTGGTGGTACATCTTCCAGCGACGGTCTTGGGCTATTGACTAGCGGATGTCCATTCGTCTTGAGGTAGATAGGAACTCCACTTTGTTTCCTTTGGTATCCTCGATTATAGCGGCTCTTGACCACAATCTAGCACGACCTTGTGCTTGGTTAACCAATCCATGCCAAGGATGACATCTATGGTTTGGGTGTCTAGAATAACCGGGTTAGCTAGAAACTCAACTCCGGCTATGAGTAACAGCCCTAAACAACCCATATTACAACTTAGCTCTGCTCGGTGGTGGACCGACGAGTGCGCTTAAGGTGCATAACTTCCAATTTATTCTTGGTTGCAAAAACTCCGAAACAAGCGAATCGAAGCTCGAGAATCAAGCAGAGCAGGCAGTCTTGAATTTACTAGGAACTTACCGGTACAACCACGGTGCTTCTGGGCTCCTTCAAAGTGGCGTGATTAACACGACCTCGACCCTTGGTGGCGCTCCTCTGGTTGGTGGTTCCTGAGAAACTCCTTGGTTGTTACTGCTTTGGGGTCTTGGCGGTGTTGCTCCAAGGTTGAAGCGAGCTGGGTGATAGTTTCCTTTTGAGGACAGTTAGCGAAATGCCACAGGTGGCGGCAATGGTAACACACTCTTGGTTCATTCGGCGATTGTTGTTTCTGGGGTGGGGTTGGTGGTGTAGGGTTCGAGAATCTTGAACAAAGGGCGAGTCTTGAAGGCGGTGCGGTGTTACGAAAGAACTACGTGGCGGAAAGCGATTAAGCTATTTGTGGCACTATCCTTGCCCTCTGCTTTGTTGTGGTGGTGGCTTCCTGTTTGAATCATCCTACGCTTGCGGTGATCCTCCGCTCCTTGCGTTTGTCCTCCATAACCAACGCCTTGTTAATCAACTCTGGAAATGCGGGAAGGTGTGGGCAAGCAGTTGACTTGTAGTCTGAGTTGAGACCCTTCAAGAATCGACTCTGGCGAGACACATCGATGCGGCGTCTTACGGAGCATAGCGAGCTAGTGAAAACTTGTTCGGTAGTCGATCAGCGACATACCCCTTGCTTGAGCGCGGAACTCGTCCTTCTTCAAATCCATAATGCCTTCAGGTACATGATATTGGCGAAAAGCTGCGGAAAATTCTTCCCAGGTGATATTCTGCGGTGCTCCATGCGGCTGCGAAGTTTTCCACCACTCGGCGGACTATGCCCTCCATCGATGGGTGGCATACAAAACCTTCTCATGATCGCTGCATTGGGTGATCAGCAGCTTCCTCTCAATCACGCGAAGCCAATCATCGACTTCTCTTGGCGAGACATGTCAGGAGAAAGTTGGCGGACGGGTCCTCATGAATTGACCAATTTGGATGGTCCACGATGACTATGAGCAAGCTGGGGCTCCTCCACGATGATGGTTGTGGTTGTTGTTGTTGTTGTTCATGGCACGCATCGGTTCATCATGGTGTACATCATCTGCGTCTGTCTTTGCCATGAAGGCTCCAAAGTTACGTAAGTCAATAGGAGGTGCTTGGGGTGGTCTTGCTCCGTAGTGGTTTGCTCATTGCCTTGATCCTTGGGCTCTGGCTCCACTTGCGTGGTATGGCGATCTGAACCATCGATGAGGTTCCATGGGTTAGATAAGGTAGAGAGCACAAGGTGAGTTAAGAACTAGATAGGGATAGATTAAACCCAACAAACACACTCAAGAAACTTGAATGAAATAATCTTCATTAATAGCTTAATAGCATGGTTGCAACAAATGCCTAAGGGCCTTTGCGGCTCATACTTACACAGGAAAATGAAGCGAACCTAAGCACACAAGCTACCGCCTAAAGGCGACTACGAAAAGAAGCGGCTAAGCGACTAAACTGGACTTAGGCGAACTACTCGAAAGCCTCCAAATCCACGGCGGCGCTCTGCACAGTGTAGACTACGAAGTTAGTGGCATCGTCGCGGCCGGTTCGATGCCGGGGCCCAGTGCGGCGGGAGCATGCGTCTTTGAGTGCAGTCTGGTGGCTCCTCGGTGTGCAACCTCTCTGGATCCTCTAGAATCTCCTCTGGGTCTTCCTCGGCTTCTTACGGCTCTTAGGATCTTCCTTTTGATCATCTTGAGCTCATCTTGGCCGTAGAGAGCTTGCTCTGGGGCGGCGATCCTTTCTCGGCTTCCTCCCGGGCTGATAGGCGCACCTCGGCTCGGTGGCGGCCATCTCCAGCGACTCCTCTTGGGCGGTGTGAGCCGTGCAAGATGCACCAGCGTGGCATGGCCTTCTCCGTTTGTAGGCGGAAGCGCGCGAACATCTCCCACAAGCGGCTACGGGATGATAGCGGAAAGCGGTGTGTGGCGGCTCTTGGCGTAAATGTGGCGGACTCGGAGCATGGCGGTCGTGGCGACTCTGGATTCCTTGTGTGAAGGTGATCCTCTGGTGAGATGTACAAAGGTGGTGCCTCTAGTGTTCCTCTGGCGTGGATTGTCGGTGGCGGACTATACCACGATCCGTCAGTTGACCATGTACTCACTTGCCACGGTACATCAGGCGATCGAAGCCTCAAGTGTGCGCAGCGACTTCCTGACTCTGCGGCAAGTCCTCCGTTGCTATCTCAGAAGGTCGAAGGTAAGGCATCTGTCAAGGCAGACGGAGGTAAGAACCATGTTAAAGCAGTGGGAGAGTAAAGAAGTTATAGCAATAGATGAGTTAAGAGAGATATAAGAGGAGTTAAGCAATTCATTTAGTCTTGCAAGTTAATTTTCTTTTAGAAAATAATTTGAACACTCGAGCAGCCAATCTAACTAAGGTCTAGACCTACGATCGGTATGGCTCGATACCACTTTTGTCGGGACCCAAAATTACGATTCGGGACCCTCGTGTTTAATGCACTAGCCGAGGATCACGCTAGTGCACAGTGTTAACAAAGATGAAATCGATCCATACAAGCGAATAGTAACATAAGCGAATAACTTTGATTAATAAATAATGGTTTTGACCTTAAGGTCGAGTTACAATTCTTGAGCCACGCGAGCTAAGAGAAAATAAGCGGCAGTGAAACTAAAAGGTAGTGGCACCCATCGATTCACCACGAGGCAGCCGTGGGATCAAGACCTCACGATTAAGCACCTTGATGTACTCGTCCTCGAATCTTTGGTGAAGACTCCTCCTCTGCTTGATTCGTCAAAACAAGCGTGAGTACACACCGTACTATAAGCCACACCACAGAGATGCAAAATGTATATATCTTGACTTTTTACAAGGAAGGCATTTTGTGGCTCTTTTGCATAAATGCAACCTTTGCAATTTAATACAATTTAATAGATTGAAAGCAGGTAAAACCAATAGACAATAATAAT
This sequence comes from Hsuehochloa calcarea, assembly GCA_036346395.1. Taxonomy (NCBI): domain Eukaryota; kingdom Viridiplantae; phylum Streptophyta; class Magnoliopsida; order Poales; family Poaceae; genus Hsuehochloa; species Hsuehochloa calcarea. The sequence goes on from CM070616.1 coordinate 18,730,610, forward strand.
CTTAACAAGTTATTTCACAAAGACACACCTGACTGACAGGTTTATTCACATAGCTAGATGATTTAATCACATAGCTCCCTTCCCTACAGTTTATGAAAACATCTACCCCTAGTGTGAAATCCCGAGCATTGTCCATGGCCATGAATGCTATTCGAATAGATTAAGTTACACTCTGCGGAGGTTTGTACACTTTACCCACAAGATACACTTAGTGTAGCTAACACTAAGCATAACAAAGCAATTCGGATACCTTATCTTACTATGCTAGGCCCATCTTAAAGCAGGCATGTGGTCGTGCAGAAGCTCAGTTCAATGGCGCACATGGTGAGGTCCTTAATTGACCAAGGCAAGACTTCCATTAACCAAACCACATAGACACAGAGTTAATATTATTCACACAGTCCACACGGTCCACCCTTTCACACAGTATCCACCCCTTGCCTCGGTCAAATCCTTTTACCACCTGGTTGATTTAAGTGCAACATATGCCACAAAGACACATAGTACACACAGTTTGTTCACACGGTTTCATATTCACTTAGTCAATTTATAACGGTATACATGACAAGTGATTAGTGGCATGGCTAAGCAATCTAATCGCAACTAACCAACCCGTTGGTGCTACCATATTACCAACTAAATACCAACTAAGGTGACAAGGAATCGGGACATAGCAATTAACAAGGATGGCATAACAATTTGGGATTAACTCTGCACCCAAAAGCTTTTAAATAAATACTTAAAATTAAGATCGATAATTTGAATTAAAATACTTTTATAAAGCTGGGAAGCAAAATGGTCAAGGGTATAGCTTGCCTTGGAATAGGTTCAAGTCTGGTCTTGGTCTTGAAAGCTCCTTCTTCCTCAAACCTTCGGAAGTATCGTCGAAGTCTACAAATGTGAAGCAACAACAAGAAAAATAAATAACAGAAGTAAATAACTCTGATAAAAATAATTAAAAATCTCAATAAATAGATCTTGATTTTATACAAATTTAGAAATTTGAATGGATGGATTTGGAGTTAGGATGCAAAAGTTATAAGGTTTCAAAGTTTGAATCAAAGAAAAACCTAAAATAGGATTCTTGGAATTCGAATTATTTTCAATAGAAAAATCGGATTATTGCGCAAGCATGGCGTCGTGAAGGATTTTCCGAATTTAAATAATTAAAGAAATAAGCGACATGTGGGACCCACATGTCGGTGACCCGCTCCGGTGGACTAAGTCCACAGAGCCCTGAACCGAGGATGGGGTGAGGTGGCGCTCGCGCGCGTGGCGGCGTGGCGCCACGGGGATGACTGCGTGCGCCGCGGTGCCGAGGTGGCGAGTGACATGGGCGGCGGCGAGGCGGCGCGCTGGACCGAGGTCCGTGAGCAGCGGCGAGTTAACGGCGATGAGTGGTACGAGGAGGTAGAGGAACACGGGGTCTCGAGGTGTGCTCACGGTGCTCAGGGCGCGCGGCGGCGTGGCGAGACTTTGGCGGAGGAGGTGAATGCGGGCTCGGCGGCGGCGGCGTTAGAGGCTCCTCCGTGGCGAGTGAGCACCGGCCAGCGGCGTCACGGGAATCAGCGGTGGCGGTGGCGGCAGCGAGGGCGGCGGCGGCGCAATCGAAGCTCAAGCCCTCGGTGTCGGCGGCGAAATTCGCGATCCGGCGAGCACGGGCGAGAGAGAGTGGGTGGCGGCCGGGATGGGTGGCGGCGCCGGGGCTCTCCTTTATAGGGCGGGGAGGTCCGAGCGGCGTGGCGGCGTGGAGGTCGTGGCGGCGGTTGCGGCCGTCGCGCATAACCGCGGAGAAGAAGGAGAGAAGGGGTGGGGTTCGTGGCGGCGGTGGGCGCGAGTCGTGCGCGCCTGCGGAGAAACGAGGGAGGTTAGGCGCCGTGCGTGGGCTTCGGCGTTGACCGCCAATGGCGATTCTTGTGGCCGCGTCCATGTGAAGAAAAGCGGCGAGGCGAAGCGGTGGGGTCCAGGCGGTGAGCGAGGCGGCGCGCGCGTGGCGAATCGCCGTCGATCCCGTCGGACGGCTACGGAGAGATGGGCGGATGAAGCGATGTTGGGCGGAGAGATTGGCCCAACACTGTTTGGAGATTTAAATTAGTTTTCGTTTTTAGAAAATAGCGAGAAATTCAAATAAGCAATGGAAAATAGCAAATGATCTTGGAAAAATTCTAGAAAATTACGTAAAATATAACCAAGCATATGGAATCTAAATAAAATAATTTTGGCAATTGTTAATGTTGGGATTAAGCTCATTAAATCGGTTTATCCTTAAAGTCCATATTAAGCTTTTAAATTAAAATTCAAATAAATCCAAATGGTGAATTTTCTTAATACCATTGTTTAAAAGATTTTTAAAGCTCGAAAATTGGGATGTTACAAGTTTGTCCTACGGATTTGTTGTGAGGGGGAGCTATGTGCTACTACCGGTATTATATTATATTTATACTATTACTCCTTTCTGGTTGCATTTCTTTTTATATTTTGGGTCGAAGTCCTTCCAGCATAGGTTAGAGTGGTTCTCTTGCCAAATTGCTTTGACTGCTAATTCTTATCTTGTGCTTCTAGGATGCTTCTTATTAGCTGTCTCTTCCTTCTCTAAGTAGAGCTTACTCACTTCTTATAGGTTCTAGCAGGGGTCGGGCCACCCTTGAGTAGACGGGGACAGTGTTTGCTCCTTAGTGTATGTGTAGATCAGCTGATAGTCCTAGAATCATATGGGGTAGATAAGAACCTGTCTGAGCGATAGTTTTCTCTATATCTTTTCTATGCTCTAAAGGACTGCCTTTTCTGGTTTACTTATCAGATTCTCGTTTTTGTTCCTTTGGTTCAGGGGGAGTTATTCTTGGTTATTCCATACTCTTAATTTTGTCATAACTCAACACTGAATTAAAAGAAGCATCTCATTCAAGGGAATCGGATTTTGTGCATTTCATTCCGCATTGCATTATAATCAAATGGAGCCTTGTTTATTATCCCTTATGATATGTTTTCACTGCTTTACATCTTGCCATGATTTATGCTAAACCTGCTAGATCTATCATGACTTTTTATGTAGTTTAGTCTTTGCCATGCTAAGGTGTTTAAAAATGCTAAACTTGAATTAAAATCTTGTCATGATAGCTCTTGAGACTAGTCCGTTGAAACTATCCTTTTATGATTTTCGCCATGTCAAGTAGGTCGAGTTGAGTCTTGAATCTCCATTGAACTTTTGAGTAAGCTATGTCGGTTTGTTAAGAAACTTGACTTCTCTTTAATCATTGGTCTAAAAATTTCAAAAGCAAAAATGATCTCATTTGTGCGAAAAAGCGATCTCACCAAATCTTTCTCATGAGATCGCTGCCATTGCACTAGGCATGAACTCGGGGAGCCTTGGATGACCTAAGATCACCTCCTTAAGTCATTGCTTGGAGTGGTCGCATAAGGCTTGGGATCTAGCACATGGCTAAAAAAATGGTTGAAGCTTAGGAGGCGCTTGTGGATGGCACCTAGTCCAGAGCTTGCTTTACTGAGATAAAACCATAAAAAGTCTTCAGAAAAAGAAAAATGTGCTAAAATTGCTTATCTTCAAAGAGACCGAGGTTCGGATAAAATGAGTCCTTCTTCAACTGGTAGCACTCTAAACTGTTCAGTATGAGTCTTCTTGGTTCAACTTAGATTATTTGACATGGCTTGCATCATCCTTGGATATCTTTAGCTAGATTTCAATCTTGACTTAATTGACCTGCTAAAGAATTGGATCATTAATCAGATTATGGATTTTCTGTCTTAGCTATTCTCTACATCAATTGTCATGATCTTGATAGCATTCTTCTGAGTTATGGCTTGGTGTAATTCTCTAATAATCATTTTGGATAATCTACATGGCTCCTAATGCTTAAAATGAACTTCATATAGTCTTTTCCTCCCTTTTCTACATATTGATGATTTTATTGCCAAAGGGGGAGAATTTTTGTGAGAAAAAGCCTTCAGGAGAAAAGCCTTGAGTTTTGTGCGAAAATTGCTCTTTCATCTCATCTCAAGTCTTTCTCTTTTTGTCAACTTGGTCTTGAGCTTAACTACTCTTGTTTAGACCTTGGTTGACTTTAAACTCAAACTCATCTTATGCTTTTTCGGTGATTGTCAATATACTCATCAAGGGGGAGATTGAGAGACCATGTGAGAGGTCCTCCACTCTGAGTGATGAGTATTTGACAAGTGTGTTGATTAGATTGAGAGTTGGGTTTTTAGGTTTGGGTGTTTAAAATTTGAGTCGGAAATCGGAACTACCGCTGTGTATGGAGCGGAAGTTCGATAAATCTGAACTACCGCGTTGGAAATAGGATCTTAGATTAACTGGTTTTGGTCTCATCTGAAGGAAATCGGAACTTCCGCACAAGGGGTAGCGGAGTGTCCGATATTTCTGACATTGAGTGTTCTCTGAGTTGCTAATCGGAATTAAATATCTGGAAAGTCGGATGTTCCGAAGATCGGAAGTACCGCAGTGTTGAGTGCGGAACTTCCGATAATCCTGACGAGTGCGGATGTTTCGGAAATCGGAACTTCCGCGTTTGTGGTAAAATCTTGGAACTTCGATTGTGTCCGTAATCTGTGCGAGAAAGATTAATTTGTGATTTTGATTTTGTATGAGTTTGAGTCTTATACAATTATTGATGCTATGATATTGTGCAATGCTATGTGATGTGTTTTTGTGCGTGTTGATGCGGGCATCAAGATGGAGTCGTGGCGAGACACGTGGACGGACTAAGCGCAGGAGGCGTTGAGGTCAGAACGGTCGGGATGTGTCGAAGACGGCGTGAATCTTGAAGCGGTTGCGAGTCGTGCACAACAAGGTGTACGGGAGGCTTCCAGAAGGTGCGCAAGGGGCGAAAGGGTCTTTTCGCAAAGCGGCAAAAGTGGAGGCGGTTCCGTTCGGGTGTAGCGGGCTTAATGGGTTGGAGGCCCATTAGCAAAGGCTATAAATAGGGGAGAACCCTGGAGTTAGGGTTAGACTTGGAGAGAGAAAATTAGGGTTAGCCTTAGAAAAAGGGTTTGGTTTGTTTTTTGAGAGTTTGTTGAGTTGAGAGGATGAACTGAAAATCTTTGTAATCATTCCTCTGTGTTTCCTCTGTAATCTCTTGATTCTATCAATGAAACTCTGAAGTTTTGATTACTCGTTTATGCCTCTTTTATTCCCTTCCTGTTCTTGTTGAATATTTAGGTTTTGATGCATCTTTTGATTCGTCCTATGAAATAGCTTGAAACTTGATATCTAGAGTCGTTTTAATATTGCTAATGCATCCTTAAAGTTTCATGAACTAAGAATCAGAGAATCTTGTCTATCGTGGGTTTTGGCCTTTCTTGCCCCTTCTTCAAGAAATCCGATTTTGGCTTGTTTGTTAAATCTTTGTTTGCGATTCTTCTCCATGAGGTCAAGATGTTGCTTAGGATGATGTCCTGTAAAACTTGACCAGAGAAGAGCATTCAAGATTTAGCACTTTGGATTTTGGGAAAACCCGAGCGCACTTGTTCTTGGTCGGGACAATCGAACTTCCGATTGTCCAAGGCGATTTATCATGACGGAACTTCCGCACTTACCGGAACTACCGGTCTGCGGAACTACTGGCGGGTAGAATCGGATCTTCCGATTTTTGTGAGCGATGAATGAAACTGTTTTAGTTCTCTCGATTTTGTGTTACTCATCTTAAGAGGGTTTTGTAGATCTTGTTTAAATACCTTAAAAGGGGAGCTCTTAATATTAAGGCACCATTCACCCCCCCCCTCTGTTGCCATTTCGGTCCTTCAAAAGGATCGGTGAGTCGTCTTGATATCCCCTACCGCGAACACATCAAGTATGCCATCCGGCTTTAACTTTCACGCTACAAACAATGTGGCGAATCTACGGGTTTGTTTGGCGGGACTTCGGCTTCGTTAAGCGCTTCGGATTCGCAAATTGCTAGTGAAAGCGATTCTCAACTAGTAGCGAATCAAGTAGGGAAAGAGTACCAATGCTCGAGTACCAAGATGTCTTCCTATCTCGGTGGAAATACGGAAATTCAAACGCACTTCTTGGTTTCGGATCAACATATTCCTAGAAAGGAGAACTTTCTAGCGGTCGGTTAACGCAGATGGCCTCTACTAGGTCAACGCGCCTCACGGTAGTTTTTCTCGATCAACTCGATTCACCCTCGGTGGTCGAGCATTCCGAGAACATCGATAGTTTACATCAGTCAATCCTATTGACTCGATAACTTAGATGCTCCATGGTCGGTGGCGATCAAGGTAGAGATCGATGACATCGATCTACAATTATCTTGAAGATGACCTAATTCACGAAGATGATGTAGAAATTTCGTATAGCACGAAGGCCAAATCATACACTCTAATCGAGCGTACCTTGTATAAGCGAGGATCTCATAGAGTGTTGATGAGATGCATATCTCAATCGGTGGCATTAGGTTGCTAACGAAATTCATGAAGGAGTCATGGAGCACATCATTCCTACTGTAACCTTGGTCGGTAAAGCCTTGTGCAAGGATACCATCGCCAATCGCCCTTCATGATGCAAAAGAGCTCGTGACGGCGCGTACAATGTCGGTTCATAGCCGACAAGTACATCACCTAGGCACAAGCTTTGCAAACAATCCCTCTTTCTTGGCCTTTTGCAATCGGGACTAGACATTCAGGACCATTCCCAAGAGCACCGGGGCTTCAATTCTGACCGTCATGATTGACACGTTTACAAAATGGATTGAGCCAGAGCCGATTGTAAAGTTACAACCTGAAGCCGCTAAGAGGTTCATAACAAAAATGTGATTACGATTTGGTGTACCCGATCGTATCATCACGGACAATGGTACCAGCTTCTCAGCGGCAATTTCGTGAGTTGCGAAGAACTAGGAACCAAGATCCATTTAAGCTTGATGGCTCATCCACGAGCAGCGGAGCGGTCGAGCCGCGTGCTAATGGTATCCTAACACAGGATAAAACGCCGAGTATTTGACCGCTAATAAAGCGGTCGGGGCTTGGGTTCAAGAACTTCCTTCATTTTATGGGTCATCCGACCACGACCCGGCCGTGCGGCCGGTGAAACACCTTTCTTTTTAGTTTATGGGGCCGAAGCTATGCTTCCTCCAGAATTAAAAATTGGCTCTGCTCGCACTGATTGTTTTAACTTAAGCAATCAGGAAGAACATCGACTCGACGACATCAATTTCCTTGAAGAGCAGCGAAACCAAGCTTTGATACGTTCGGCATCTACCAACAAGCCATGCGAAGGTACTACAATCGTAGGTGCAACCTACGCAACCTAGTCAGAGGTGATCCGGTTCTCGAAAAATTTGAGCCAAGCGAGCGCAATAAACTTTCCCTAAATGGGAAGGTCCTTACACCGTGGTCGAAGTTACCCACCGGGCTCGATCTGCTTAGCCATGTCAGACGGCAGGGTTTTGTCAAATTCACAGAACATTGACCAATTGCGTAAGTTCTTTGTTTAATTTCTTCATTTCATTTCGTTTAATTCCTTTAAATTTGATAATTAAATTTTGAGTAGTGAGTGATGTTATTTATATGACGTTGCCCAATCCTGGTCGACTGCGGTTCGTATGCTCAGGATTATAAAGAGTATAGTTTGTGTTTCAAAATTACATTTATACTCTTGTTTGGCTCTTTGGTCGGGACACGGAAAACCTCCTAGTCGAAGTCTCTCCTTTTCGCACGTGGTTCCGCCTAATGGAAGGAGCTTCCTAGCGACGGTCTTTTTCCTACGATCCTCGCTGCCAGTCGGACTAAGAGCATGAGCACGTCTTGCGAAATATATTTTATACCTTTATTTCCTAGCTAGGTTCATTCCGACCAGTATTGAGAATCGCATAGAAATAAAACCACTTTTCTGTTTATAACATATGTTTTTTATGTTTTTCCCTCTTATCAAGGAGAATTCTTTATTTTTCCGACCATATGTTGTCTTGGTAAAGTACTTCGATCATTAAAAATAGATTTACAACTAGCCGAAACCTACACGGTTCTGACTGAGGAAGCTCCGTTGGAAACTCTCGATGTCCAAGAGGATCTGACCTACCGCGAGCATCCTGTTCGCATACTCGATGAGGATGAACGAAGAACAAGGAATAAATCTATCCGATTCCTCAAAGTGCAGTGGTCGAACCATTCTGAGGATGAGGCCACTTGGGAAAGGGAAGATCGTCTCCGTGCAGACTATCCATCTTTCTTTACCGAGTGAGCCAAATCTCGGGACGAGATTTTTGTAAGGGGGGGAGGTTTTGTAACATCCCAGAAATGGAATTGTATTTCAAATGTAAGAAAAGGCAAAGAAATTAAAACTTTTCTTGGATCTTGAAACCCCTGGTCATTTTTGTAATTCTTTTAAAAGAGTTATGGAAAATCAAAATCCAATCTCCATTTGACTCCAATCAAAAACCTCCTTGACATGGAGCTTGTGCCAAACCCTTGGAGATATTTTTCCTGAGTTCTAGGGAGGCTTGGCAACACCTCTGAATTATCTCAGGATTTTTAGAAATTATTTGATAATTTGTGGAGGCGAGTCAAAGCTTGGTCAAACCATAGCTTTCACCTTCTGGAATTTCTGGAAGAAAATTCAGTACATTAGAATCTTTGGAAATTTCATATGAGGTTCCTCCGTCGTCAAAGAAACTCGTTAAAATTTCATAATTTTTGGAGCTTGCTTGCTACCTTAAATAATTCCTCAAAGATCGATTATTCAAATTCAAACCCTAAGCGGTTTTCACTGCCCTTGGGTTTGAGTCGGACTCGAGCTCGAGCCACGGACTCGGTCGATCCACTAACTATACCAACTTCGGTCATTCGGGCGCCAGGGTCGTGGGCCATTGGATCGGCATCGAACGGTCTCCGACCAGCCAAACGGCGAAATCGTTTTAAACAACCCGATCTAACTCAGCCGTTGGATCAGCATCGAACGGTCTTCGACCGGCGAACGCGGGATCGTTTCAATCGCCCGATCCAAATTTCGTAGTTCGATTTCAATCCGACGACCAACGAGTCGTCTCCTTCCTCTGTCGCGCGCGTGAGCCACGCCATGGCGTGTGAGGAGGAGAAAGCGATGGCGTCGATCCACTCTATGTCCACCTTTAAGCGGCTAGCTCGGCGCATTAAATGTCTGTCGCGCTCATCCCTCGAGGGCCATGACTCAAGCGCTCCCATCGCTCTCAAGTGCTCTCATGGCGGTGTTGACCCGACCGAAAACCCGGCGCGTTGCTCTCGCTATTGCTCTATTTAAACTCCATTGCTTCACCCTTAGCTTCTTTTAGCACTTTCGCAACTCCATTAGCACTCACCGGCTTGCTTGAGCTGCAGTCCTCGCAATCTCTTCGACCGCCATGTTGTTGAGTGTGGAGCTTGGTGGAGGCGGTGCGTGGGGTTTCTTCTTCAAGTCCTTGCCCCTCTGCTCCCCCTTTACTCTTTGGAGCTTAACTCTCACTCGGTTTGGTTCTCTCTGTGCCCAGTCGGCTGTGGCTAGCGAGAACCTTACCACCGCTGTTCGGATACTCGTTGCGGAGCCACTCCGTGGGTCTCGGGTCGTTCTTCACTCGAGTAAGTTCGTATTGCCTCAGTAGGAGCTTAGGTGTGTTTTGTTTTTCTTTTGGTATTGTTAGTTGGGAGTCCTCCCGAGCCATACCTACTCGGCCGCACTCGTGGTCGTACCACCGTGCGACCATACTCCACCGATCTTGGCGGCGGGTCGAACCCTTCATCTTTTAGACACTCATCCCTGCCCTTGGCTGGCGCCGCTGTGGTCGGAGAAGCCGCCGAGCCAGCGGCGAAGCGTGGGGAGGCGCCTCCGAGGTCGGACTTTCGACCGATCACCGTAGCTTAGTCGTAAGTTCTACTCGACTAGTACCTAGTCGTGGGTCTTACTACGACTATGCCACAGGCATAAGTCCTTCTACGACTAGTACCCGGTCGTAAGTTCTATTACGGCTTGTACCTAGTCGTAAGTTCTCTTACGACCCTTAGCGGTGCGTAAGTTTCTCTAGGACTTGAACTTAGTCGTAAGACTTGCTACGACTACGTTATAGTCGTAGGTTTTTCTACGACCACTACCTGGTCGTAAGACCTTCTTTCGGTCGTATCTTTGGCATTAAGAATCCAAATCAATTGGTTCTTGTTGCTAAATTCTTTATAGATTATGCTCCTGTTACTGTAACATTTTCAGAATTTTTGAAGAAAGTTTGCTGTTGAGTCTTTGTATTTTATTCGTTCTTATTGGTTGCTTTTCGCCTTCTCGTTAGGATCCGAAGAGCACATTGACAACATAAGTGATCCCCAGCTACATCTTGACCCGCGACAAGCGAACAAGCAGTTTGATCATGTTCATCCCATTATTTTTCAAGTCTACTATATTGCTTTCAACTCGTATGTATGCATTGCTATTTTGTTGTTAAAATACGGTTAGTGTCCTATAGTTGCATAATCTGTAGGACTTGTTTATCCTCTACTACCATGAGCTTAGGTTATTGGCTGTGGTCGGAGTTCGATGGATGTACTCTGGTCGCTTAGTAGCTCTCGATTTGAAATTGCTTAGAGATGCTTAGTTTCGGTAGTACTGGGCGATCATCGATTGTAGTCGATGATCTTGATCACACACTTAAGTATTATGTCATTACGACCAGCACTTGTGCTTTGTTATTTTGTAAAGTCAAAATCTGAAAATGGAAAACTGATTTGGACTTGGGCAAGTGGTCGGATGGTGGGTTATTGGGTTTGTGGTTGTCTTGCCTAAGTCAACAAGGACCGAACATCTTGTTACACTAAACCAAGCATTTTTGCGTGCTAACCACGCGAGAGGGATATGGGACCTCTCTTGACTTAGTACTTTGGCGTGGGTTATCTCAGTCGCGGGAGGGGTTGTGTGTGTTGTGTGAAACATGATATGTGGTCGTGTTCTTGTGTTGGGTGTGCGGTGGTGGAGATTCGGGTAGGCTCTCCACCTCGAGGCGTCGTGGTTGTCCAAGGCTTTACAGGAAGGGTAGTTGACCGAGGCTTTACGACGAATCCGACACAACGTATGGGTTTCTATCCATACGGGCGGCTCGTGAATAATTCACAATATTGGAAACGTCTCGTAAGACTTAGCCGTGCGTAGGCATACCTTGGAAGTGTGCTTAATAGCTTGGCAAAAGGCGATGCAGGCGTGTGGAGTGCAGTGGTACACCTGCGAGGATAAAACTATTCGAATAGCCTCGTCCTAGGTTATGGACACGCTTGGGGAGGTCTTCCAAGAGTTAGACTACAACCTTTTAAACTAAAATTTAACATGGGTGGTATGAATGGGTAATTCATGCTATTGTTGTGGTGACTAACGGTTTAGTCACTTCTAGGATTGTTGTTCTCTCTATCTACTGTTATATTGTTGTCATTTGCGATTATTTGAACATTAAAAACTGATTTGTTAACTTGCTTTCAAATGTACTACATTATTGCAAATAAAGATTGCTTTGTCTTGGAAAATGAAACATCAGCCCTCCATTCTAAAAGCTTGCAGTAGCATATGTACAGGTCTGTTACTCTACACGTAAGTCTTGCGAGTACATTCAAAGTACTCACCCGGCTTTCTTTGGGCTCTTTGTTCTGAGGGAGGAAGGTGAGCCCCAAGGGCCTCACTTACGTGAAATGTCTTGTGGATTCGACGACTAGCTTGGCGGTCCGGTCGGTTGCCTTGTGGGTTAAGGGCACACTGGTCGGCTCTTTTGTTTATAGCCATCTTATGGCACTTTTGCTTCCGCTGTTCAATTTTCTTTATGTATTTGTCATATGGCCGGTCGGCCTCTCTTTTGTAATAACTATCTTCTATTTATGTTATCTTCTGGATTGTGGTTTTTTGCTTCGGTTCTATGTGAATGAATGGAATTGATGCATGAACTTTGTAAAGAGGTGTGTATACTGCATTCTGGGAAGTATACATGTCTCGAGTCTCGGATTATCTGATTTGTGATGCTAGGACCGAATGGGTGGTTAAGCATTACAAGCCCGATAAACCGGGGTCTCATAGAGTTTTGGTATCAGAGCCATACTAACCGTAGTAACCCAAGTTGGTCGTCTTTAGGATATTTTGGAAAATATTATTTTCAAAGTATCAAATGGTTTATGAAATCTTAAGGAATTCTCAGATTTTATTCCTTACCTATCCTAGCTTTCTCCTCTTATCTTACTCTTATTTGAGTTTTGAAAATTGATTTCCTCTCCTTGTTTCAAAGATAGTTGTTGGGTTTTGGGAACTAATGAGCTTGGAAAATTGAAGTGGTGGTTGCCCTCTACAAGGTTTTGAAGTTTCTGGAATGGATAAATTGCGACTAGAAGCTTGGATGCGAAACCTGGACAGCGGTCCTTCAATTTCCGGACAGCAGGCTCAAAGGTTCCAAATGGGGTAAAGAATGAGAGGTTAATCGACTGAAACTCGTAGGAATAGGAGGGTAAGGTGTGATACTAGTTAGCTATGTATCTGACCCTATTTTCATTAATGGGACCTTGCTCTTTAGTGGTAATAGATCTTACCTGCTATTCTGATTTTTATCTTCTCAAGCAATTACTCGTTCATTCAATACGGGTTAGTTGCATTGGGGAGTTGAGCCTTGGTTTGGTAACTCCTTGCTGTATTTGGAGTCTTTTTATCAGCATGTTTAAGTTTATACACTTAATGTTTTTGGCTTTCGGTCAGGGTGACATTCCATTCCCCTAGTCGTTAGCTTTTCGCTTTCTTTTGGCTTTGATTCTGGAGTCTAGGTTTAACCGAGGTTTCTTGTGACAGGATGGCCGGACGCACTCGCAGCGGCCAAGGCCAGTCAGCTGGTCCGGACGAGGATCTTCCTCCTCCTCCGACCATGGCCAAGGTCCTTCTTGAGATCGAGCGTAACCGTGCAGAGGACAGGAGGGTTCTTCTGGACGTTATCGCGTGCAACACCTCTGCCCTTACCGGTGCTTCAGGATCCGGGCCAGGGAGTGGACACCAGCCGCGTGGGGGACTCGCGGAGTTTCTTCGCACCCAACCCCCCACGTTCTCCAGGTCTGAGGACCCGCTTGACGCAGACAATTGGCTTCATCTGGTTGAGCGAAAGCTTCGCATAGCGCAGTGCCAGGAGCACGAGAAGGCGCTGTTCGCATCGCACCAGCTGGAGGGTGCAGCGTTGTCTTGGTGGGAGAGCTTTCGCCTTGCGGCTGACGGTCACCGTCACACAGGAGGAGTTCCGCATCGCCTTCCGTCCGAGTCACATTCCTTCCAGCTTGATGAGGCTGAAGAAGAAGGAGTTCTTGTCGCTCCGACAAGGGCGCCGATTCTGGTACCTATATGAGTTCAACCATTTGGCTCGTTATGCTCCGGAAGAAGTGGCCACTGATGAGGCCAAGCAAGAGAAGTTCAAGGATGGTTTGTGCGAGGAGCTTGGGACAAGCTATCGGTCATTGACTTCGGTTTCCGGGCCTTGGTGGACAAGGCCATCGTCGCCGAGCACTCGGGGAGAGCACTTGCATTCCATAGCGTAAGTGGGAGGCCCGCAAGTCATCTGGGCCGGCTATCCCCGCTTGGCCGGTCTCGGTCGCGTCGTGACCCGGCACCCGAGGCCGTCAGCACCTGTTCTTCGTCCTTCGCAGGCCGTGTCCCAATCACGTGCACCTGCAAGTCGCCGGTGGCCCCGCAACCCGGCCTTCTGAGTCACCTGCCGCCGCAACCGAAGGGGCATTATGCGAACCAATGCCCTAAGAAGGCAGGCGACCCCTCGTCCTAATGGAGGGCGCGGCTAGGGGCGGTTCTTCTCAGGACCTGAAGATCGTCTCTGCTACCCAAGGTGTGGGTAGTGGTCGCGTCAACCTCATCTCAGCAAAGGAGGCACAGGAGGCACCCGAGTCGTGCTGGGTACACTTTCTGTTAAGTCTCATTCTGCTACTGTTTTGTTTGATTCAGGAGCATCTCATTCTTTTGTTTCTGAGTCTTTTGCTGCTATTAGTGAGCTCCTTTTTACTCCATTGTTGGTCCCATTGCTCATTCGCTCTCCTGGTTTGGAGTTGAGAGCTGAATCTGAGTGTAGGGATGTCCCAATTGAGATCGAGGGAGTGAGATTCTCCGCGAATCTTATCCTCCTCCATTCAGCAAGTCTAGATGTAATTCTTGGTATGGATTGGTTGTCTCAGCATAAGGGACAAATCGATTGTGCCAAGAAGTGTGTCTCTCTATCTAGCCCTTCGGGCGAGCAGGTTCGCTTCTCGCCGAAGCTGCTAGGTCTGCATCTCTTCGCGCTTGAAGCAAAGCCCGCTCTAGATATTAGTGAGGTCCCAACGGTTCGTGACTTCATTGATGTCTTTCCGGAAGCTCTTCCAGGGATGCCGCCAGTTCGAGACCTTGAGTTTGTCATTGAGTTGGTTCCCGGTACTGCTCCAATTTCAAAGAGGCATTATCGGATGCCACCGAACGAGCTGGTGGAGTTGAAGAAGCAACTTAATGAGCTGCAAGAAAAGGTTTCATCGCCCTAGCTCATCTCCAGTGGGGTTGTCTGCAATCTTCGTAAAGAAGAAGGACAATACTTTGCGCATGTCGTGGATTACCGTCAAGCTTAATGAAGTAACGGTAAAGAACAAGTATCCATTGCCCCGCATTGATGATCTCTTTGATCAATTAACTGGAGCTCGAGTATTCTCCAAGATTGATTTGAGAATGGGATATCATCAAGTTCGGATACGGCCCGAGGATGTTCCAAAGACGGCTTTCTCTACTCGCTACGGCTTGTATGAGTACACTGTCATGTCATTTGGCTTAACCAATGCTCCCGCCTTGTTCATGAACCTCATGAATTCGGTAATCATGGAGTATTTGGATAAGTTTGTCGTGGTCTTCATCGATGATATTCGCATCTATTCCAAGGATGATGAGGAACATGATGAGCATCTGAGACTTGTGTTAGGCAAGCTTCGTGAGCATCAGCTGTATGCAAAGTTCAGCAAGTGCGCGTTCTGGTTGAAGGAAGTGGCCTTCTTGGGTCATGTCCTTTCAGCAGGAGGCGTAGCCTTTGATCCTAGCAAGGTCAGCGACGTTCTTTCGTGGGTTCAGCCTACTTGGTAACCGAAGTGCGGAGTTTTCTTGGTTTAGCGGGATATTATCGTCGTTTTATCGAGAACTTCTCCAAGATCGCGAAGCCGATGACGGAGTTTCTTAAGAAGGACAAGAAGTTCTTGTGGTCCGATGCTTGTGAGGAAAGTTTCCAAGTACTTAAGAAGCGTTTGACCACCGCTCCCGTCCTCGTTCTTCCCGATATTCACCGGAGCTTCGATATCTTTTGCGATGCTTCTCGTCGAGGGCTCGGTTGTGTCCTTATGCAAGAAGGCAAGGTAGTGGCCTATGCATCAAGGAAATTGAGACCTCATGAACTCAACTATCCTACCCATGACTTGGAATTGGCTGCTGTGATTCATGCGCTTAAGATTTAGCGACATTACCTAATCGGTAATCGTTGCGAAGTGTATTCGGATCACAAAAGCCTAAAGTATTTGTTCACCCAACCGATCTGAACCTCGGGCAAAGAGATGGTTGGAGTTGATCAGGACTACGACATGGGTATTCACTACCATCCCGCAAGGCTAATATCGTTCTTAGATGCGCTCGATCATAAGCGCATTGCAATGCCTTGTTGCTCCAGGAGCGTCAACCCACCCTTCTGGAGGAATTCCAGCGTCTCAACTTAGGTTTGGTTGAGCATGGCTCCCTCGCTGCCTTGGTTGTGCAACCGACCTTGGTGGATCGAATTAAGGTCGCTCAGCAATCGGATGCTGGGGTGGGCCGCATCAAGGGAAATGTCAAGAACGGAACAGCCAAGTGCTTCTCTGAGGATGAGCATAGTGTTGTAAGGTTCGGGCAACGCCTTATGGTTCCGAAGGACATGGAATTGCGGGATTTGATTCTCCGCGAAGCCTATGATTCGCCTTTGTCTATTCATCCCGGGGCCACAAAGATGTATCAGGATCTCCGTCAGGGATTTTGGTGGACCCGAATGAAGAGGGAAATTACGAAGTTCGTTGCCGAGTGCGACGTATGTCGTCGTGTTAAGGCCGAGCATCAGTGTCCAGTAGGACTGCTTCAGCCTTTGCCTATTCCTGAGTCGAAGTGGGATTCGATCGGTATGGATTTTATCACCGGTCTACCCAGGTCGCCCAAGGGAAACGATGCCATTTGGGTCGTTATCGATCGGTTGACCAAAGTGGCTCATTTCATTCGATTAAGACGCGAGCCGCGTGGGGCTCCTAGCTGAGCTCTATATCGCCCGAATGTAAGTTTGCATGGGATACCAAGGCGATCATTTCGATCGTGGTTCTCTGTTCACTTCGGTTTTGGCATAGTGCGCAGAGGCTATGGGCACCGTCTTACCTTTAGCACACATATCACCCCCAAGCGATGGTGGGACCAAAGGGTCAACCAAGTGTTGGAGGACATGCTCGTGCTTGTGTTCTCTCCTATGGAAAGAATTGGGAGAAATGCTTGCCATTTGCCGAGTTTTTCCTACAACAATGATTTCGAGCCAGTCTCGGCATGTCACCTTTTGAGGCCTTATACGGGAGAAAGTGCGAAGCCCGTTGAATTGATGCGAGGCCGCGAAGACCTTTCTTTGGCGGAGTCGATCAATGAGGCCGAAGCCAAGTCTAGCTTATTCGTGATCGTTTACGCCTGCAGCTCAATCCGAGCAAAAGAGCTATGCGGATCGCCGTCGTCGCGAATTGAGCTTTGAGCCTAATGACTTTGTTTATCTCAAAGTCTCTCCTTTGAAGGGCCATCAGCGTTTGGCGTCAAGGGCAAGTTAGCTCCTCGATATGTCGGTCCTTACAGTGTTATCGAGAAGAAAGAGCTGTTGCCTATAAGTTGGAATTGCCGGTGCACTCGAGGGTACATGATGTTTTCCATGTGTCCCAATTAAAGAAGTGCCTCCGTGTTACGTGAGAAGCTCGGTTGAAACTCGATGTCAAGAGGATCGACCTCAGCGAGCATCTGTTCGCATACTCGATGAGGATGAGCGAAGAACAAGGAATAAATCTATCAGATTCCTCAAAGTGCGATTGGTCGAACCATTCTGAGGATGAGGCCACTTGGGAAAGGGAAGATCGTCTCCGTGCAGACTATCCATCTTTCTTTACCGAGTGAGCCAAATCTCGGGACGAGATTTTTGTAAGGGGGGGGGGAGGTTTTATAACATCCCAGAAATGGAATTGTATTTCAAATGTAAGAAAAGGCAAAGAAATTAAAACTTTTCTTGGATCTTGAAACCCCTGGTCATTTTTGTAATTCTTTTAAAAGAGTTATGGAAAATCAAAATCCAATCTCCATTTGACTCCAATCAAAAACCTCCTTGACATGGAGCTTGTGCCAAACCCTTGGAGATATTTCTCCTGAGTTCTAGGGAGGCTTGGCAACACCTCTGAATTATCTCATGATTTTTAGAAATTATTTGATAATTTGTGGAGGCGAGTCAAAGCTTGGTCAAACCATAGCTTTCACCTTCTGGAATTTCTGGAAGAAAATTCAGTACATTAGAATCTCTGGAAATTTCATATGAGGTTCCTCCGGTCGTCAGCAAACTCCAGTTAAAATTTCATAATTTTTGGAGCTTGCTTGCTACCTTAAATAATTCCTCAAAGATCGATTATTCAAATTCAAACCCTAAGCGGTTTTCACTTTGTTCCTTGGGTTTGAGTCGGACTCGGGCTCGAGCCACGGGACTCGGTCGATCCACTAACCGTAACAACTTCGGTCATTCGGGGCGCCAGAGTCGTGGCCGTTGGATCGGCATCGAGCGGTCTCCGACCGGCCAAGCGGTGAAATCGTTTTAAACCACCCGATCTAACTCGGTAGTTGGATCGGCATCGAGCGGTCTTCGACCACCGACGGCGGGATCGTTTCAATCGCGATCCGGCCAATAGTTCGATTTCAATCCGACGACCAACGAGTCGTCTCCTTCCTCTGTCGCGCGCGTGAGCCACTGCCATGGCGTCTTGCGCAGAGGAAAAGCGATGGCGTGCAATCCACTCTATGTCCACCTTTAAGCGGCTAGCTCGGCGCATTAAATGCTGTCGCGCTCATCCCTCAGAGGGCCATGACTCAACTGCTCCCATCGCTCTCAAGTGCTCTCAAGGCAGTGTTGACCCGACTGGAAAAACCCGGCCGTTGCTCTCTGTCATTGCTCTATTTAAACTCCATTGCTTCACCCTTAGCTTCTTTTAGCACTTTCGCAACTCCAGCTAGCACTCACGGCTTGCTTGGCTGCGATCCCTCATAATCTCTTCGACCGCCGGTGTTGAGTGTGGAGCTTCGGTGGAGGCGGTGCAGCGGGGGTTTTCTTCTTCAAGTCCTTGCCCCCTCTGCTCCCCCTTTTACTCTTTGGAGCTTAACTCTCACTCGGTGTGGTTCTCTCTGTGCCCAGGTCGCTGTGGCCTAGCGAGAACCTTACCACCGCTGTTCGGATACTCATCGCCGGAGCCACTCCGTGGGTCTCTGGTCGTTCTTCAGCTCAGGTAAGTTCGTATTGCCCTGTAGGAGCTTAGGTGTGTTTTCGTTTTTCTTTTGGTATTGTTCGTTCGGGAGTCCTCCCGAGCAATACCTAATCGGCCGCACTCCGTGGTCGTACCACCGTAGCAGCCATACTCAGGCCAATCTTGCGGCGCGGTCGAACCCTTCAACTTTTAGACACTCATCCTCGCCCTTGGTGGCGGCGCGTGGTCGGGCTTGCCGAACCAGCGGGCGGCGTGCGGGCGCGCTGTGGTCGGACTTCCGGCCGATCACCGTAGCTTAGTCGTAAGTTCTACTACGACTAGTACCTAGTCGTAGGTCTTACTACGACTATGCCCTAGGCATAAGTCCTTCTACGACTAGTACCCAGTCGTAAGTTCTATTACGGCTTGTACCTAGTCGTAAGTTCTCTTACGACCCTTAGCGGTGCGTAAGTTCCTCTCGACTTGAACTTAGTCGTAAGACTTGCTACGACTACGTTATAGTCGTGAGGTTTTTCTCGACCACTACACGGTGCGTAAGACCTTCTTTTGATCGTATCTTTGGCATTAAGAATCCAAATCAATTGGTTCTTGTTGCTAAATTCTTTATAGATTATGCTCTATTCTTGTAACATTTTGAAATTTTTGAAGAAAGTTTCTTTGTTGAGTCTTTGTATTTTATTCGTTCTTATTGGTTGCTTTTAGCCTTCTCGTTAGGATCCAAGAGCACATTGACAACATAAGTGATCCCCTACTACATCTTGACCCATGACAAGCGAGGCAAGCGGTTTGATCATGTTCATCCCATTATTTTCAAGTCTACTATATTGCTTTCAACTCGTATGTATGCATTGCTATTTTGTTGTTAAAATACGGTTAGTGTCCTATAGTTGCATAATCTGTAGGACTTGTTTATCCTCTACTACCATGAGCTTAGGTTATTGGGCGTGGTGGAGTTCGATGGATGTACTCACGGTGGCTTAGTAGCTCTCGATTTGAAATTGCTTAGAGATGCTTAGTTTCGGTAGTACTGGGCGATCATCGATTGTAGTCGATGATCTTGATCACACACTTAAGTATTATGTCATTCGACCGAAGACTTGTGCTTTGTTATTTTGTAAAGTCAAAATCTGAAAATGGAAAACTGATTTGGACTTGGGCAAGTGGTCGGATGGTGGGTTATTGGGTTTGTGGTTGTCTTGCCTAAGTCAACAAGGACCGAACATCTTGTTACACTAAACCAAGCATTTTTGCGTGCTAACCACGCGAGAGGATATGGGACCTCTCTTGACTTAGTACTTTGGCGTGGGTTATCTCCGAGTCGCGAGGAGGGGGTTGTGTGTGTGTGTGAAACATGATATGTGGTCGTGTTCTTGTGTTGGGTGTGCGGTGGTGGAGATTCGGGTAGGCTCTCCACCTCGAGGGCGTCGTAGTTGTCCAAGGCTTTACAGGGAAGGGTAGTTGGCCGAGGCTTTACGATGAATCCGACCTGGCGTATGGGTTTCTATCCATACAGGCGGCTCGTGAATAATTCACAATATTGGAAGCGTCTCGTAAGACTTAGCCGGTGCGGCATACCTTGGAAGTGTGCTTAATAGCTTGGCAAAAGGCGGTGCGGCGTGTGGAGTGCGATGGTACACCCTGCGAGGATAAAACTATTCGAATAGCCTCGTCCTAGGTTATGGACACGCTTGGGGAGGTCTTCCAAGAGTTAGACTACAACCTTTTAAACTAAAATTTAACATGGGTGGTATGAATGGGTAATTCATGCTATTGTTGTGGTGACTAAGTGTTTAGTCACTTCTAGGATTGTTGTTCTCTCTATCTACTGTTATATTGTTGTCATTTGCGATTATTTGAACATGAAAAACTGATTTGTTAACTTGCTTTCAAATGTACTACATTATTGCAAATAAAGATTGCTTTGTCTTTGAAAATAAAACATCTGACCTCCATTCAAAAGCTTGCATGTAGCATATGTGCAGTGCATTACTCTACGTAAGTCTTGCGAGTACATTCAAAGTACTCACCCGGCTTTCTTTGGGCTCTTTGTTCTGAGGGGAGGAAGGTGAGCCCCAAGGGCCTCACTTACGTGAAATGTCTTTGTGGATTCGACGACTAGCTTGGCGGTCCGGTCGGTTGCCTTGTGGGTTAAGGGCACACTGGTCGGCTCTTTTGTTTATAGCCATCTTATGGCACTTTTGCTTCCGCTGTTCAATTTTCTTTATGTATTTGTCATATGGCCGGTCGGCCTCTCTTTTGTAATAACTATCTTCTATTTATGTTATCTTCTGGATTGTGGTTTTTGCTTCGGTTCTATGTGAATGAATGGAA
This sequence comes from Hsuehochloa calcarea, assembly GCA_036346395.1. Classification (NCBI taxonomy): domain Eukaryota; kingdom Viridiplantae; phylum Streptophyta; class Magnoliopsida; order Poales; family Poaceae; genus Hsuehochloa; species Hsuehochloa calcarea. Next base: position 18,751,433 of record CM070616.1, read on the forward strand.
TTGATGCATGAACTTTGTAAAGAGGTGTGTATATTGCATTTCTGGGAAGTATACATGTCTCGAGTCTCGGATTATCTGATTTGTGATGCTAGGACCGAATGGGTGGTTAAGCATTACAAGCCCGATAAACCGGGGTCTCACAATAGTAAAGATCTTCTACTATATAACAGTCGGGGGCTAGGTAAGACATAAATTCACAAGTCGACCGGATGAATAAAAGATTTTTTTCTATTTTGATAAGACAAAGGTAAGTCTTTACATTGTATGCATTGTTTTCTCCTGCCTACATTTTTAAACTACTAGAGAATGCCTAAGTTAACTACTGCTGGATGGAGATCCGATTTCCATCTCTTCTGCGACCTTCTCGCCTAGAGGTTTCATCTCTGCGAGGATCTGATTTGCCTCTGCGGGTAAGCAGTTGAAATGCTCTTCGATGGCTTGAAGGTTAGTTGATGGGTCGGAAGCTTTCAGTTTTGCCAAAGCAAGACTGACTCCACAGGCAATAGACTCCTTAACGGAGTGGGCATAGTTCTCCCTAGTAGTCCTGAGCAAAACTTTGAACTCTTCCAACAAAGAGCCTAGGTAGTTGACCTTCTCTATTGGATCGCTCAAAGAGGGCAAGCTTGATCCCGCGCCCATATCAAAAAGCATTTTGTTTAGCGAGGTGATTTTCGTCCAAACTAAGCACCCAGAGCTGCCTCTTGTCTTGCTCAAATTCCGAGCTTTCTTACTCTGGTCAATGCTTGTTTTTGTTCTCGCATAGACAAAGCAAGTATTAAGTAAAAAGATTGGAAGACATATTGAGTCATGCCTACGACCGATTACCTTCCTCTCTTCTTGGAATCATCCAAAAGTTTTTATTCTTTGGTCGCCAAGACTTCGATCGATCGGTTCTTAGCACGAAGTTCTTCTTCAAGCTTTATTCTTACGGCCTTTTCATTAAAGCATCTTCTTTTATTTTCTCTAAATCTATCAAAAGAATTTTGATAAGGGAGAATAAATAAAAGGAAAGTCTTAAAGAGGAAAAAGAAGAGTAACTCTTACTCTTTATTTCGGAGTGTTTTTCTTCTAATATCTGACTCGCTTCTGCTAGTCCTCCGGCCGTAGCGAGGTTTTCGATCATATCTCGCACAAGTAGTATTTCTTCCATAAACCTTCTTGTAAACTTCAAGAAAGGTTATGGAGAAGATTGAAGACACTTACCCGAATTACGGCATCATTGTAATCGGTAAAATTTTATCGAACCGCTGCGTTAAGCGATCCGATATTCTCCCCCAATAATCATCAAGTTCCTTACTCGCGATTTAATCGAGTTGAGAAAGGAAACTTGTTAGTTTTGGAGGATGACCTTCTCTTCGAACCAGGAAGATCCGCGAGTGGTCTCTACCTCCGCTTCTTGGCATAGTGACTACTATAGGATCTAGCTCGCTTCTGGTGCGAAGTTAACTCTGGGCTCCTCCAACCACGCCATCCTCAAGATGTCCTACGAGGAAGACAATGGCGGGACCACTTTCGATCGCCTCGACCTGTTGAATGTGATTGGCCTGAAGCTTACCAGGATTCACAGATCTGCACAAGAGAAACAAAAGTTCAATTCTACTTGGAATATACTGAGGTATGTTTTTCATATAAAAATTGTACATACACGGTTGTTTTCTTAGTCTTGATCTTATAGCGTATTTGGTTTAAAATTCAATTCACGCTGCTTTTTCTTCTTTCCAATTGTTCCCGGATTCGAACTAGTAGGTTCAATTATATTCTCTACACTCCGATCGGGAGATCGAAGCAATGTTCTCGACCATGCGGTCGAGAGCAAGGTCCCTAATCTCTGGATCGAGAAAGTGTGGTTTCACTGTCTCGTGAGCGGCTTGTCTCATGGACAACTATACGAGACTCATTGATTCTGCTGGATTAACAAACAAAGTTAATCGGTGAAGAATATACTTCATCTTGCGTAAGTTATTTCTTTCGATTATTTACCTCAACAGAATCACGCCTTTCACGATCGCAAGACCGGTCTGATAATCAATAGGCTCACATGTCTCAGTAGCCTCGCTGATCTTAAGTCCCACCAACTACACATAAAGAGGATTAAAACTGATCAAAAATAACAGGAAAGGTGAAAAGAAGTTAATACACTTACCCTAAGTCTTTCAACCTCTCCTCAAAGACTAACAAGTGCTAGGATTTGAGGAAAGCTAGCCTTGTCATGTTCGCCAAGCCGGATCATCTTGATCCTATTTCGGCGCCCTCGTAAGACAAGGCGCAAATGCAAATGAAAGATCTTAGTTTTGCGAAAATAATCAACTTCGCAAAATAATGCGGTCGAGATTTTTCGAAAAATTACGGATCGAGAATCCTTGGTAGCATCATCGCCACCGGCGAACCGTGAGCATCGAACGTGCGTCTCGATCTTTAAAGGACTAATCCTCCTAATGGAAAAGTCCCTTACAACGTGCGGCAGAGGTTAAACCCCGACACTCAAGAGATGGATAGCCTCAATCCATCTCCCAACTTCTCCTCCTTCTTTGAGGAGGAACGCTAACGCTGAAGTTCTCGACCGCTTTCTTACCGTAATACAGCCGCCTTCTAGCGTAACCTTCATGCTTAACCATCTTTTCTTCCATGACGACCAAGAGGACTTGAGTACATACGAATGTACTCGTCGGCTTTGCCATGAAGCCTTAGGTACATTCCCGAAGTGCTTTGGTCGTTTTCTCGAATTCACCATCGGTAGTAATACTTGAAGAGTTCCATCGTCGGTGGAATCCCCAAGTATGCTTCGCAGTGGTAGACGAAGATGCTCGGGTTTGCAATGGCGTTGGGAGCAAGGTTGATCAACTCAACCTCATAGAACTCCAAAGACTTGAGAAAGAAAAGAATGTCTTTGGAAGCTTGAGCCCGCACTCAACATACGAGGAACACCGGATTTCTCCTCCTCGCCACTTGGGCGATGCTTTCCAAAAGCCGATCTCCAAGAGATCAAACTCTGTCGAGGCAACAGAACCCAATCCTCTCCAAACTCTCCAATTTTCTCTCACTCGGATCGGAGATCGACCGCCTTATGGATGAGGTCCGACATGGTGCCTTACTTTTTGGGTGAAGAACTCAAGGAAGATTTTCTTGGAGATAGAGGCGTAAAGGTTTAAAGCACTCACGGTAGGGAGTAGCTTTATAGGCACTTCATTTATGTGAATCGACCTTTACGAGAAGTCCAACAGTAAATACCTTTTACTTTGGCGACGAGAAAGGCTTTTTCCTTTTTCCAAAGCAAGTTTCTCAACTTTAAAAATGAATACTGGATCGTCTCGAGTCCCACGGTATTTAATGAGAGGTCCGTCCGATATGATTGCATCGGAGAACGCGTGTCCGCACGACCAACATTCATTTAAAAGTTCTGGGCTAATGTTGAGGATTAAAATATTCATATATTATCTTAATATATGATAAAGACCATCACGTCTTCGTGGTCGTAACTTCTAAGACCACCGACCTAACCGGTCGTAGGTACTACGAAGTTATATAATAAATACCACAGCCTGACAAAGTTCCAAACCTAGTCCACGACCGTGCAAGTGCTCGTAAAAAGCTATGAGCAGGCCCGGGTCGAGTCCCCGACCACGCCACTCACTATGTGATGAATGAACCACGTGTTTCATATTCGCATAATACAACACTATCACTGGTTGATGATTTAACGCCTCCTAAATCATTAACCGCATAGCGGTTACCACTCTTCACCAACCGCCCTCTGCGGTTGGTGAAATGGTCAAACCGCCACCTCTTTCCAGACCAGACAGCGTCGCTTCCCCAACGGATGTCTCTTCGTGAGATAATCGCCACCGCTTCATCAAGTACTTAAGGAGGACCATAGAAGGTCGGAGAAGAGGCACAGAGGCGAACACGAGAAGACAAAGACACAACGAGGACACGAGACAAGACATCGACAGAATACCCCATAGAAGCACCCCAGCGAGATATAGCAAAGTGTTGTGTTTTTAGATACTCGGTGTTTGTAATCGTGAGTTCATAGCAATAAAGAGCAAGTCGATCCACTCCCTGAGATACGCACATTTTCCTCTTTTCATTTATATATTCATAAGATCGCGATTTGATCGTCGACATCGCTAGCCGATTCGCTTTTTGGTGCGCGACCGATTTGGGTTTTAGGGCACACACGCCACTTGTCAGGCGACGCATCTCTTCAATTCCGTGTCTCGTCGCTTCGCGTTGCTCTGGCGGTATAAATACGGGGTTGCGGCCCCAGGCTCGCTTGCATCTCTTCATTTTTCGTTGTCTACTTCTTGCGCTTTCTTGCGCATCTTCTTCGCTAGATGACGCGGCGTCTTGAGACGAGGGCTCCAGTGATACTTATCGACGAAGGTGGGCGGCCTCGGTGACGCTGCGGTCCTCCGAAAGGCTTGCGAAGGAAGGAAAAGTTGCGGACCTTTCCCTCGTTCGGACCACCGGGGTGGAGACGGTTCCCATGCCCCAAGAGAACGAGGCTGTTCTGTTCTGCTCTTACCTCGACGCGGGCCTCCGACTTCCATGCGTGGGGTTGGTGAGCTGCGTGTTGCAGCTCTTCCGTGTGGAGCTTGCTCAGTTGACCCCGAACTCCCTTGTAAAACTCGGGGTCTTCGAGTGGGTTCTTCGCTCCGCGGGTGCAGCCGGAGAGGGTAGGCTCTTCGCCTATCTTCACAACGCCCGTTGCCAGCCGAAAAAAAGAAAGATACCAGGGAGACACTCAACTTCGGGGCGTCAACTTCCAGCCAAGGCGCTTTCCTTTGG